>JAQLOL010000019.1:3864570-3899757 GCA_029783665.1 Naso thynnoides
ATCAAAGCCCTTAGTGTGTGTGTGTGTGTGTGTGTGTGTGGTGTGTGTGTGTGTGTGTGTGTGTGTGTGTGTGTGTGTGTGTGTGCGTGTGTGCGCACGTGTGTGTGCACCCTTGTACATGTAACACCCCACTCATTATGCTACTCTGATGGGTCACTGTGCAGCCTCTTTATAAGAAGACCCTTATGGCCACATGTCTTATTATATCAACTGCTGAGACGGATGTTAATACCAGGCTGCGCTGTGCACGCTGCATGCTCTCTAGCCTGTGGAGTGATGAGACGTGGTTGGTATTTGAAGTGCGTCTCATTGCATGGGCTAATTCTATTTAACCTGGTGAAGTTTGCTGGATGGTACGGTCAGAATGCCCCAGGGAGACCAGTTTGTACCTCTGCTTTATTACCCACCTGAGGAGACTTGCTCTCCCACACATGCACACACCACTGTTTGCTATGTGTAATTTACTGGGCAGCCTGCGGGCCAGGCCTTCATCTGCAGGAAGGCGCGAATAGAGCCTTGGCGCCAGTAATTGGACTTTAGAACTGATTGGGGAACTTGATTGACCCCCGGTAATGGATTTGAGTGAATAATTATTTGTAGTTATGGTTGGAAGATGATATCAGGGAGAGAGAGACCGATCCCACCAGTGTGACTCACCCCTGCCGCCAGAGCAGAACGCTGCCAGCACTCAATTAATGAAATCCAGCTGCTCAGGCTCCCCACGTGGAGTGACTGATCAAAAAAACACACAGGGGTCTGGTCAGAAAAAGGGTTATCTTCATCCAACCTTTCCCTTTCGCACAACCGGCAGCCTGTGGCCCATCACAATAGTGATTATAAAATCTTCTCCACTCCAGGTACAAGACATTAAGGCTGATAATGTCTCCATTATTTTTTAACTGCCTGTGGCAGTGCTCAGCACAGCCCACGGCAGCCATGTTAATGAGACCTCTCAAGACGGCAGGCAGCGCCTCCTCAGGACATAAAATGCAATCACTCTTAATCCAGGACTTTAATTGCTGGCCAAGCCTGCCTAAGTGAATTCAGCTGTTCCATCTCTGCAGGCAAGTGGCTGCACCTCAACAACGCTTCAACATCATACTCTCAGAGATAAACTGGGCTTCAAAACAAATGGGAAGCGATGGGAGGTGGTCCATCTTGTTAAAACTGAGGCTTATTTTTCTAGTTTGAAGGTGTCACACAAAGACTGAGAGTGAAGGAAGCGTCAGTCAGATTTTCTCTTCTCTCAGTGGCTTTACGCATAATTCTATTTAGGTCTCTTCAAAGACTCGAAGAGCTAATATGCACAGAGAGCCGCAGCCACCTTCCATACCTTCCCTTTCTTTTATCTTCCTTTCTTTGCTTCTTGATTGACCCACTCGCTCACACATCATTATCCCTACTGCTCTTTTTACTACAGTGAATTTCTCTTTGCTGTCTCCCCCTCCCGCTCACTCTCCTGCCTTCATCCTGCCACCAGCCCTCTTGTCATATGTCCCTGCCCCCCCCGTGTGACCCCTCGTTGCCCTCTTGCCAGTCACTATTATTTCTGGCTGCCCAGTGGCCTGGTCAGGCCGGTGCTCCGGTGCTCCAGGCAGCCCGTGTTATGACAGGTAACACTGGGCCGCACACTCTCTCTGGTAACATGTGGAGGTCAGCTTGTCATACCTGTCCACAGCTGCAGTGTGCACACACACACACACACACATACACACACAAGTGCACACACAGACAAATGTAACGATTCACTGTGTATAGATAACTGCTAGACAGCCCTGGCCATAACCTTAGATTCAGCAAAAGTGAGCAATGATGTGCAGTGGAGTAGAAATACACCTCTCCCCATTCTGTTCCTTTGTGCTGGCAAAACAATGTCTTTTTTCTAAAGGTCTTTACATGATGGGTTGCTTTTACAGCCTTGGCAACCAGAAGGAATGTTGTAGTTGTTCCTGTTTAGCACAGAGGAGAAGGATTTAACTGAATAGTGGCTGTTAACTACTGCTAGACTCCTCTCTCTCCTGGCATGGCCTGCTCCCCGTGTTAATGACCACTCACAGTTGCTGCCCTGAGGGGGCTGCAGGACAGAGTCAGCCAACATCAGACCCGCACAGCACCTCCAAGACCATCTGCTCAAACAACAGAAAATATGTTCCACATGTTATTTGTTTTCTGTGTCCATTGTATTTGGCTCATAAGATGAGTGAGCAAATCACAATTTGTTTCATTCATAACAATTTTTAATAGAATGAGATTGCAACAGCGGAGGGTCCAAGCGTGTTCCCTGGATGCATTTCCTGCTCATGATGTCTCATTTCTGTCCAGCTGCCCTCTATCAACTTGTGAATAGCCAAGTTTTGTAAGGTTCAGGGCCAGTAATGAGAACAGCCATCCTCTATCCGACCGAACAAGCTCTATGCACCCTGGACAAGATGGTAGCGCCCCGGTAGTCGATCAGCGGTTGTTGTTACTGTGGCATGTTCCTGGCTTCCCGTCTGATCCAGGGCAGAAGCCCACGCTACCAGGCCTGTGAGGGCCAAGGGGCCGGCATGGGTTTGTCACACCAGGTTGACATTTCAGGGAGCTTTGCCAGGACACCACAGCACATTTCATCCTCCTGGACAAGTGGTGTGGGAGCAAACATGTCAACTTGGGCAGATGGGCAGGCATCAGTGCCAACCGCACTGGACCGTACCAGACCGCTGGCCAGGCAACTGTTGGCCAGCCAGCCAGACGTAGCGCTTCCTGGCACATAGTGGAGTGGCAGGTGTCTCCCCCTAGCAGTGAGCTCTGGGAACATGTGTGTCTGCATATAGTTCATGTGCCTATTTTGTGTTGAGACAGCAAAGAAAAGACTGAGCCATAAAGTTATTTTAGCTCAAAACAAAACATGCAGACTCAGAGCAAAACTGATTGATAGTGGAGAAGGAAATCATTTGAGCAAGAAAGTCATGTAAGCATGGGAAAGGAAAAATCTCATTTTTGAAGTCTAGGGTTGCAAATAATGAAATGTAATCAGATTTTTAAAAAGAATATAAAAAAGTTATAACCAATATTTATTATTCTTAAGCAACTCTTCAGACCAAAATAATATATGTGCAGACCAACTTCATCATACATAAAATGAGTGCTATAACAGTATAATTACAGTATAACAAACATTCTGTTGTTTACTCTGCTAACTGCTGACGTAATATTCAAATTTTGGAAAAAACAAGGGCTTCATCACTTCTGTGGACCGATCCTGGACAATTTATCCTATCAGAGTACTGCAAAAATAGGTGCTGTTTAATAAATCTACCACACTGACAAAAGGTTAAAAAAAGACAGTAAAAGGGAAATATGTGCCAATATTCATCATAAATCTGAATCTGAATCACTGTACATAAATATAGTACTACAATAATCCAGACTAAAATAAATACACCAGCAGTGTTCAAGACAGTGTGCTGGACTTGAGTGCCAAACTGGCCGGCTGAACAGATTGATTTCTATTTGAAGGTCCTGTGTGTAGGATTCAGTGGGATCTATTGGCAGAATGTGGCAGAAATTGAAGACAATATTCCTAAGTCTGTTTTCATTTGTGCATAATGGCCTGAAATTAAGAATTGCCCAGTTTTCATCACCATAGAATGGGCCATTTATATCTACATAAGGATCTGTCTGGCATGTTGTACTGTTATGTTTCTACAGCAGCCCAAAACGGACAAACAAAAAACTGGCTCAAAAGAGGGCCTGTCACGTTTTTGTTTTTGTTTTTGTTTTTGTTTTTGTTTTTGTTTTTGTTTTTGTTTTTGTTTTTGTTTTGTTTTTTGTCTTGTGAGTTTCCTGAACACTGCTGGGTCTCAGACACACTTGAAAGTAGGGTCAGTTGAAGGATATTCAGTCGGATGCAATCTGCAACTTCACCGCTAGCAACTTAATCCTACACCCTGGACCTTTAAGCATCTCTCTGGAGAAACAAGCTGTGGCCAGAGACCAGACAAACAGAATGGTGTCTTCAGATTTTGGTGATTTAGATGTTGCAAGTACTCGGTGATTTTAATGCTTAACTTGGGCAGATTTTACAAAATGGGTCTGTGGGAAACACAACAGTACTGTAATGACACAAAAGCAAAAGAGCAAAAAAAACAAAACAAAAAAAAGTTAAAGTTGCAGTCAAGTTTTTAATTAAAACTATAGCCTGCACATTGTCTCACAATCTCTCACAAGTAAAAAATCCCAGTTCACAGGTCACTTCATGGGAAATTTATTGCAAACTGTTTAAAGTTTAAATTTAAATTTTACCTGGGCAAGAATTATGCTTTTTGAAACAGCACATTAGAGAAATACAATTAATATCGTCTTTTTGATCATAAATTGTGCATACAAATGTGGAAATTCAACTTTTTAAGATTATTATATGTCTACTGTAATCATGCTTATGTATTTGACTGGGAGGAATTTATGCCTTAGTTCAGGCATAACTAGAAAACAAGCAAAAACAAGGTTCAAGCTTTACGATCAAGGATGATTTGTGAGGATATGTATAAATATGTTTGGATCGGTTTATACGTCTTGTTCAATTCCATTAACTGTGTGAGCACACACCTGTGCTTCTGTATGAGAGAGCCTGTGTTCTGCTGCACATCTCAGCCAGGCCAGCTTGGAGGGAGGACCATTAATCTTAGCTAAATCAAATAAATCAAGTGCACTTTAGAAAAGAGCTGTCAGTGTAATTGTTGTGATAGCCATTCCCTGGCTGCTCCAGGGGGAGCTCTATTGAAAATTGTGCCAGGGAATGCACACTCGCCACCATCCAAAAAATGCAAAGGCTCTGAGAAAAGATATAGCCGAGGCTGCCCTCTGAATGAAGATGTCTGAAGTTAGTCTGTAACACTGCTGCGAGTGATGAGATTGAAGTTTGCAGCTGTGTTGCTGCTGTCCAGTCCATCTTAGTGGGATGCTCAGACAAGGCCGCTGCAGTGAAGCAGACCTTTCTTTGTGTTTGATCCTTCTTAGTGGTAAATGTGACCAAAACACCCCTAATGCTCTGCTCTGCTGTTGAAGCTGCTGTCTAACGATTTTGCTTGAGAGAAAGCCACCGCGGCGATGAACACATCAATCCTAATCTCTAGGTCCATCCTGTGCGTCTGCTCAGAATGAGCACAATTTGGTATTTACATTTAAAAGAATGCTCAACCCTTTCAAGGAACCCATATTGGTGGTCACAGGGATGAGGCAAGGGAGATAATGCAGATGGAAAGAGCAGCATGTGGAAAAAAATGCTCTGCCCTCAGCTTCCCTCTCATCCAATGAGGGTTAAATGACTATCTGGGCACCTTGGCAACCATTTCTGAGCATCTTCCTCGTCTTCTTAGTCTAATTAGACTGTGAACTGGCAGAACAGACTACATTCATCAATCCACTGTGCCTTTGGTTTTCAGTTAAAAACAACGAATCTGCAGTGGAGTATTGAAATACGCCTGTGTGAGTTTGATCGTACTGGAGCAATTAGTGGTTTTTGTTTCAGGCTTTAGACTTTTTTCTTCCCCTGTGCTTTTGCTGTTTACTTTATTCCACATATCCTCCAAAACAAAATATTTTTCCGACATGTTTCCAAAAGTTCCAGCAGATGGTGCCAAACTGTGTGCGTTTGTGTTAAAAAGTGAGTGTTTATGAATGTTGGTGTGTTTACATCTTTAAGTGGAGGTCTTTGTGCGAGAGCGTTCTTACAAGGAGAGCCACTGTCACTCATCTTCACCTCAGCTGTCACAACAACCAGCACAGAAAAGCAGGACAAAGGGGTTTTTCATAAGTCAATGTTGTGTTTTTTCAAGGTTAAAGGAGAAAATATTATGAGCACAAGCACCTTAGTCGTTCCATCTGAAGAGTTAGAGTAGTAGGAGTCTTGTATTAATTGTATTCACAATAAAGTTCAAATATTTGTCAAATTCTATCCTGAAGAAAATCAGCACAAAATCTATTTAGTAGTTTAACACGTAACAAAGAAGTAACCAAAAAGGCTGGAAAATGCGAACCAATATGCAAAGACAGGGATGGATGTGATCTCTCTTCATTTGTTTGACCAACTCGCTTCCCAAATGAGAATGGATGGAGGGATTCCCGATGTCCTGATTGGAAGATGGATGAGTGTGCGGCCATGGCTTTAATTGATTGAAGACAGGAATTCAGTTAGGGATAATTGAATCATGGAAATCATTAAAAGCTCAAGTGCATGAGATAATTAGCAGAGCTAACCAGGTTGTAATCAACCCATGGAGCAAATCATCTTTAGTATACAGACTAAAAGGAGCTTGTTATCCTGCAATATTTAAGTTTCCCCAGCAGTTGATGTATCACACCAAACTGCTCTATTCATGTGAAGGCACGTTTAAGTGCCTCGAAACTGCATTTTTAAAGTGACTTGGATCATATTTATTTATAAATGACTGCTCTGTTTTAACACTTGCCTTTACTTGTGGCTAATTGGTCTCCAGGCCCTTTCTCCCTGCTAGAGATTCCCAGGGTCAGCCGGAGGTCAACGTTCTACTTCATTACTCCATCCAGGGAAATGAGGAGCATGATTAGTTTGGGCTTGACCTTGGGCTATTCTGTTAAGCTCTCTCTAACCAAATCTCCTCTTTTCAGATCTCAGCAGACTTTAAATCATTGAAATCATTTCATCTCTCTGGCGAAAACAGCTAAAAACAGCAAATTACCATCATGTTGTGTTTCAGTCAGAAATATTTTTCTTGTAAGTTGACCGATGGGCAACATCTTTAGATTTAGTGTCACAGGAGAAGTGAATGAAGTGCTGCGACAACTGTTACCAATAGAAACCAAGTAACCTATAGCTGGTGTCACAGAATGCCATGGTAACAGCAGAGTTGGCTGACTTGTGTCCTATCTGTTTCAAAGGCACGGTCGTACTTAAGTGGCGCTGCTCTCTCTGCCCATTACCATCCTCCTCCTCCTCCCCTTCCTCTCTTCTATAATGCGTTTGTCATCCAGTTGGAGTGGCCAAGCAGTAGCTTTATATTTGAGACAGCACCCAGCAGGGGGGTATGATCTGCCTCCCTGCTGATTCAGGCCGCCCTAAGTCTGGATATGCCAGGCCCAAGGGCTTGTGGGTAATTCCCACCCCCCAACAGAAAAGCACCCCCTGCAGAGCTTCCTGAATCAGATTGCTGCTGACCCCTGCTGAGTGATGTCTCACCCCCGGGAACGGGGAGCGAACGCAGCAGGGGTCCAGGCAGCCAGTGATGCTATGCCCGCGGGCTGGGCACCAAACATGCATGTAAATACATGTCCCACCATGTGTGTCCAACACAATACAGAGTGGTGGGTGAGTGACACAGCACACGTGCCTGTGCATCATCTTTCTTACTACTAGCCCAAGTTTACTTCAGGTGTTTCTCGACTTGACATTGTTTTTTGGATGGCACCTTGCATAACTGCATCCAGCAGATTCTTAGAATGTCTACAAACTGTTAAGGACTGGATAAACATGAAATTTTTACATTTACCAGTTCATCTCAATGCCTAATTTTTGGAATGGATGAATATAAATATAAGCAGCCTCAGCGGAGCCTCACTCTGCGTACTTTTAGTCCTGGTTTTAACCCATGCTAAATCGATTCCAGAGGTCATTTTCCCCCTTGATTTTCTCTTCCCCCTGTGCCAACGGTCATGCTCTGCAGCCCAAACTGAAGGCTGTCTATGGCAGGAGTTAGTCTGTTTATTTTCTCTGCTGGAGAAAAAAAAAAGAAAAAAAAGGAGATCTGTCTCCACTTAGCAAAGCCTCATCAGCCTCCACAGGGTACAAACATCCATGAGGGTGAGGAGGTGGAGTCCTGGAAGCATAGATGCTGAGTGAAGCATGCATGGAGTTTACTAAAAACGAAGAAGAAAAGAAAGGGCAGAGAAGAATAAGGCGGTAAACAGAGTACTGAGTGTGGGGCTAAAGGAAAGATTCTCTGTGATAGAAAGATGTACAGTTTATGAAGTTATAAAGGGGGAAAAAAAGAGTGTGAGGTAGATGTAGTGAGCAAAATAGAGAGAAAAGGAGAGACAGAGAGAGAGGCCAGGCAGCTGGGAGCTCCCACAGACACGCACTTCTGTCTAAGCAGCTTTCCTCTCAGGGCAGGGTCACGGCGGGTCACGGCGGGATTACACTTTTGGCAAACAAGAGGGAGCTCCTCTCTCACAAAGCCGTGGACGACTCCCCCATGACTCTCAGCAGCTGTAATAAAGCCAAGGCAGCCTGAACCTTCAAACAAAAAGCTAACACGCTATCGATCGACAGCGGCCAACTTTCGCGAGGTGGTGTCGAAAGGTCGATAATGTGCAGACAGCTCGGGCCAGGGTGAAGGGCTATTATTGGGATGAGGGAAAATTCCAGCGTTTAGTCTTATCATAGAAATTCCTCACTTAGTTGAAATTTCACCGAACTGTCAGCACAGGAATGAAATAATTGTTATTCGCCAAATGAAGAAAAAACAGCCCCCTTGTATAGCACAATATTCCACTCACAAAAATCCAAATGAGGTTTTCTATCCTTTCAATCAATAGCCATCCCCTGCAGTGCCTGCATGTCTCTTCACTTCCTAATCAACACTTCCACTCATAGGGAGGTCAGATGAACAGGCGCACAGTGCCCCAAGCGCTGCTTTGAACTTAATTAAGCAGCTTTAAACACAGCCGAAAAGATTCATTATTACACAGGCAAGATGAGCAGTTAGATGAGAACATGGCCCTTCAACAGAAGAGATCCGGCTTCGGATGGCTGTTGAACCCACATGGGTCAACATTGAGGGCGCAGTGATGGAGGTCCCATGAGAACTGACAAATCCTGAAACAAAAATCTTTGTAAAAAATCCCCTTTTTTCACAGCTTAAGCCTTATTCAAACTTCATGAAATGGCTTGCAAGAGACACTATGCAAATTAAGATACAAACAGCGACATTATCTGTTGAAGTGATGCAAAATCAGTGACGAGTTAAAGAGAAAGGGAGGTAAAGATGGAGGTGCTCATGTGCCTGGAAGGCTGCAGCGGCCACCAGGGTGCTGTGAGGCAGGGCCTGTTAAAGGAGAGCTCCAGACCAAGGTGTTCTATAGCTTGGGGGCTAACGGTGATAAATGAGTCCCTTAATGTCGGCAAACACTTTATCTCTGCTTCATCTGTTTTCATTAGGCAGGGCCAACCTTTGGCTGGGCGAGAACGTGCTGTAACTTTCATTACTACGACACAGAAAGGAGAGGGAGAGAGACCTCCCATCGGTCTAATAAAAACACTAGGTAGACACCATGACAGATACTATTTCTTATTATTATGTTGGCACGCCACCGTTATAAATTAGAGAATGCGATGTCCCTCAAAGATGATGAGTGCTTTTACTTCACTCATGTCCCCGTCTCTCCACTGAATGATTTCTGCTTTTTTTTTTTTTGGCTGCTTTTATTGGTTTGAAACATTCTTTAGATCTTTTCTCAGCCTATATTTTACTTTTTTTTTTACATGCTGCTCTTCCTGAGAGGAATGCTGAATGGGCACCAAGGCTTTTGCAGAAGTTGAGTTTATGTTTGTAGTCACTGTAAGTTGATCTGAACGAGAGGAATCTGGTTAGGGCCGGGCAATGTTTACTGACATTATTTATTGACCTTCAGAGGAATCATATATTCTGAAATGATCATTTTTTGTAGTTAATTTTAAGATAAATTTTAGTCAGTATATATTAAGGTTATCAAAGTTTTTGTTTAACATAATTTTCATTCGTCATAATGCCTTAGGTCCTTGGAGGGAATATCAGGTTGATATTTGTATTTTTTAAATTAATTTGTTTATTGATATAAAGAGTTTTAGGATTTAATCTCTTCTGTTTGTTTGACTTTAAAGACATTACATATGGTTTTACAAATAATCACCAGAGATTAAGTGTGACTGTTAAATGTATTCATAAACGTACTGTTTACTTTTAGTTCTTAAACTACAGCTAGTGCCACCAGTTTTATATCCATGTTAGCAGCTGTGAAACCAACATACGTCTGAATTGTTTGCATAGCTCATCCTTTAACTTCTAACACGCAAATAAACTTGTTTACAGCATAAACAGACATTAGTAAACTGTATTTAATTTGTTACATGTAGCAAAAATACAAAAAAAGTATATTTTAAGTATTTCTCTGATTTTTTTTGTGTAAGAGATTATGCACATTTTGTTCACTTTAAGTGTTTTATGAACTCTTGCACCTCATTACTAATTACATTGCTACTGCAAATGGCAAATAAACTCAGACTCTTAAATATTCACTGAACAAACAGCCAGCCAACCAGGAAAATGGAGAAAAGTCTTTTTGTGTTATTTTTAGAAAAGTACTTGCATGATGCTGCTTGAGGTTGTGGATAAATGTGATGTGCACCCTCAAAAGAACAAACAAAAAAAGACAAAAGCGACATGTAATATCTGATGTAAGCTTTACTTTCAAATCCTGTTACATTTAGATCTGGCAAGTTGAACATAAAATAATGCCAAATAAAGAAAACAAATACAAAACCAAGAAAGTACAAATGATCTATTTACCAGTTATCGTCACAACCCTGTACAGCCTTAACAATGGAGTAATAAAAAAAAGCTTTGTACAGCACATACCAATCTTAACCAAGTGCCGAAAGATAGTTGAGCCTTTTCTAATCATAATTGCAGCCAAATGTAAAGCTAACTGATTGTAGACAGTGCAGTGTGATGCTCACTAAATGCAACCAAGGGAGTTAGTTTGTAACACAAGTAAGTGCTAAGTAACTAGAGTGAGGGCAATGTCATGCATACTCTGAAGTGCTAAAAAGGTAGTCAAGCTTAAAAAAAATGCACAATGTGCTGCTTACATTTGGGCAAATACAAACAGAATAAGTGCTTAAGAATATTGGATTTCAAAAGGATGGAGCCCTGTTGCCTTTTTAAATTATTACACTCATAGTAGGGAGGACATACAGAAGTGCAGTCATTCATGATTACACTGTAATAAAAGGCAGACGATTTAAAAAGAGTGTCAAGAGTGAACACACTCTTTTTATCTCTTATCTTTTTTTTGTCTGTTAGACCCTGACAATTAGTTTGACTTATTCTCAGAAGTCTCAGGTGGTTTCCATCCACCAAGTGGCACTAGAGTATAAAAGATAACGTAGATAGTACAAGGACAGTGAGTGTGAATGTGTGCGTGTGTGCGTGTGTGCGTGTGTGCGTGTGTGTGTGTTGGAGGGATCCTCTTTCACTCCGGAGACAGCACACTAGGTATTGACAGAGCGAAAAAAGGAAAAAGAAAAGAACAAACAAACAGCAATGTAGAGGGGGACAGTCGAGGCATCGCTCCAGAGCAAGACGTGACGGATTCAATCCTAACATCACATCTTGTGGAGAGATATGTTTTGGTCTTGACAATTAATGCTCTCTGTCCAATTAATTTTTTTCTGACACGATTTAAGTAAAAAAAGTAAAAAGAAGTTGCAATGATCATTATAAGAAAATGCATGAGTAAAATAAACAAAAGGAAAACACAAGGAAGAAAATAACAATCCCTTTACAAATAAGGGATTTTGGCGTGAAGACCACTTACAAACACAAGTGCTATCAACAAAGGGTAAAGCTTTTTTTAATTTTTCAAAATAAAATTGTACTATGCTGCCCTATCTCGCAAACATACTCCTTGAGCATTTCATGGATAAATACATATTCTCTTCATGAAAAAGTGCAGCACTGTGCAAAACTGGCTCATCAAATTTAGCCTGGGACCTTTAGTTCCCAGGGAGAGCTTGACCTCTACTGTCTAATTCATGCAATTTGTATTCATTTACTTTCTCCGATTTCACAGAGGCAGACCCTTTTGCACTGCTGGAAATGTCTACTTGTGAAACTTAAGGGGTGTTGATTGAGTCATTTCCAGCCGCTACTGTCCATTTTACATTACGGTAACTTGGTGGATCTAAGTTTGCACTTTAAAAAAAAGCTAAATTAAAGGTTTAAGTGCTTTTGGCTTGAAGTGTAACTACATTAAGTGCAATTAAAACTCAAAAGGTTGACAGGAGGAGGGTGGCAAAAAGCAGTACCATGTCTGCTGGCCTAACAGAAGCCAGTGCCATTGAACACAATGCTGTACAAGCGAATGGCTTTGCTTCATCATTGCACCGCCAGGAGCTTTTCCCCCACAATCGGTTCTCTATGAATGTTAGTAGAAAATGTTTCATCATGATGTAAAAGGCTCAGTAAAAAAGTAAAAATAAAAAATGAAAGTAAAAACAAAAAACAAAAGAAAAAGACACAGAAGGCCACCAAACACACTAACTTTCCTGTCTTTTCCAGCACAGACAATGTCCCTGTTCACACTTCCATATCGCTTCATTTTCATGTACATAAACAAAAATACATTCATTCAAGTCATTTTGGAACAGTTTTTTTTCTTTTTTTTTATACACAAAAATTACAAAAAGCTCCAAAAAGCACCATTGAATCGGCCTGTGGTGACGCTGGCTGTGGGTAGCTCACTATCCCAGAGCCGGTCACCTCCACAAAACAGTTATCTCATATATCTCTTCTAAGTATAGGTGCGTGATACATAGTTCTGCATATGAAGCTGCACTGATATCCACCTGGTCTCAGAAATAATGAATGTTTCCACTTTGTCATGAGTCTCATTACTTCACTGCTTATTAACCGTGAACATTTTATATTTATGTTAAAATCAAATTCTTAGTAAAAAAAAAATTTATTATGTTTCTTGTTGTGATTATTCAGACAGCATATTTTGCTCACTTATTTCATCAAAGCTTATCTTCTGTTGCCTGAGCTTAATTTTTTTTCTAAATTAGCTAGTCACTCATTTGAGCAGCATGTTTTCCGAGACAGAGGTGCTATCTGGCAGCAGCTATGCATAATATGGTTTCACCATTATACAAAACCAACGGAAATTAAAAAGATGGTAAGGGGGAGGGGCTACAAAATCTATATACAAGACCGATAAGTGTGTGGTTTGAGGCGTTGCTTTGGAAACGTGCCTTTTTCAATGAAAAGCATTCCGTTTCATTGGTTCTGTCCATGTTGCACCGCTAACACTTCAGAATATCTCGAATTTAGCTTACTAATGACGTCAAGCTAGTCGAAACACAGAACAGGCATGCTTTTTCGATGCATAATAGCAATAGACAAAAATGCACTAAAATGTAGCACTTGCAAGTTTTGTTTCGTCTTTTTATCTCGTCAAACGACTAAAGAAAAATACCTAGAAAACTGAGACACGTTCCTCAGATAATGCAACTGGGTCCTGGTCATTCAGACATTTAAAAACAGAAAAAAAAAAGAACATAATAGAGAATAGTAGTTGAAGTAGTAATAATTCAATTGATAGAACTGATAAGAAAAGCAGCTTTTTGATATAAATGCATTTTTAGCATGTACAGCCATTTTCTCTTATAAATGTTTTTTTTTTTTCAATATGTTTGTCTGGTCCAGCTTATTTTGCTGGTTTGATTGGAAAAGACGTTATTCCACAGCAGTGGTCAAGTGTCATTCATACCACTGTCCAAGGAGTGAGGGAAAGGGCGAGGAGAGGAGGAGGAGAGGAGGTGAGCAGGTCAAACAGTCTTGGCCCTCTCCATCAGTCCCAGGTAGGCCAGGAAGGAGTGTTTGTGGGAGGTGGGTGATGGTGGAGAGCGGGAGGGGGATGCCGGGTTGGAGGAGAAGAGGAGAGGAGATGTGGCGGGCCGCCATCTGGAGTGGAGGTGCGAGTGGAATGTGAAGCGGCTGTTGTGGGTGAACAGGGTGGTGAGGGGGATTAGGTGCGCCTGGTCGCCATTCCTGTACTGCTCAAATACGTGGCGGGAGGAGTGGAGGAAGAGGGAAGGGCCGCCACTGCCGCTGCTTAGGCTGTGTGGGTTTCTGGTGGTGTTGTTGCCATTGGTGTTGACCAAGCAGTGCAGAGGCCCCGTGGCCTCCAGCTGGTTGGACTTACCCAGTGTGAGTGAGAGGGCAACAGACTGGAGCGCCTGGGATGCTGTTAGACTCATGAGAGGGCTGTTACTCCCACTCCCTCCACTGCTTCCTCCTCCTCCACTAAACAGGAAGTTCTCCTGGCTCTTTTGCAATGACGAGCCCCCCGGTGACGTTCCTTGGTGTGGTGATGCTCCCTGCAGTGGCAGCTCCTCTTCTCCTACCTCCTCATCATCCTCCTCTTCTTCTCCTCCTAAGCCTCCGCCCAGTCCCCCCGCTCCTCCACTCTGGTGTTTTTTGAGGTGGCGGCTGAAGACGAAGGGGTGTGTGGTGGTGAAAGGGCACTCTTGGCAGCCGAAAGTCTGGCGCGGCGCGTGCTTCAGCTTCTTGTGCAGGTTGAGGTTGTCCTTGCGCTTGCAGCTATAAGAGCAGCGGTCGCAGTGGAAGGGCCGCTCGCCGGTGTGCACACGCACATGCTCGATCAGCTTATTGGCCGTCTTGGACAAGTAGCCACACTGCTCACACTTGTAGTGGTTGCCCAGGCGGTGCCCACGCATGTGGGCCTCCAATGAGGCCTGGTCGGGCCACTGTCCCTGGCAGATGCGGCAGCGGTACTCCATCTTACAGTGCGTCTTTAGGTGGCACTCCATGGCCGCTGGGCGATTTGTGGAGTAGATGCAGAAAGGGCACCTGGGTAATGCAACAAATGGGAAATAGAGAGGGAGGACACAACACACAAAAGTTGAAGTGGAAGTGTACATCCAATCCACATCAACACCTTGAAATTTAATAACACAAAATGAAGAGGAGGAGAAGGACAGGTAAAGAAAAAGAAGGGGTCATGTAAATTTCAGTGTGCTCATGGTGGTATGTGTGGCAGTTTAATGGTTGGAGAATTGAGGTGATCAAGTATGTGTGTGTGTGGAGAGGGGGGGGGGGTGGCAGGCTGGAGAAAAGATTGGAGCAGTAGGAAATGAAGGAAAATGAAGGAATGGAGTGGCACTTACATTTAAATAGCACCTTTCATCTGCTCTGGGCCCCAAAGCGCTTCACAAACCCTGCAGAACAGAATCACCTCAGAAAAACCTCGAAATAGTAAAGGCCCTCTCTCCCTTTCTACACACTCCTACAATTCTAGAAACACTTCACAAGCTCAAGTGTACACACGTGTACACACTGGTCTAGAAAGTAATATTTGTCTAGACCTTGGGGGTCAGAAAATGTGGGCAATAGGAGTTTATCTAAAACATATTTGCCCTTAAGGTCAGTTAGCTCATGCTACATCTGTTTAGCTGAATTCTGCCTGCTTTTAGGGGAAAATAAAAAGTTGGTTTACATTAATTAAAAGAGACTGTAAACCTTAAAAAACTGTAGCCATAACCCACATGAGTAGACATAAACAGTGCAGCAAACAAGTTGGGTTTAAGCAGATTTCGTTAAATCTAACAATAAAAAAGATCAAATATTCAATTATTCGTCTCTCTGTATAAACTTAAACAAAAGGAAATAACCTATTTTCTTCCTTTTGCATGCTAGCTTTAAGAAATCAACACCAGACAGAAGAAACATTTAAAACTGTGGTCCAAACTCCTTTGCATGTATTTGCTCACACACTACAACAAATCCTCAAGTTGGTGACTACAGATGTTGTGTTAAGATCTTTGAGCTATGAGGGGGCTTCTCGTGTGTGTGTTCTGTTATCCTTAGGATCAGTCTAAAGTATAAGTCAATGTTACTGTGTCAGCAGCTTCCTAGTTTGCGTTTAGTGAAATGCTACCATTTCCTGACATTTGGCAATTTTAAAAAACATCCTCACTATACTGATGGCTACAAAACAAACAAACAAAAAATGAATACAGATCTTTGTTTATGACAAGATGAGGCGATCATCATATGATACTCAATGATTCTGCACATGCACACACTGGAGTTATGAGACCAACTGAAAAACAAAAAATGACTTGTGTTGCTTGAAATGTTAATTGCATTTTACTGCTATTATTTCAAACTATTTTGGAAATCTAGTGCTGATTTTTTTAAAAATCTCAAATGCTTTCAACTGCCACATTAGAACTGAATTTGTGTGGAGATATGTAAGGACGATGAGTCTAAACTCAAAAGCTAATATCAGTGTGTGGTGTGTGGATGTTGAGATCAACAGATGGGCTTTATGTCAGCTTGACAGGCCTGAAATGGAACATAAACGTGTCACAGTACAACAAAGGCTCCTGTGGGACTGGAGTATGGAAATGGAAAGGGAGCATGTGAGGAGACTAGAGCTACAAAAACAGTCAATAGCGAGAGTGTTTCCATCTAATTATCAAGCAAATTCGAAGCAAACTTTTGAGATTTTGCAAAACAAGAAAAAAAGAATGAAAGTTAAGGGTGCTTCCATCAACGGTGTAAAGCTAGGCTTCAAAAAGTGTAATTTTGTCGGCAGAGGCTAAGTTTTGCACAGCTGCAATAAACAGAGAAGATAATGTAGAGGTTGCAAATTGAAAAAAGAAACAAAATAAGTCACCTTAGCCATTTTCAAGAGAAAAACATCTTCTCTATTTCACATTGTGCATGCACATTACAGTAACTGAAACCACTGAGGGAGGCCAGGTCTCCATCAGGGGTTTCAGGTATTATAGCTGAACACTTACTCAAACAGTTTTTCAGTGTTTGATTCTATCGAAATGGAGTCAAATTTAATTATCTGTAGCTAGCACACCCATAGCATTGGTCTATGAATGTGTGTATACTGTACTTGTCTTTGTGTTCAGTGTACTGAAAGGTTGAAGGTTGAGGGAGGGGAAGGCGGGTGGAGTTAGGAACCTCTGTCTGTACTTGCTTTCCTTACTTGAGCCCTCCGGAGGGGACGGTGTGGCACTTCTTGTGCTCCAGCAGCTGCTCGGGTGTCTTGAGGAACTTGTGGCAGACGTCGCACTCAAACATTCGCGTGATGAGGTGGATCTGGAGGTGCCGTTCATACATGTTACGCGTTTTGCACACAAAATTACAGAAGACACACTCGAAGCCTGGAGAGAAGAGAAAAGGAGATGGGTTTAGAAGGAGTCAGTTGTTTAAATCATTTAGTTTAGATTCTTTTGGTGTAGAGTTTCTTATTATTAACTGATTGAAAAAAAAAGTGGTTAAAACTGATGCATGGGTGCTTCGATATCCTGAGTTTTAGGCCTGGCTCCAGAGACAATGGGCCTCATTCACCAGCCGTTCTTCAAAAGACATTTCCACTTAAACCCCACTTATGCACTTTTCACAAAAATTCTAGCATTCCTCAATATTTTCCTGAGATTAGTTCTAAGTAAGAACAGAATCTAAGAACACTAAAGAGCACACTTCCACACATCTGAGTAATAACATGTTTGCGAAAAATAGCTGGTTGCTGTGTTTTCTTGAAATTGTAATGTTTTTTCATTTACTTTTTTAATTTTTTCATTATTTTTGGAAAGGATTATGGCCTTTTCAGTAAATAAACTCACACTTCAATTTACAACTTATGATCATGTCTTCCAGTTATCAGCATAACCCTCAGACCCAGGGCCCAAGTCTGTGTCCAAATGCAGTTGAGGGTGCATCTGAAAGGGCTGTCTCTCCTACTATAGCCCCATTTGCTGCTCACTTCCTGCAGCAGTACCTTCACCTCAGAAGCACTGAAGTTGTTTTAACGTTTTGAGTCCGATGCGCTGTCTTTAGATTTCTGTTTTGGCATTCTCTCGACTTTCTTTTATGATTTCTCTGTGTGACTTCTGTCTGTGCGTGTATATGAATCTTCAGTGTCATGCCCTTTGAAGGGCATTTGGGGGCGTTTACCTATGCTGCAACTTCAACGCGCTTTTAATTTATGAGGTCAATGGCATTCATCTATTTAAGCCAACAGGTGTGAGTAATTCTGTGGTTTAACAACACATTCATGAATCTGATGTAGAGTTTTCCTAAAAACTATCTTAACAACAATGTATGAGAGAGTTTAAGAAAATATGAGGATAATGGTGAATGAGGCTGAATAGATGTAAAACTTCCCTTAATGCGACAATATTTTATATGAAAAATGCCTACATCTTTCAAACTCCACACACCAACAGCTTTATTTGGTCTGTCACATAGTGCGAGCAGATTTTTGACCTAGGAGCCTGTTGGTCACCAGCTGTTGTCTTTGTGGAGTGAACAGTGTTACTTTATGGCCTGACAGCAACAAACAAAACACGATGCGGCAGCTGATCTTCGTCGCAGTATGTTCCTTTGTTGTAAGTTTGGTGTGTTGGAGCCTAATTTGTAATTTTGATTTTGTGATCTTCTTCTGGTTTGAGGTGGGCAGGGCCAGTTTTAGACAGGTGATGTTGCATGTTTACATGCACCATTAAAGATTTATCCACATTTAAACCATAATTTAATGAGTGATGGTTATTATGAGCATATACTGTCATAGAAACATACGAACAATAAAAAGTTTTCATTGGCTTCAAAATGATTAAATTAAGTATATATGGTTACAGTAGCTCCCACGATTCCTTGCCTTTGTCAGACTTGTCCTCAGTTCCCGATCCCGAGTGGCTTCCGGAGCTGGACTGGCTGCCTGCGGAGGAGGGCGGGGCGAGCAGGCCCCTGAGTTCTTCGTTACTGTGGGTGAGGTCTCCGCCCTCTGAGCTGTTGAGTGAATCGCTGAGGGCCGAGAGAGATGAGGAAGTGCTCTTGGTCTCGCTGAGGGGACTTCTGGAGTTTAGACCTGGTCACAAGAGGACAGAGAGTAAGCAGAAAGAAAAAAAATACCTTTTTCATTGCCACAAGAAAACTGTACAGTCTTATGTCAAAACCAGGAAGCTTGGACAGTCCTGTGCTCTGGCTGAGGCCTTGCTACCAGGCAAATCAAAATGCAGTGTGTGCTTTTATTGATCCCTCACTCTAATTCTACAATTCACTGGAAGAAGAGAGAGGAATTAGAAGGGGAGGGGGCGAGACAGAGGGAGGGGTGAGGAGCGTGGGTCATGGCCGAAGGAGCTAAGATGGCGGGAGCATCTTAGGGCACAGCTCAACAAAGGGCATTCACTCAGGAGGAAGTGAAAGGAGGGAGAGACGGCTGCACGGATCCTGAAATGGTTGACCTATCTTTTTAATACAGGCACACACACACACACACATACACACGCAAGACAGAGACAAGTACATACAGGAATGTATGCATACAAAGCACACGCAAGGTACAGGAACAGAAGACATGATTACTTTCCTTCAATCAAATCTCAGTATACCAGGGTCATTCACAGCACACTCTTAGCAGCATTTTAAATACAGTATTGAGCCAGCTTGAGAAAGCTTTTATCTCCTCTGCTGCAGTATTTAACATACACTTGCCTTCTCTTACAACATCCAAAAGGCTAATGCCACAGAATGTAGGTAAAATGAAAAAAGAAGATAGTGCTCTTTGAGCTACTGGGCCCTGACCTTGAAAAACACCTTAACTGAAAAATATTTAACTCTCTCTTTCTTGAATAGCTTCAACAGCTCCGAACATTCAGGATATACAAGACAGGAAGAAAGAAGCAAAGTTTGCCTATCTGTCAAAATATCCAGTGTAAATATGGCATTATTCACTATCTTATTCCAATCAGAGAAAGGCACCTAACCAACCCTTTACCCATGGGGAGTGCAGTCTTTACGGGGGGTTAGCTTTAACTATGACACCTGCTGAGCTCAGTCATCTCATGCGTGGGTGTGTTTACGCAGTTGACCAGGTAACTAGCCTTATACAGCCTGTCAGGATTCACCCCAAGTGGTGCTCAATCTGCCTTATGCTCTGAAGTATTGACACTTTAACAAACAAGGCTAGACACTGACAGATTATTGAAATCTCCACATGTAGAAGGGAGGTATAATAGCCGCACTCCTGTACATTTGTGAGTTTGGCGCTGGTATCCATCTTGTGCGAGACTAAGATAAATGCCAAGTCACACTGGGAGACTTAAAAGATGGCCACAGTGGCATCGTAAACCCAGCTCCTCTCCAAAGGACCCAAGGCCTATTGATTTTTTCCCCTCAGGCATGATAAGGGCCAACCTTCTCAGATAAACAAGGCCACTGTGGCCTCTGAAAGACCCCTCAGCTGTCTGGGCCGGACAATCCCACCCACCCAGCCACATATAAACGCAACAAGGGCACACACAAACACAATTGCACACACACAAATTGAGGAGCAGCGGTAGAGGAAAATGTTTGCAATAAACTGGACAAAGCTGTTTTAGACAAAAACACTCATATCGACCACCAGGGGTTCACACCAGCAGCTTTAAAAGACCAAAGAAGGTCGACTGGAGTAGGCTTGTGTGTGAAAACCAATTCTGCTGCTCATCCTCCTCTGTGCCCTTTTAACTGATACAGGACTGAGAGAAAGTTACTGATACATTAGGATTTTTAACCTAAAACAGTCTGCTAATTTTCCTTTTTGTACAGTACAGTTACATTACAGTTCAGTATTATGACAATGATGCACATTTGTCGTGTTGGTTCGTGTATTTAAGTGCCCTGCATCTGAAATATATGCGTGCTGATTGAGTGACTGTTTAAGTCATGTAACAAGAATGCCAAAAAAGACTGGTCTTCAAATGTGAGGTTTTCCTTGTTTTCTTAATCTCTTAATCTTACGAAAGCAAAAATCTTTTATTTTCAGATGTGTCATGCATCATTTTTCACTATTCTCTGGCATTTTGAATAGGAGAAAAAGCGTTTGCTATTTTGCAAAATACAAAGAAATTAGGAATTCTACTCCTCATCAGTGCAGTTTCATTTAAAACAAAGATATTTAAAATAAGTAACAATTTAAAAAAACCTGTAACTTCACTCTGCACAAGAATAGGATTTTGTCAATTAATTGTAAAAATAATCAGCAGATTAATCAATAATGAGAATAATAACTAGCTGGAGTCATGCACACACTTACTGACTGTAATGGTACTATTCAGAGTTTGAGCTTGAATTAGGTAATGTTTATATACACATACAGTAGATACACATTAATAGTGTAGGAATTGTAACAGTATTGTTGTCAGAAATTGAAGTGACTATGTATAACAAAGGCTCCAACTCTTAAAACCCTTGAAACTAAAAGTCAGCTTTAACCTCCCTCGTTTAAATTTAAACCCCATGTGTTGGAGTACAGAGCCAAAACAATAGAAAATGTGTCACTGTCCAAGTACCGCACTGTATTTCTATTCTGAGCTGTGAACAAGAGCCACAACGTGTAAGCTACCACCCACTCTAACATGTAAGAGTAATTTTGAAAATAACTCCATAAATCATTTTTTCAGGGGTTGAATCATGTTCTTTGCTACAGTGCAGTAAATGTTGGAGAATTCTGCATAAACAGCAGAAACAAGAAGATAATCCCTAAAATTATTAGTTGACTTTTAATTTTTTTTTTTTTAATTGTCTTGTTAAGCAAGGACGTTCCAGCTTCAGCTGTTAAGTTTTAAAGATTTGCTGCCTTTCTTTGTATTACGTATTAGTGATAAATTACATGTTTTTGATAAAGATAAAATCACCGAACAGAAATATTGATATAGAACAGGTGATAGTTTTAGTTCACATTACACATGAACATATACTGAAGAGGCTGCCTTATCAGTGCTGTCACTCACAGCCAGCCGATCATCGGGGACTCGTACCTGCATGTCCAGTACTAATGTGGTTCTTCATGTCGTTCTCCTCCATGCAGGCATAGTCACAGACGCTGCAGCAGAGCGAGAACATCCACTGCTCCTTGTCCACATGGAGCGACATGTGGCTGACAAACTGGGCATTCAGCTCCGTCTGGAAATCACACACATGGCAGCTGTGCAGAGAACAGAGAGGAAAAGGAAGGAAGATGGCAACAGTGGAGACAGCTTTAGTGTTATATTATGTCTGCATAAATTGGTAAGTGGTGCAGTGTGCATGCATTTCCTTCAATTTGTGTTAGATGATTGAAAATACAATATTCAGAATTGCATAGCGACGCACACATGGTGCTACTTTGACTCTCATAGCGTTTGCCACATAAAAATATGAAACCACCATAAAACCACAAACATTTTTTCACTCCTACACAGTTTTTTGGACAGATTTAACAAAAACAAGATTTTACATGATACTAAGTGAGAGTAAAAAGAGCTTGTAGATGGATTTTTTTTCCTACTTTTGCACAGCCTCTTAACATACAGAAAGCAAACAAATTCTTGTAAATGGATAGCGAAAAAAATACATTGATACACTACAAGCTCATTTCATCACGTTCTCCTAAGCTAACCTTTGCCAGTGTGACAGTTCCTTTTTGTTTCTACTTAGCTGGTGGACAGTTAACGTGTAACTCTCAACAGCTCCCTGATTTCCTTCAAAACTTCATCCTTTTTTGAGGACATTTTATAAAAGGGCTGCTGTGGATATATAAGATGTTCCTCAATCTCAACCTTATAAATTACTTTCTTGTCGCCCAGGCTGACTGTAGACCACAGGGTCAACAGAAACATCATGGATGTCAGCTTTTATTTTGAACTATTTGGGCAGAATTTGAAAAGGTTGTACATGAAGCTATTGGCAAAACATAAATAAAGAAACCAGGGTGAACATAGCGCACATTCCCGCCTTCATTGGGAAGAACTGAACAGCGTGATGTTCATGTGCCCGTTACGGAAGGAGTGTAAGGCAGAGCTGGGGCCTCATTTATAAAGGTTGCTGCATGGAAAAAACTTGGGTCAACTGGGGTGAAGTGTGCGTACGCATCTTTCACTGCAAATGTTGGTATTTATAGAAAATTACATGCGGAAAATTGTGTGTATTCCTCTCTTCTGACCATGTGTAGAGTCCCCGCAAAGTTTTTCAGACACAATGCTGGATGGTGACACCGCGAAATAAAGCTCAGTCCTCAGATGAAGAAACACAAATGAACGATAAAACGCATAGCATCTCATCACAACTTTACACTTAGACTCCCTGTAATTGCAGATGTATATTTTTTCGTTAGAGCCTAAATATTTAAAGAGGCTATGTAGATTTATTTAATAAGATATAAGCTATTGTTGGCATGCAGTTATGTAGTGGGTCAAATTATTTCTTGACTACATTTTTCATTGCATAGCGCTGCAAAGATAGGTGGGGAGGTGCGTAGTGGAGCGGGCTATTTGGTAACTGATGAACAGATCATCAGTTGTAGAAATCTGGTAAATAATCAGCTCTAAAGAATGAATACTGTAAAAAGCAAGTATGGTTTTAGTTTTTACATAGGTGTATCTGGTCAAATGCTGCAGTGAACACAACTGCGTGGCACACAACTCTGCCAACACAAACTCTGCCTTCTCCCGTCACCTCACCGATTCGCTCGGTGTGCCTTGACCACCTGCATGGATTGTTTAAATGACCAAAACCTGGAACTAGACCGTCATCACAAGTCCTCATCTTCATTTAGATCAAGTTCACTGTGACAAAACTTCCATATGCCTAAATAAAACATTGTCATGGATCATGATATTACAGAACAAGGGGTAGCACTGATAGTCGTGATTATTTGGGCAGGTGAATCAGTTTGGTCACTGTAAATAGATAAGTACTGCACTGCCACACGTGTAATGCCGATGGATGCACGACTTCCTCTGTCCCCGTACTGCGAGAGGACAACGTGAAAAGAGAACATTAACATGTTTTTAAAATCTATCTCACCCAACACTTTGTTCACTGTGTCAGGAAAAAAATCGCATTTCCCCTGTCTGTCTGTCTGCTGTGTCTGTGAGTCACTGGACAAAACCAGTGAACAGCTGCTCATTTCCATGTATTAATATCCTTTAGGAGCTTTGCACTGACCGTTTATGGTTGAATGTGGGTGTGGAGAGGGCGGGATACGGGGCTGATTCACCTGTGTAATTTTACAAGTTAATTTGGGATTTATAAGAGGAAGTTCTGCACAAACAGGCGCACGCCAGGTTTTATAAATCTGAATTTTTTTGAGGGGTACACACATTTCTTCATTTGTACATATGCAAACTTTTAGTGCAGATTCTACGCCCGGTTTTATAAATGAGGCCCCTGGGCCCAGCAAAGCTGTTTCCTCCCACTTCCACTCTCTATGCTAAGCTATGCTATCCATATCCTGTCCATAGCTTCATACCATCTTAAAAAATAGAAATTCGTGTGGTATCAATCCTCTCATCCAATCACACTTTTTAAGAAAATGAATAAGCATCAATTTAAAATAAATGACTCTTAATGAAAGGCATTAATATGAAGTAGAAAAAATTGAAAACAGATTAAAAAACAGAGCAAATCAAGAACTATTTTAGGTTGTAATCGAGTATTGAACACAAATACAGACTGGAAATAAAGAGGGAAAAAAAAGGAAATAATATTGAAGAGTTATGCTGGGTTTTGGTCTGTCATCATTACCTGTAGTAGTAGGGGCAGTTCTTGCGCTCAGCAGAGTCAGCTGTTACAGCACTGACAATCTGCTCAGCATCTGTGTTCACCAGCTTGACAGAGTGGATGGTCAGGTGCTGATTGAGGTTAGCCCTGCACTTGGCTGCGTAAGGACACAGGTGACACTTGTACTTCCTCTCCTCTGCAGCAAAGTAGACAAAGAGACAAGACCTCAGGTTACGGTAAACATTACCTCAGATGATATTTCATTAAGTCGTACAAAGCCTCTGAGCCTTTTAAACCTAATTACTTAATGCCTAACCCTGCCTCACCTTTGCCTGACCCTCACTGTAACCCTAAACCCTGGAAAGAGGAAGAAATGACTTGCGATGTCGGATGAAATCAGCCTTTTAGTGAAGCAACTCAATATGTCTGATGATACCACAAGATGATGAAAACATCAGGCACATAGATATAATTTTACCTTATATGTGACGCTTTGAAATTAATTAAAAAATGTCAAATACAAAAACACAATGAAATACTCAACAAAACAGCACATCTCCCTCTAGCTCTCTCAAACACACACACACACACACACACACACACACACACACGTGCTCATGCACAGCGTTTGCCCCAAGGACATGAAGCCATGCAACCTTTATGTCGCCGGGGAAACCAAAAAGACCATCACACTGACATATGCCCCTGCTTCTGCTCTCTGTGGTGTGGCCAAGCTGTTCACAGCCAACACTCTCAGATGGTGTGTGTGTGTGTGTGTGTTGTGTGGTGCAGTGTGTGCACGCAAAATGTGAGAGCATGTCCAATTGTGTGGGGGCATTTTGTACATGAGTCTCCATTTGTGCCCTCAGTGATTTAGTATGCAATCTCAAGTAGGTTGCATTAATTTCTAATCCAGGGGTAATTTGTTTGAATAAAACTGTTCAAGCAGGACATTATTTCCTTTTCTCCAAATAAAGACAGAGAGAGCGATTGCAGAAGACAGTGACGGGGTAGAATGGATCAATTTGGAGCAAGGAAGGGCCGAGTTTGAAAACACAGCGTAATCAGGACACAAGGGAGTGTACAGCTTCATTCTCATGAAGTCTCTCAAGTCTGTGAGTGTGAGAGAAAAAGTGAAAAAGAGAACAAATCGTGGTGGCATCAGAATTGCTGGTGTGTGTGTGTGTGCGTGTGTGTGTGTGTGTGTAAAGGTGTGTGTAGATACTCGATGAGGCATCCCTCGAGCTGGGTAATTAGACGGGCAGTTTTCCCAGTGAGACTAATCATGGTAGTAATCTCTTTAAAGGAAGGGTAATCTAGTATAGTAAGCCTTATTTACTTACTGTGGACAGCACAGTCACAAGTACACATGCATGTACACAGTAGCTAACATCTATACATTAATAAAGGGATGCAAATGAACACTGCAGCTATTATCCTGTATTCATGTTTCTGTTTACCTGTGTGTAGAGACAGATGTCTAGAAAGTGTCTGTTGTCTACCGAACACCTTGCCACAGACGGGACAGGGGAAGAGCTGCTCATTCAGTCTCCACTGGGCAATCCCGTTTCCCGGCTCCTCATCATCCTTTTCTGAGTCTGCAACACACACGCACAAACACGCAGAAACCATACTCATCATTCACTGTTGACGCAATCAGCCACAAAAGCATTTGCAGGTGGACCAAAAGCCGTGGAGTCATGCTAATATAAATCAAACAAAGAACTTCAGTTCAAAACGTATTGATGTGGAAACCATAACCACCAAATCATAACAAACTGCTGTGGTATGTGTTTACGTCCCAACAGTGCGTGCGTGTGTGTGTGTTGGCCTTTTTTTAGTATATTTGAGACAATTTCCTTTATTTAATAGCAGATACCTAAGAGGTTTCAAGAAAAAAGGGAACACGCAAAGAAGCTCAGGAACGAACCGCCTAAAGCTGCCATTACAGTCCAGTACGTAATATGTTTCTTAACCACATGAACACTCTGAACAATAAATTCCATCTTGACTAGGATTTTACATCAGTACAACAGCTGAAACAATACGATACAGGACATATTTTTCCTTTTATAATTCTATGTTCTGAAAGGAGCACTTTGTTATTTTGAGAAATATGTTAATTTGCTTTCTTACTGTGAGATGTCAAGATTTATACCATGTTCATGTCTGTCCATTAAAATAAAGCTAAAGCAAGCAGGCAGTTAGCAAAGCTTAACACAAAGACGAGTACAAACAAAGGGAAGCAACAGGTCAGCTGAGACCCAATAAAGTTGCTGTGTCTGGCTAGAAACAGGTGGGTGCAGGGCTTAATTTGTGGCGGATCCTGCCGGAACATGATCGGGGGACCTCTTGGATGTGACCCGGCACCTATTTGTGCGGATCCACCACCTCTTGTGGCAAAGAAACCACAATAATGCCTAAAAAAATACATATTGTAATTTAAAGACCATTTTCAAGCAGACCCACGTTCTTCATTAGTTTTAATTTGTTCTTACAAAGAAAGGGGGTATCATATACTGCCAAAACCTGTCAGATCAATTAATCCGAGAGGATGAGAAGTGTGTGACACTGTGGTCATTTAGCACACAAGGCAACCGGGGTGTTTGAACTGACTGGCCTGGGTGCTTCAACCAACGGGGCACTGAGGTGAACTCTTTCCAGGCATCACATTGAACGTGGGAAACCCAGTGATAAAACACTGAACCAGAGGCAGTTTTTCCTAAGTTTGGCAAAGAACTTGGAGGATTGTATGTTGCCACAGAGGGGGCAGATGTGGTTATAGAGGAGTTGAAGACGCTTTACGCAAAATACCGGCCCGAGGACGCAGGTGCCACGCATGGAGAGACTCAGGCTGCATCGCTGTGTCAGTGCTTTGACACTAACAGCCCGCCCGCTGTCATACGACCTACAGACAGTACAGAGACTAAGGAGGGAAAGACATCCCCAAGGAACTGAAGGGGCAATTTGTTACTGTCGATACCATTCCTATTGCAAGTGCTGAGAATAAGTGTGGATTTTGGACAACTAAAAAAAGGTGGACGTAAAGTTGTCTTTTAATAGGCTGCCGTGCCAATCTTCAAATGATAATTAAATTTTAGAAAGCTTATTTGATTCTTTTTTATTAGCTGCTGTCTTACTGTATACGTTAGACTTAAAATATCGCCATTACATTTCTATAATGCAAATCCTTTCAAATGGAGGATTCTTTAAAAGTGGGCATTTGCATATATGGTATGTTTTAAGCACTGTAAAATTAAAAAAAAACCCATTAAATAAGACATTTTCCACTCAGCTAATAATCTCATACAGTATTCTCTTACTGTGACAGTGCCCATGTGCCCTCCCACCCATTGGTCCTAATCCCTCCTGGATAAAGGCAGTGTGGTTTTCTATGCTGATCAGCCAGCATACCACCTACTCTGCTTCAAGCCTCCATCTTACTGCACAGATAAGCACTGACAGGAGGAAGACCACCGGCAATGGGACGTATATGGGAAGTACACAGACGAGAACTTAAGAGATACGATTTAAAGAGATGACACAGTGAAAGAGACAATAAGCTCACCCAACATTTGTGTGGAAGAAAAAAAAACATCCATCTATAGTTAGGGAACAGTTTATTTCAGGTTATGTATCACAAACAAAAGTTTCACACAATTTTCACAACTTTGGCTGCTTTACATCGTGGGAATTCATTACTCTCTTTGGAAGTATCACATAACTTCTGAAAACATTTCCTCACATTTGCATTTAGGAAAAGTGTAGTTCCTTTTAGAGCCAGTGAAACAACAGACCAGCTGGTATACTGTGGGCTAATTTGCAAACCCACGAGAATGAAACCTGTCTGCTACCATTTGACAGATGCCCCTTGTCTAGCCTGCTAGTGGGATGCAGTGCAGATGCATTCTTAATGTTACCAGCAAGCAGCAGTCCTCTAGAAGCCTGCAGCATCCTTGTATCACTGTAGCTCTCTATATATTGTGCAGACCCCCCTTACCTTCACCCCTTAAGAAATACAGAGTGATATTTCAATTGCTTTGGAAAAAAATGAAGGTTTTGTGTTGAATTAAACCTAATTACATGAACAGGGCATAGAGTAATTCACAAGTGTAAAAAACATGCAGTGCTTTTGTCGATGTGCTATGCATCTTCCATTGATGGAGGCCTTATTTTTATCAAACGTGTATATTAGTCAAAGACTATGCTATACAGACCAGACCTTGGCCAAAATGTTTGTATTTGAAAGACATCAGACAAAGAAAAATGGCTCTAACTCTTAGCCCTATGAGTTTTTATTTTCTTTTTTAATAAAGGCTAAAAAGACTCAGTAGCTCATTT
The DNA here is from genome assembly GCA_029783665.1 of Naso thynnoides. Classification (NCBI taxonomy): domain Eukaryota; kingdom Metazoa; phylum Chordata; class Actinopteri; order Acanthuriformes; family Acanthuridae; genus Naso; species Naso thynnoides. Next base: position 3,893,250 of record JAQLOL010000019.1, read on the forward strand.
TCTCCCTCTAATAAATGTTTTAATTCTTAACAGGTGGAAAAAAATACACATAAGTAGAGTAGTTCTGACTTTACAAAAGAGAAAATTCTAAAAAATACTTTTTTAAAGTCACATAAGATTTACAGTGCAGTTTAATTTGAACAGAAAATAGTTTTAGCTCTGTGAATGCACATTTTATTATCAAAATGGCTTTTTTAAAAACTTGTCCAACAAAACGGTCTATTTTTAACCAGCTGATGAAAGTGTTTGTGAGGGTAAGGCTACAATGAGCAAAAGCAAACATATGTTGACCAAATGGAAGCTAGTGTGAAAGGACATTTTAGTACTGTTGCACTGACTCACAAACCTTGGAGCATGTCCTCTATGTTGTTTTCACATATTTCATCCCCTCTAGCATCTAAACTGATGTTTTTATGTTGTTCACTTTTGCTTTATTTGTATAGCACCATCCCATACACATCTTTTTTGGAACGGTCAAAACAAAATACAGCACATTTAGTTTGAATCACACACACAAAAATATATTTGGCAGAGAGTGGTGTAGAGTGTAGTTACATACATGAAGTATCCGTCTTCAGTGCACCATAATATAATATACATGCCACAGAAAGTGTGTTCTATAATTAATTTAAGTCATGTTGTGCCACGTGTCATGCTATCATGATTTGATTTTTTTTTAAAGATCATAGTGTTATTCTAGGAACTTAATGTGTTCTGAAGGGAATAATGCAGCTATTACATCTTAGATTACTGGAAGAATATTTACCAACAACTCTACGTTATAACCGCTTTAAACTGCATTCCACTTAGGGAATGACCACACATTATTTTCATAGAAATAAAATTAATTATTATTATTGAAATGTGTTTTTTCAGACTATGAAATGAGCAGAGAATGCTGCAGCATGACAATCACATTTAACTAGAGCTGAATTGATTAATCGATTAGTCAGCTGGCAGCAATTTAATATCTGACTACCCTGATAATTTATCATTTAGGTTGATTTCTAAGCTAAAATGCTAAACGCTGCCATGTCGCAGCTTCTCTAATGTGAAAATTTGCTGCTTTTGTCAGTTTTATGTAACTGTGAACTGAATACCTTTATCTCCACTCTACTGTAGGTCAGTGACCCACCACTGTATGGAGGTAAGTGATGGCATGTGTGTGATGGTAGGTGCGTGCACAGAGGTGGCGAAAATGCCACAAGAGTTAGTTTCTACGACCTCCTGACCTCTGACACTGGCCGGAATATGCCTCGATCCATGATGGCGCTAATATCTGACTTTCACCAACGATTCACTTCTTTTCTGCAAACTCCTCATCTGCTTATGGCTCATTCTGAAAAGTCTGGACCTTCTTATTGTGCTTGTAACCAGAGCTTAGTACATAAAAGCATTAACTTGTTCTGACTCACCAGTGCGACTAAATAATGGCCTGGCCAGGGCAGCAGCACAAGGCCATGACCCAGCAAACAAACTAATTATTAAGCCAGTTACGGAGTGGCGTGGGCCTTGAAGTGGTTAATAGTTTAATTAGCGCTATTAGAGCTGCAGAGAGAGGGACACAAACAAGACATGAAGAACTGTGATAAAGCTCAGGCTGAACGGAGATGATGGCAAACTCCTGTGGTCACTCTGGCATCATAAAAACTCGAACGAACTTTTCTTTCTTTCTTGCCTAAAGTTGCAATATTTAAAAATTATGGGGGGCGGTATATCCCCCCCCTGCTTTTTAGTAAACTCTTTGCTTTAGCTTGTTTTGGCTGTAGCTAGTACCTGTCATTATCTTTTTTGCTCAGTTAACCACGCAGCTAGTGGTCCTATCAGCTGATCAGAACTGGAGCTTCGAGTAACAGAGTGTCAGTGTGCCACTGCAATGGAATCAGACTCGGAAGCCTCCAAGTTTACACAGCAGGACCCGGACTGACCAGAGCCTCCAAGACCCACTGGGAGCAGTTTGACATTCGGGATTAGGGATTATAATCCTAAAGTGATTTACGCTCACAGGAAATCTGACCCTAAAGACTACAAAGATATGGCACGAATGGACAGGTGGGGCATGAGGAAGGTGAGCAGTGATGGGATGGTCGAGGCAGGCTGTGTTAGACTTTCTGATTGCCCTTCATTTTGATGGACAGGGACCAATAAAACTATCATAATCAATAACTATCTGTCATTGTAATTTTTTTTTTAATAAGATTTAACAGTTTTCATTCATTCATTTCTATTCTAATAAAATAAACATACCAACCTGCAGATTAAGCATTTAAACAATGGCATGAAGAGAAAGGTTGAACAGCTGACAACAACTGTGCGTTCACATTTCATGTAGACACACATCGAGCACTGCGTTATATATGGCACTTCCCTATTCTTCGTATATTGCTGTATGAACTTAATAAAACACCACACTAAGCAGATGAATGATTTTTTCCCACACAGCAACAGCGGAGGCCACCAAACCATTGTGCCATTAACAGGGAAATGAACAATGCAACTTTATAAAAATAGACCATTACATTTAAATCATGAACAAACCACTGACAAAAAAATTAACTGAGTTTAACTGAACTGACCTGCTGTGGCCTAACCTGCACTCAGTTCTACCTCCTGGTTCGTACGGATTTGAACTGTGTGCTCACTTGTGTGTAATCAAATGCAAGCGTGATCGCTGCAGAGGCGATTGTCATCAGGTTTTGTGTTTTTCTCTTAGACAGACGACTTCTCATTGCCGTTTGAATTTTGTTCTTGAGGCTGAAGCCACGCTCTGCTGCTACACTGGACATTGGAATTTCTGGTCAATAGCTTATTAACTTGACATACCCGCCGCCAATTGGACAGAGGTGTGAATTACATTTTGTCAAAATGATGGGCAGCCTTCCAAATTCTCCGTTATTGTTAATAAAAAATGTCAGTGACGGAGAATATTTGGCTAATGCGACCTGTAGTAATTGTCACATTGACTTAATGATCAGTGGTTAATTTCTACAAAACCAGAGGTGGTGATTGGCGGAACAGTGAAAAGACAAACCAAGATGGATGTTTTGTTGTTGTTGTTGTTGTTGTTGTTTTATTTGAATTAAGTGTGTTATATGGTACACTATTTCTATTTCAACTAACACACATCAACAGTCCATCAGTTTATAAAATTGCAGCCCTTATATTTAGATATTCCTAATCAAAACTTGACTATAATTATACAAATATGATCTAATTCCTCTACACATGCAGGTACACTGACAAACACATCCTAAAAATATCAAAAACATCCTAAAAATATCTGAAGTAATGATGTGAGAATTTCCTTTTGACTGCACAGATGCTATAGGACAAGCATGACACACAGGAGTTCATTGTAAATCCTCACTCACAAATAATTTTACAATCAGTAAATTAAATGTACAAATACAATCACAATACACTAAACCTATGAGTCTACTAATGCTGCATGCTGAAAGAAAGATAATTTTACAGGAGAAGACAGCAAAGTTTACCCATCAGCTAGAAATTCCTACCAAAAAAACGAGGTGAGGGGGAAATAAAATGGGGAGAAAAGGAAAATGTAGACAGTTAAAAAAGAACAGATATAGAGAGGCACATATGAAGCAGAGAAAAGAGGGAAACTATCAACAGTAAGAGTGAGCAGCTCGAGCTTAAACACACAAGGGAAAAGGGAAGGTGGGTTGGGCGAATTAACTTTCAGGACACTCTTGACACCCAGAAGCCAATCAGATTTTCATTAACTGGCAGAGGGACAGGCAAAGCTGGCACAAGCTAATTAACCTCTGGATCTCTCACTGCCAAAGGAACATAGAGGGAAGTTCTAGGATGCCAAGGAAGAGGGAAAGGGGATGCCCTGGGCAGAGGCCTTCAGGTTGGGGAAATGTGTGAGAGTGCAGAAAGGTCAGATTGAGCTCTAAATATGAAAGGAGGAGAAGGGCGTTTAGCAGAGAGGCGGGGGAGATCATGTGAAGATGGAATTGGTTAATTGTGATGCGTCTTTGTGGCCGTATACTCAGATTTAAAAGAAGTCTGTGCATGCATCTGTGCACATGTATGTGCAGTATGTGTAAAATGAACATCTCTGTACAATCAATTACGCAGAGTTCCATTATGAACTCTGTTATAACCTTATAATATTAAAATAATACTTTTTTTATTTTTTCATACTAACATAACAGATCTCTGACATTGTGTTTTGCTCTGTTGCTTTATCAAAACATCTCTTCTCTAGTCAGTGTTAAGATGACTTTAGCTATGTTAGGTAGCATGTTAGGCTATGTTAGCATGTTACATTTCTATGATAACGGCAGCACATGCAGATGCAGCAGCCACGATTCCTTCAGATGGGCTACATCCTTAAATTTATCTTCAATTATTATAATTTATTTTAGCTTTATTGCTGATGTGTGGATTACCTATGAAAGAAATACACTGATCAGCATTAAAGAAGGAAGCATGGGGACCGGATAAAAGGCAGCAGATCTTTGAGGAAATCACTGTCCCACAACATCTTCCGACCAACCAGCTAGACTAACCAGACTGTCCCAGAAGACGGGAGAGAGCTGAGTTTAGGTTGTTCCTGGCTAATGTTCTGTAGCAGGAAAATGAAATAGACAAAATGGGACTTCGGCTGGCCAGGACAAAAAATCTGACTGTTGTATCACTTTGGCTTGTCTCCACCACAAGGTCCCAGATCGAGTTGTTGCGTTACACAGATGCACAGTGTTTCAAGTCGACAGAGCGGAGGACTCCAGCAGGAAGAACAGAGGCAGACTCTGTGTTTTACATTTGCAATGCCTGGTGTTCACATGCAGTCAAAGTTCATGGACAATGTTTCCAAGATTCCTGGGTGCATGCATTAATATGTATGTATGTTTGTATGTATTTGTATAAAACTGTATTGCTCTTTTTCATTTTTTTTTCATTTTCACTTGTAAATTAAACGATCTGTGTGGGCCTATACTGTATGTTTGCTGGCTGCAGTATTCATTTCACTGTAAAACCCTGTGTTGTACAAGGACTAGTAAATCTTCTCGATACCTTGATTAGTGTGACCATTTTTAAAGTGCAAACTCTGTCACATTTACCATTCTTTATGGGAGTGACTTATTTTCTCAGCACTAATTAAATCTATACAACCAGTGTGTTTCTGTCTGTCAGTACCTGCTACAGAGTACTAGTTATAAGTCAGTGCCTCACTACACTTGTAGTCATGTTCCTGTGTGAGTGTGTGTGTGTATCTGTACATGTGTGTGTTTTTACATATTGGGGACCTTTTCTTAACTAAACATCAACTTTGCACAGACCAGTAGTCATTATGGGGGCCAAAGCTTGGCCCTAATAAACCAATACATAATTTCTTTAGTCCTGGCTAAGAAATTATGTGTAGGTTTGGGTTAGGCTGTATACTGTACAATAAATCAAAGTTAGAGCAATGTTGTAACAAAGACAGCTGTGTAACTAGCTGTCTGTGTGTATGTGTGTTTTACATGCATCTTACCATGAAATGCTGCCCGGGTAGAAGAGCTGGCTTCTGCAGGGGAGGAGCTCTTGGAACGCGAGTTTAAGGGTGATTGTCTGAAGCACTCATCCAGGAATGGACTGAAACATGTTCAATAACAGTTACACTGCCACTACATTACAGATATATTACTTAAAAATGCTGGTTATTACCTATCATTATTTTGAGAAAAACAAATTTCATATAAGTTTAACTTGAGAAAAAAAAGTAAGAAAGGAAAAGCATTTCACATTATAGAGTGTTAATGACTCACCTGTTTATTCCCACCATGTTATTGTCTTTGTGGTTGTTGGATTTGCTTACTTTTTCTAAAAAAAAAACAAAAACAAAAACAAAAACTTGTTCAACCCAGTCAATAATACACCATTTACAGCCATTCAAATTTATTCACTATACTATCAATTCAAATCCAGGGTTAATACCTACTTTCCAAACAAGACTACCTGTTACTGTGTAAGTAAAGCTCCATAAATATGTCACATGATGAAAACTGAGCCATCTCCGTGACAACTAAGCAAACTACTGATGATGAGGAACATGGCTTTAGAAACAAAGGTCAAGTGAGAATCAATTCTTATGCTCAATTTGTGTTTTTATTTTCAATGCTAAGCACAGGTTGCTTCCATAAATTATTCTTTGAGTACGGCTGTGCAGTTAAAAGCTTCATTCAAAAGGCTGAAAATCAACTTTTGACAGATCATGCTATTTTTGCAACTTCAGCATAAAGGATTGGGTTTTGTTTTTTTGTTTTTTTTTGGCATCTGCATCTGCACAGGTAACCAATCAAAGAGAGCCGTGGGCATGACATTGAGCGAGACTACAGAGTTGTGACTACATACAAAAACAAGCTGTTTGGAGTAATAAATAAATATGAGTTTATTTATAAGTAAGCATGTTGACAAAACTGACAACAGTGTTTCCTCTACATTCATTTAGGAGTGGCGGCCCGCCACTTCTAAATCCTAGCCGCCGCGCCTTAAAATT
>JAQLOL010000019.1:3908957-3922277 GCA_029783665.1 Naso thynnoides
AAAGTTGCCAGTTCATCACAGGGCTGACATATAGAGACAAACAACCATTCACACTCACATTCACACCTACGGGTAATTTTGAGTTGTCAGTTAACCTAACCTGCATGTCTTAGGACTGTGGCAGGACGCTGAAGTACCCGTAGAGGACCCATGCAGACATGAGGGGGAACATGCAAACTCCACATAGAAAGTTCCTACCCAGCTGAACTGGACCCAGGACCTTCTTATTTGGCAACAGTACTAAACACTAAGCCACACCTTTCAGTCAGTTTAAGAATTTCAATAAGACAGCCTCCATTGTAAACTTCTTTCAGGCTTCAGGAAAGCCTTCTCCTTTGGTTGACTAAATCCCTACAGCTTCCTGAAGGTAGCAGAGATGTACCGTGACCCCTAAATTCCACCAGATTCGTGTGCGGTGCGTCTCCGCTCCTGAACGACAGCGGAGCTGATGGGTTTCATTTCTCGTCAATGTATGTGCTTCCACTGTCTGCATCTGACTGTGTTGCGTTTCTACTCCGTTGCAGCTTCAGTGATCCGGAGCCCTCAGCAGCAGATACGCAAGGCTTCTATTTTTGCTGGATGACAGCAATTCAGCACAGAGCAGATCGAGCGGGACAGGAAGTCAGACAGTTAAAACTTTAAAATACCTGGTTAATTTCAGAATAAAACACTTGTATTATGCTAGACTATATTCCACTAAACTTCATAATTGAACCTTTGTTTTGTGCAGAGCCAGGCCTGAAGTCAACAGATCAGAGGTTTTCAGAGGCCAAGATCACCCTTGAGTCTGTAATTACCACAAAATCTCACAGTCTCGCAACTCCAGCTGACTGACTGTGCTGAGCTCTGAAACGCAGCCTGAACGCAGCTGGTAGGTGTTGAAGGACGACGGAGCAAACACGCAGCAGAGCCATTTAAAAATGAACAAGCATCCACTGGAATCCCAGGGTGAGTGTCTCATCTGCATCAAGTGCTGTGCCACAGAGCAGAGCCATTAACCACCGTGATCCTCTGTGGTTACCTCAAGGAAATTGTGCATAACCAACCAGTGTGATGCAAAATCATCAACACAGACCTATGTGCTCTCACACTGGTCTGCTACAGCAAAGATTGCTTTTTGCATTGTGAAGAGTGAGAAAATCTACACTGCAGACCGACAACAGTGATATGTCATTTAGTTGTGGCTCCTAAACTAGAGGCAATCATGTGAAATCTTTAATGGGTAAGCCAGATGGAGTTGGCATCCTTTGATTATAAACAGTGCTAATGACCACTCAATCAATCAGCTTTGCCACTGCTGCAAGACCTGCCAGTGCTTCTGGAAATCAAAACCCACTTTTGAGCTTCTTGCTGCATTCAGATATTTGTCTGACACACAGACAAAAACCCAAACAATACCGTTTCTTATAAAACAATGAGCACCAACTATTACTAGAGCTGGTGGGCCTAACCAGATAAACACCGGTTAATATTAATCCTATGGTTGAATGGTGCCCAGAAAAAGCTGAGATGGAATTTCAGCTGCTTTGTTCCTGCTGGATGTGGAAGTAGGTTGTTGTTCTCTATAATATCAAGGAAAAGAACCCTATACATTAAAAAGTTGTTGCTGCCAGTTTGGTTCTAAGTGTTTCTTCAACTTAGTGGTCAAAAAAGCTTAAAGCAACTTTTATCAGCAAGGTGAAGAGCACTGTAGAGGGGAGAGGGCCTGTGAAATGTCCTTAGAGATGGAGGGCCTGTTCCTAAGGAATCAGGAATGAGTTAAGTGAGTACAAAGTGTGATTTCACACCTATAGTGAGGGTGGCTGGATGGTGAGTGGGTGGCACGGCTGTTACCCACACGATGCCAGTCTGCTAGGGCACCACCTAGGGCCCTGCAACCCCCCTTCTCCCTCCCTTCCTGTGACGCCATGTTCTCCTTGCCCTGCAACACCAGTGCCCATCTGCTACGACACGTTAGCCGCTGGCACCAGGGACTATTTAGCCTGGCGTAATTAGCCCCAAGACACCAGCAGCCTGGTTTTAAACAGATGTGGGGGAGGTAGCACTAGCAAGGCGACTCAACACAACCAACCAATGTTTGATAAGGAAGGGGGGTGGGGGGTGACCTAGTTAAAGGGATGATGCAACTCATGTAACAGCACAATGGGCAGTAATGATGACAACCCCACTTGCTCCAACTGTCCAGTGCCATGGCCGAGGAAAGACGAGCAGCAGAATTTAATTAGGCTGCGTGTCCATTCACTGCACAAGGCAGAACAGAGAAAAAAAAGCATTTTGTAACAGCCAAATAGCAATGTTTTGGACAAAGAAAATGCTTAGCCTAAACTCCCCAATGTGATTTCCCTATTCAAGTATCCATAAAGGGTTGAGCTGACCTTTAGCGAGGGACAGAGAGAGGTTATAGTGTAGATGCCTTTGAACCTCATGACCGTAATCACACGTGACTAGAACGGCATTGACCTTTCCCTGGTTCTCTCTTTTCCTCCTCGCCATCTTTTTCTCCTTCCCTTCCCCCCCAGGGTCATTTCAGGGTCCAGACTCTTGTCAAGGCTGTCACTCTAGACAGCCCTCTCCATCTACCACCCCCGCTGTTGCCATGGCAATTGACGGCACTGCGCTCTGAGGACTGTGTGAGGGGGCAGAGGGAGCCAGCGGACGGATGAACGCTGCAGCATCTCTCCCTAACCTAGGTCAAACTTGCAGAGCTGGTGTAAGTGATGGGAGGGTATAAATGCAGGCCATGCTGCTTGAGGACCAAATAAACTTGCAGGATAACATCAGTATAAGAATTGAAAATGGCCAAATTGATGGCAGAAAAAAGGGATAACAAAGATGAAACAAAAAACATAGATGAAGGCAGTACAGTAGAGGAATCACTTACTGCCCACATTCTCTGTTTCTTTCTCTGATTTATTATTAACAATGCCAAAACCTTAAATTAGATTTTTTTTTTCATTGTAAAGGGGTAATCATGTCATTGGCTTCCTCAAACACTAACACAAAAGCACACACACATGGAAACGTGACCTAGGGCAGGCAGTGGAGCAGCACACGTGTAGTGCCACAGAGCTTCCAGCCAGCATGAGTCACTCTGAACACCAGTCAACCCAGAGAGAACAATGGCAACCGGTGTGTGAGGTGTCTGTCAAGCACGCACACACTGGCAAAGGATGAAGAGCCACGGATGGAACAACGTCCCATTGCGCCACCATCAGACTGCCATTTGCTTTGTGGTTTTTTAACACCATGAATGCATATTTTCACAAGTGTGTCAGACTGTTAATTTTACGGCCGCAAAATTCTAGCATTCTAATCATTCCAATGTGGAAATGTAATTTTTTTTTTCATGAGGAAAACTAGTTGATGGATGAGGCCTGCTACTTACTAGATCAACTAAAATTGAAAAAAGTTTATCTAAAAAAATACATACATAATGCATGTATGGCAATGCCTCGATTTATCAGACTCTAAAAAAAAAACAACAGTTTTCTGTGTGTCAAATAGCTGTTTAACCAGCTGTGTTTATGCTTACTGATGCATGCTTCAGCAAATGTAATTTCTAACTACCAGAGAGAAACACTCCAGCAGCCCACAGTGGACAAACACCTGTCCATAACACACTTGAAGTGGACCTGATGTTTAGTGGTAATTCTGGATGAAGGCAAAAACTAGCAGCAGTTTTTGACTTTCAGTGTCATAAAGTGTGTTGTAATGGGAAAACAACAGGGCTGCAATGTTTTACAAAAAAAGAACAAGGTTTGAGTCCCTGCCTGAGGACTTGTTACCAACATTCTTGCTGAGCTCAAACCACAAGCTTAAAATGCTAAATCATGCTGGATGATGTCACAGTGGTATGCACAGGCTTAAAACATGTTGCATGTCAAATATCTTTCTGTCTGGCTGACAGTCGAAGAACAAGGGGCAAGTCAGGGTCGAGTTTAAAGTTCAAAATAACAAGCAGAGATATCTTCTTCCTTTAGATGGCATTTTTAAAGAGGTATGTTAGAAAAGAAAACTGTTGAATAGACAAAAGGAGAGCTGATCCTCAACATATTTCTTCTTTTTCACAGATATGTACAGTTGAGGTAGGCAGTTTATCTATGGCATCATCGGGCAAAAATTCCATAACATTTTAGCATATTGTAATTCAGGTGGTCTGACAGGATACTATACTTCTGCACCTCTCTGTGGCTCTGTATAACGACCATGACGGGGTATTTAGTCTAATCACAGTAATTTTAGAGAGTATGTGTTCCTATTGGCTGCTGTACACTGTGACAGGTGACGTCACTACAAGCTGATTGGGTGTTGACACAAGTGATGTACCTTATGTCTAAAAGTGGCCTTTGGCAACTTGAAAAGCTGAGTTGCAGGTGACACTGTCAGCCAGCTGGAGCTGAGAAAGACCAGTTTACACCGCTGCAACTTTCCCTGAAACCGTTTTGTGTCATCGTGAATCTTTAGTGCAGGCTGGACTTACAGTGAGCAAGTGACAACAAACTAAATTACACATGAGCTGGAGCAAAAACTGGGAGGCGAGGGGGCAGCGGACTTGCTTCCTAAAGAGTCTCATGCTACAGCTGGCTTGATTTTTAGTCGATGCCTACCCGGCATTAAAATAAATTATAGATGCATTGAGTTGGAATTGCAGAAAGAAAATGAAGGGTCAAGGCAATTTATCTGAATATTATCAGTGAAGCTACAAGGCTTTGTAGCCACTATTTACAGCAGAGGTCTCAAAAAAAAGACTATTTCACCATTTGTGCTTTTTCCCCACAGGTACACTTTGCTCACCTTTGATAAGCCTCCAATTTCAGCTGGGTAAGGTGTGCCATGGTAAAAAAAAAAAGCAAACAAACAAAAAAAAACAAACTACAGAACCCTTTTATGACACTCACTGTCATAACATTTAACCCACAGCTAACTTCCTGAGCTGCCATTGGCAGATGCAAAACTCAAAGTCAACAAGCACCACAAATTTTGTATATAAACTTTCATTCAGACATTTCTTTTGCATATTCAACAACGTGTACACAAAGTGTTTGACACAAATTTAAGAAAGTCTGTTACATATCCAATATCAAGTAAATAGATTTTATGCTTATGTTTAGAGGACTTACCTGAAAGCTTAATCAGCAGCTCAGAGGCAACCTTAACATTGATATCCTGGCTCAGTAAGCTGTTCTTAGCCATAGGGCTGCCTTCCCTTGGTTTTAGTGGCCCTGGGCGCTCTGTGGCTGCTGCAACCACTGAAGGCCCATCCTGGCAGAAAGTCGTGGGGAAGCTTGGCTGGACCTGGGTCTGCGACTGGGAGGAGGGTCGAGGGCTCAACGTTTCCTCCACTTTGGGCTCCTCCTTTAGGTGGAATGGAGACTTCAGTGTCTCCCTCTGGTTGGCCGCTACAGCCAGACAGAGAAAAAACAGAGGAAAAGGAGTAGAAATACAGATGATTTAAGTGGAGAAGAAAAAACAAAGTCTAAACATGTGAGGTTTGTTGGGTATTTAACAGGTGCATGTTAAATTTAACTAGACAACAACAAGAGGCAGAGGAGAGGCTCTGCTTCCTTTCTATCACAGCATCTGCCTTATGTTAAAGTCTAAAACTTGCATGTATCCAATGGTCACATACTGAACTCTGTATATCAAACATCCTTCAGCCTATGAAGATCATCTTTCGTAAAGTTATCATAATGCTGACTAAAAAAAAAAAAACAAGCAACGCATAAATCAATCAGGGTAATCTGCAACAAAGACATCAATGTTTGTTCAACTTAAATGTTTAAGGGTGAAGAGGACTATATATGCACAACACAAATTATTCAGAAAAATGTGAATTTAATGGAACAACAAAGTGGTACACAGTGGATTTTCACAGTCCTTTCACTGCAACAAACACCACAGTTGGCATCACTGTGGGCCAACATAGAGGGTGCAATCTCATGACTATCCTTCTCTCTTGGTCTTTCGGGTATCCACAACAAATTCCCAAGTCATTTTCCTGCTCTTTTCTCCTTCACACTGCTAACCTCGCCAGCTCATTCATTTCTGTACACTCTCTCCTCAGGACTTTTCTAATTCAAGTCTGGTTTCCTCATCCTGCCTCACCCTTGTCGTCGTCTGAATTCTTTTCAGGCAAAGGGACATGAAATTATTCCTGTACTCGTGTAAAGCGCGATAGCAATCGGCTGAAGCCTTGTGTGTAGCCTAGGTTGGGGAGTGAACTGTCACATGGATTCCTCTGCTCTAAAGTCATCTTCAAGAGAAACTGGGCCACATCTAATCCGCCTAAGATGAATAATTAATAATTAGACATGGAGCAACTTCCGATAGCCGCCAAGAAAAGAACAGCGGGGCAAGCGCCTCTCTTTGTGCCTCTCAGCATGTTCTGCTTCATTCTGTACTTAAACAAAGGTTTACATGGGCAATGGCTTATAACATTGTTGAAATTTAAAATGGCCCTAAAACAAAGAGAGATGCCATGAAATGTGTTTTAAAGTATGTTCTGTGTCAGTGAAAAGGTAGGTGATATCGCTGTTTCATTCAGTGCATTTGGAACCTTGGTGAAGTTTAAAGGATACTACTGTCCAGTACTGTAGGTTTGCTCAAGTGCAACGTGCAATTTCTTAGAATTAATCAGAAAACTGAGTATTTCTTTAGGTGGTTGCTGTTAGTAATACAGATCCAGTAAAAGCAAACAATTTACAACACAACATTATCTGCAACTGTAGTGTTGCGATAAAAAATTTTTTCACAGGGTTAGGAGAAGAGCCTCGCAGCTAAAGCTACATTAAAAGGTAGACCATCACATACACTAATGATGGCCAAAAGTGGCAAAGGTTGCTGTCTATATTTTTATAATTTTCTCTGTTGATTGTAATAATATTACAGTGATTCTCCCTCACAGCAGTATCAGTTTGCAATGTAATTTCATTGTCATGGTCATACATTTTGAACCGGGAAAATTAATCTGCTGATGCTCCAACAGACATCAAAGTTGGGGAGATGCTAAAGAGCTCCCTCTCTTTAAAAAAAAAAAAAAAAAAAAATTAACACATTTAACTAAAAATGTGTTTAAACTTTGATGAAAATTGAAACATTTTACAATTTTAAAAAGTGGTATTTTAACTAAGTTTAATAGCAGATGAGAGGGTGCCAACAAACACATTGTTTCGAACAATCTGTAAATTGCTGCAGCTTCTATCTGTCACGTTCACACACCCATGTACACACAGACACTCATGTACACACACAGACACAGGGCATGGATATAAGAGAGGCGATCACTCTTGGGGCAGACTGCTGTCCAGTCTCCTCTGGCCCCAGCAGAGATCTGCTCTTCTTCTCACCCTACCCTCTCACCTAACATCTCTAACCGCCACAGGCCCGCCGCCCCCTGCCCGCATCATCAATCTGTGCCGGCTCTAGCCCTTCTGATTAATGATGATCTATGCCGAAGGGATAGAGGGCTCAGGGACAGGGGATACAGGGCAGGAAAAGGGGAACAGTGTTAGTGTTTTGACCACCCACGATGCCACAGTGCCACGCTATGGCAGGCCGGGTGCTGTAGTTCAAGAAGGGGGAGAAGGAAGAGGTTGAGCAGTGGGGGAGGAGGGTGGGGGGTGAGCGGGTGGGGGCATTGACCTTCAAGTTCAGGGGCGGTGGCGCAGGGTCACACGCGGCACCAGCTGGAAATGTCACACCGTCAGATGTCAGCGGACAGGCTAAGTATAACCTGGTCAGCACCTGGAAGGACGTCCTCTAATTAGAAGCGTGTTGGGCCATGTCGGATCAGACAGGGACAGCACACTTGGTCACCGCCTTACAAACACACATAAAAATACACTATCCCATTTGTCCACGCAGACACATACTTACCTATCTCAGGAGAAATGCTTGGTTTGTGAATCATGTTGCATTTAAAGCCCAACATTTAAATTGCTGGGCTACACATAAGTGATGACAAATACAGACTCAACAGAGACTAAAGCCCCGTTTTCACTGTGTGCAATTCTGTTCGGTTTGGTATGGTACAGTACACAATTATTTGCATTTCCATTGTCAAAAGCGTACTAAATAATCCTATCAAACCTATTTTGGTCACCCTTTTGTTGGGGTGCCATGAGGTCCCATAGAGTCCCAAGACGGTGGCGCTACACACATTGTAGTCTGTTGACTGCAAGCAGGCAAAAAGCTGTTTTTAAGTGTTGTCGTCAAACTGTTACTGTATCACTACAGTAGGTTTTATACATTTTTTGGGCAAGAATGTTAACATATATATATATTTAGAATTTATATGGTTTCAGACTTGCGAGGAGCTGCAGTTTGTGGGTGAGACCCGCCTGTCTGCTCGCTGCATCAGCCGTTACTTTCACTGTCATAGTCTCTATAAACAGACTCTGAGTCTGTAGGCAAGGTAGGGCGATCTTGGTACCAGAAAAGCCCTGGTTTCTGGTTGTAGTTTTTTTTTTTAGTCAACGTAATTAACGGCGGACTGTTAACTGTTAACAGCGTGTAAACTGGCTACTTGTGAAAAAGATCTGCTGGTAGATGTGGTCTCTCAACTCCAACTTCATTCTCGTGCGGACTGTAAACAGTCGGACTGTAAACAATGAGCGACACTCAGAGAAGGAAGTCAGAAACAGAAATTCGCCTCCTCCAACATTAGCCAAAGAATAATGGGGTTTGCCCCCAGATGGTGTATCGCTGCCTACCGGAAGTCAGACACTGAATGCAGTTGATGGGTTCGGAGACTGACACTGTCAACCAGAGAGAAAATTAACCTATAAACCGATGAGCTGATCAAAAATAAACGCTGGCTGTAATGTTTCTGTAGCATTTTAAAACACAATACAAAAACTTAAGGATGCCTTGCTATCTTTTCATGTTGATTCTTTGCCATAAGTTGAACATTACTGATATAAAAAAATCATTTCATTTAATGTGCCTCTCAAATGCATCTTTCAAGGCAGAATGTTTTCTTGCATGTTGTTCAATGCATGAGTTACGCCATGAATTAATCAGTTCACCTTAAATGCTAACATGACAACTTGAAGAGAATTTCAGAGGATTTAGTTGTCATATTGTACACATACAGTAGTTAAATGTCTGAACTCCAGCCATAACTCATTTGCTTTTGCCTTTCTTGCATGATGACATATGCGTCAGTAACAATTGGATCTTCAAACGCTGAATAAAATGTACATTAATTGCAACTGGTTTATGCTGGTGAAATTTTTTCACCTTGAGAAAAAAGTGGCGGAGCACTGTTACGGTGCGCTCCTGCAGCACTACACGTGTGCATCCAGCATATACCTCACCCACCAAGTAAGGGTGGACTGGGAACACAAGCTTGATCGAGGGGTCGAAGAGTTCTGTAATGTACCAAACTAAACTGAACAGCTCAGTAGAAACAAGGCTTTAGAATCTCAAATTCTTATCTAGCCTCACGAGAACAAAAGCAACCCCAGGACGTGCTCTCACACACAAAGTCACACCACTCCAGTGACCTTTTGGATATAAATAGTGTATTTCCACTAAGAATCTATGTTACACAGCCCAATGAATTATTTAGTAGTCTTATCCAATGGGCACGTTTTTTATTTCTCTAAGCTGATAGCTCAATGACAAAAAAGCCAGAGCACAGCGCCAACAGGAATTTTCAGCTTTCACTATGGCCTTTTGACTGTCCAAATTTCACAATCACAACAGCATCAGGAGCATCCAGTCTCTGGCAGGTGATCTCGTGAAGTGAACACAGATCTAAAGAGGAGATGGGCATCTCTGGGTGACTGGGCATGTCTTCTGTGAGCTTCCTGCCTGTGTGAGTACATTCCCGGGCCAATGTCAGCTCCCTGTGCATGATAGTGTACGGCTGGTTCTAGCTCCGGGTTGACGATGCTATCAGTTTGTCTCCATGTTATCACACCCTTCTGACACCTGCCACCAATGCTACTTCCATCGTCGTTCTCTTGCCCGCTTCTCTCCCCTTCGCCACGCTTCTCTCTCGCGCCTCATCTGTCTCGCTGCCAGGCGCTTGTCCACTTCGCCTCACCTCTCGCTCTGCGGCCAGGGCTGCCGTCAAATAACTTCATTAGCTTTCCACCTCTGTCACGCCGGCCTGCTCCCTCTCTGACAATTGGCTGCTGTTTTCTCCCGAAGAGAAAAAAAAAGCACAGGGCTACGTGGGGCAGGTTGAGAACCCAACAATAGCTGACAGTGTGCTAGACACCGGACAGTGATACTGATGGCTGCAGTGGGGATGTATGGACCAGAGGTCACACACAAAAGGTCTGCCTGCTCATGCAGAGCTGGAAGGCAATGCAGATTTAATCGAGATGCTCATAAAGGGACAAAACTACAGATAAGACATGTCAAAATATTTTGTGTCAGCAAAGACACCAAGACACAGACCACAATAGATGCACCTATGGCGTTTCCAAACAACAGAAAAATGTCAATAACTAGGATAATGGCATGATAGTGCAGGTTTTCTAACAGTCCTTAAAAGTACTCAAAATTTTAAGTGTAAAATGTTGAAATTATGCCTGTGCATCATTTCACTGTAGCAAAGCATTGCATGCAAGATACTCTCACAGGAAAAAGATAAATAAGACAACTGCAGAAGCATCATGACAGATGCAACACCTCCCACAACCCCCTGCATGCCAATTATTCACACCCAGCCAGGGTCAAGCTCGTTGTGCCTGTGTCACCACAGCGGGGGGTGGGAGTGGTGTATGGAGGGGAGGCAGTGCCCACTGTCATTATTAACTCAGGGTCCACTGGGCACAGGGTAGGGGCTGTGCATTTCAAAGTGCCTCAGTGGCTTTCATCTCTGAATCAAAATGTGGATCACACTGGATAGCTAACGGTTGTGTCAGCATGCAAGGATAAAAATCAAAGGGTATCAGTATAACACTCAATGGAAAGCAGGGCAGTCCAAAAAATGATATGCTTATTATGTCAGAGGTTAGGAAGAGTTCACTGGCTTTTAATGCCTGGGGAACTCGACGCAACTCCCTCTTTGCCTCTTTGTCCCTTTTCCTCACTTGCTTTCACTTTATCCGTCTCTCTCTTTTTTTTTTATCTTTCCCTCTCTAGTTTTTATACACCCCTCATCCTCCCCATGCCTCCCTCTCCCAGGCCTTGTGGGATTGAGGCAGTGAGACAGCAGTGTAAAAGCAGAAGGGATGAGCTGCTCGTGTACACATTCAATCTGAGTTGGCAGGGAGGTCAGAAGAAATAGAGTCTAGAGGTCCCAGGAGGAACTTCCTCACCTCTCCCTCCCTGGCTGCTCAGTGGCACTGGTAAGTCTCACAAAGATCTGAGTCCAGTTCTTCTCAGTTTCATAACCCTCTATCTTTAACTCCGCCCACCCTACAAAGGGAGAACTTTTTGATTAAAGAAGCAGTATTCATTAAAACCCATCATCATGCATTCAAGTTCAACATCCTCTCACCCTGTCTTTTTATATCCTCCTTCATTTTCCTTGAATGATGCCCTGACTAAGATGTCCGCCACTTGACACTGGACTGACATTGCAAGGAGCCATCTTGGTTCCTCTGGGAGTTGCTAGGGCTTGATTGTGCAGTCGAAGAGTGAAGTGCAACTGGCACCCAGGGGGCATCCATGTGGAGCCAGGGCGTGCGATATCGAGGGGGAGTTAACTAAGCCAGCCTAGTCCCTGTGCATCCTGGCAGGGTCACAGAATGGCGCTGAGGGCGCTAATCAGTTCAAATTATGAATTCCTTTTTAATTATGAATTATGCATAAATTTTTAATTAATCTAATGTTCCCAGGGTTTTTTTCCTCCCATCATCGCTCAAGATCTCAATCTAATTACACAGCATTAAGTGGAAGAGTGGCAGCCGTAGCCTCGACCCCAACGCCGAACCTCGGTCAACCTTTTTCCATCAATCTTGCCATCGTCTCCAAGCTCATCCTTTGATATTCTGCAACATTGCAGGATGCATCTAAACATGGTCCAGAACTAGTAAACCTTAGAGCAGCATATTTGTCAAGTTTGTTTTGATAATGCTGCATCATTATGTTATAAATCTTAAGAAAATTCAATTTTACATGTAAAATTCTGTGCAACTTTAACATTTGCAGAAATGCATTACAACTATTAGAAATAACGTGCTCAAATCACCGACAACATATATACAAACGACCACTTAGCAATTAAGTATTAATTTGGAGTTCTGTCCTTACATCTTATTAACTTTTCAGAAATGCATTACACCATTAATTTGTTCATAAAAACAATTTGCAGCAAAATATTACTGTTATCACAACTAATAAACAATCGTGACGAGTAGACAGCCAGGTACAGCAGCAAAAAAGGGCAAGAACTGGTAAAAAAAAAAAAAACATCTTTAAATGAGGTTTTTCAACAAAGTACAGTAGCTCTATGTAAACCATCTTTATTTACAGGGCTTCAGACTGATTTCCTTTACTTATGTGTCATTTTCAAGTTCAAAAAACCTTTAGAATAAAATTTGTCACCATTTTGTCAGTCATTATAAATCCCCTGAAAACTGGCAAGATGTGAATGAGAAAAATTAATCTATCATAACTATAGTCGAGGTGCCCTTGAGCAAATCATTCAGTCCCCAAATGCCTCAACTGAGCTAATCACTGGTCAACAGCAGCGGACTTTGGGTATGCTTCTGCGCTGTCGGTTTCATTTTAACTGCATGCAAAAAGAAATATATCATACAGCACTGATCTTTGGATGGATAAATCATCTAAAAAATGTTCTTAAGAAGATTACATCATTTGGGAATTGCCATTTTGTTGTTTTTCAGCAAATGATAAGTAATTCAAAAACAGATGATTTTTCTGTTAGAGTAAATATGAACATACTGTACTGCTTTGCCTTAGGTCACCACTTCAGTGCTCTTTAGTTGAATTTATGGGCATTTTCTTCTCTGTTGCTACCAATCATGAAGGTACACGCAGTAATACACTCTTTCTGCATGAGGAGCACTTTAACTGATGAATACACAAAGAAAAAAAAAACTCCATTGACCATTTACCAGAGTAATGTTTAAAGGCATGAAGCCACTCAAGCCCTCTTTTAATGAAGTAAAAAAAAACACCTGAATTTCAGATTCCAAGCATTCCATGAAGGAATAGGAAGACTGAGTTACGTTACTATACAAAGAATGTCACCTCTCTTTCACTTGTTCCAACACACCTTCACCGTACACAGAAGTGGCACGACACAGGAGGGGTGGGAATAGATCAGTTAAATGTGCTGAGCTTGAGAGTATCCGTCATTTGTACATGGATTGAGCCTCAATCATTGAAATGTCT
>JAQLOL010000019.1:3953795-3965919 GCA_029783665.1 Naso thynnoides
GCGTTTCTGTTAAGGCTGCAATGGGTTACATTCAGTTATATATCATGACCCTGTCCTGTGTAGTCCAACCATGTGGCTTACTCCATATGCAGCATATCAGGGCAGGCACTCTGTCCAAACATCGCTGTCACTCAGTCTCACACATACACACACACACACACAGCTACAGTCACTCACCACTGTCACCCAGTCTCCACCTCTATGCCTTCCAGCCAACCACTGCAATTTCCCCAAGTTCAACCCTAGGTCAAACAACTGAGCAGTAGATCAGTGAATATTATCAACAAAAAAAAAAAAATGCATTTGTGTGTACTGTATAAAGCTACAGGAATTACTCCGATGTGCATTTGATGTAATATGTCAGAAATGTTAAACTGTGACAAGTGCAGGGGCTCATTCATTCATCCATCCCTTGGAGAATAAAAAGAAAACTGTTGTCAGTAAACTGAATGAAATAGACAATTTAAAGTGACTTTCTGGCCGTGGCTGGTTATGCTGAGCAGCTGGCATGGTCTGACATTTAAGAAATGAAGAAGATAGTGTCATAAGATAGATGTACCAAGCCGCTGTTGATTTAAAGATGAATCACTCAATTAATCATTACATTTGCATACCAATATGACGAATTAAGCTGCTGCCTTACGCATGTATTGAGCAGAAAGGATTCAGAGCAAAAACATACAACTCTCGAATAATTCCTTTAATAATGGTTTTTATTGCCCACTACCATCTAAGCAATCCTCTAGTGGCCAGATAGTGCTATCGCAGTTTTTCATTATCTGGACTGATCAAGGCACAATACGAACATCCAAGATACGGAGGGTCAAATGTACAAAAGTAAACCAACCTTCTACAAATATCAGCTCAACGAGAATAACAAGAGGTTTTGCTGCGGCACGGTGTTATTTTAAGCAATGTAGTGAGGCATAACTGTCGTTTCCCATTTCCAACCGCGTTATTGATCGTAGTCTGTCTGCAATGAATGGCTGCAAAGGGAAGGGGGGGAAAACCCTGAACTTCAGGTGACCGACCATGGCTCTGACATAGCCTGCATGCAGACTGGGAGGGGTAGAAAAAAATACATTGGCTTGAGGGGGGAAAAAAACCCTCTTTTCACTTTTTAAAGTCGACGACAAACAAGCGCGAACAAATTCGGTTCCGCAATTCGGAAACAAAAGTATGAGGCGAAAGTTGGACATTTATTGCCGAGGAAATGAAGTTTACCGAGCTTTGCTAGATAGCGCTATTGCTAACTAGGAACACAAGGGTACGGGTAGCCAGACTCTTGCTTGTCTGATCCGACTGACCCTTCATTTTATTGCGGCCAGACTCCCAGATCCTCCCCTTTCTACCCGAAAAGCGACCTAGCTGAGGCGAACACATTGCCGAAAACGCTCGCCCGTTATTACTCACACACAACCGACACATATGCCAACTGACCGCAACCTTAGGTGAAATCGGACCAATATCGATTATACTCTTAATAAAGCCACGTATCATTTATCCACTCACTGCTTAGCTAACGTTACCCATCGCCAACAACATGGCTGCCTCGCTCGGACCTAAAAAGGGAGAAATAACCTACGCCGAGTCTTTTGTCTGTTTCACCTCTTTAACCCTAAACTACTGCGCAAAACACACGGAGAGCCGTTAAAATTGAACAAATCGAGTGAACGACTTACGTGAAGGCAGGCGCTTGGGTTGCTCCTGCTTCCTCCTTGGCATTTTCCCCCGTTTTTAATCACATTCTCGTCCTTGTTTAGGGATAAGAAGAAAAAAGGTTTTTCCCATTGAGACTGGAGGCGCCAGTGATGGCAGGGACTCGGTCGTGCACCTGGCTTTGCTCGGTTTAAAGTGTATTGTTGGGGAATGGGAACACAGGCGGAGGAGGTGCCGCTGTTGTTGTTGCCGTGTCTTGACTATGGCTGCTCTCGGTGCAAGTGTGTCTCCGAGCCCCTAACTAACACTAATGCAGGGATCAAAGGGCAGCAACAGCAGAGCAGACGCGCACGCACGCACACTCACATTCACTCACTCACTCACTCTGTCACACACACACACACACACACTCACGCACGCACACATTTCACACACACTCACGCACGCACTCAAACACGCTCTCGCGCGCACGCACACATTGGAGGAGCTCGCCCCCGAGAGCAGCGTTCGGACAAGGTGCCCCCAAGCTTTCAGGGTGTATGGCTGAAAAGAAATGGATTTGAAAAAGCAAAGAATGTAATTCAGCAGAGAGACCGTTGAGACGGAGAGAAACTGCGCTCTCGGAATCCATAAAATTTCTTTGAAAGATAACACAACAGTGACTGAAGGTGATGATTTATGCGAATGATGCAAACGTACTACTTGTCAATTTAAACGCCGTGAAATAGGCTACATGAAGCAGACGCACGTTAAACAGAAATTTAGCCTGCTCTTGCAAAAAGCGACAGTTTATCTAAAAAAAAAAAAAAAATCTTTTTAAAATTAAAATTAAAAACCAGTATCTCACTTGCAGCATGGAAAAATCTAAATGCTGACAATGAATATTAGGCTAATATTTATTTGAAGGATTTGCACTGATTTTAAAATTCACTCATCAAATTAGTGTTGCTCTGTAATTGTAATCATGATATTACTTTGATTGACCCTTCTCAGTATATTAATATTCATAATTTTGTGCGTCCAGTGAGAAAGATTTTTTTAAAATTTGCTTATTATACCAAATTTTTTCCCCTGCAAAGTTTCTGCTGGCCTTCTATTTTACCATAATTTTGAGACTATAAGAGTTGCATGAAGAAAACAACTAACAGCTGCAATTTCGAACTATAGATTATTGAATAACAATACACATCATATGTAATTTTTTTTTTTTCTGCCATCACCCAGTCCCTACCCTCATTTCTCAAAAACAGCCCTCATACATGTCAGGTTGCTAATTTTAAAACTGCCTGCTGAGTTCTACCTAAAAAGAAAATCTATTGAAAGAACAGCAGAAAAAAAGGTACATTGTGTGGGAACCAGTATTTATTCCAGTGGGAACAATAACAGGTGTCAGTGACAGAAAAATGTCCAACAATTATCCAACCCAATGTAGTCATCTCCTCATCAAAGTTGAGAGACCAAAACTGGCCAGAGCTGAATCCTCCTCCCGCTCAGCTGGGTGTTGGGGCTTTTTCACAGCGCAGGCTGTCCCCCACTCCCTGCTGTTGGACTCCTCCAGGCTGCATTCTGTTGGCCTGCCGCGTTCTTTCACACCTCGGCCGTGTGTGAGGAGAGCTGTGTCTTCATCCCTCCATCCTTCCATCCTCCAGTCCTCCTCCTGCCATGCCTTCCACCCACCCCCAGCGGAGGCGCAGGAGGCTCGTTACCGTGGCAATTAGTGAAAAGCCCAAATTAGCCCTCTTAGCTGTCCACAGGTGACAAAGACACTTTGCATTTCTGCTAATTAGGAAACAGAACAACATGATTAAATGGAGCCTATCAGGAGGAGAGTGGACAAACATGTTCCACAAATAGAAAAGAGTTATATATTATTGCATCTCCTGCATGAAATGATTAAGACATCCCATTAGGTTTTTCATTTGTGGAGGGGATAATGCGGGGTAGCAATACTGAATATTATAATGGTTTACATTATAATTTTAATGGACTTGTGTGTGGACAGCTGTGTTTCTTACCTGCAGATAGACAGGTGCTCTGACCAAAGGGTGGATGAGCTGCTGCATGGAAAAGTTTAAATTATTTTGGTTTCTACGTCTCTTGCACATTGTCTAGTTTTTGTGGACAGCACAAAATATACATATGGCAAGACCTCTAGATGAGTTCTCGAACTACCTCAGGGAAAAAGAACTCCATTTGACTCTGAGATACAGCAGCCATCTACTGCTGTTAAAACATTCAACCTACATATATATGATTTCTTCCAATTTACAGATAAACTAGAAATAAGTTCATATGTGTCACATAGACATTTAGTTAACACCAGTGACCATATCCATAAAATGCCAACTTGTTCCTATTTACAGGTCGTCAAATGCTGACTTTTAGTCCCACCACTCACTGTCTCAGACTTTTGCACAAAGTTTCCGTATAAATTTCCTGCCAGAAAGCTTTTCTAACATGTGGTTAACATTGCGAAATAGTCACAGTTTGATTTGGACACCAAAATGTTTTATTCAGATGTATGAAAAGATCATGGTTTGGGGTTAAAAGAATTATGTTTATGTATGTGATACAAGTTCCAAACTTGGCATTACGTACGTGATGTGAGTCAAGTATGTTACGTGAGTTTATTAACTTATATACCCAAGTTTATATAGTGGAGTTAATTTTTGGTTTCAAAGGATAGACAAACTCTGGTCTCCCGAGTGAGTCCTGCATTTGCCTAATCTATCCACCTCTCTGCGTGGACTTTTTTCCATTTATACTTTTTCACCTGGGTCACAACTTTGAGCATCTAACATCTCACAGGATGGGTTTAGGATGGGACAGCTTGTAAAGATGTTAAAAGACACCTCGTGTGTCTTTATGAGATACCATGGGATGTGACAAAACATCTTTTGGTGACTTTGGAATGTAAACTGTCCGAAAATGCCGTGGAGCGCAAACAGCGCATCTCTGGTTTCCGCATTTTGGTTAAAAGAGAGATAAATATCTTTGTTCAGTGAATCCTTGCGGTAATGTTTGTACTTACAAAGTTTGTTTAAACAATCCTAGAGAAATAGTCCTCAAGCTTTTTCATGCTAAATGGCTTAGTCAGTGCAAGTTGCCGCTTGGTGTATCCATACTTTGTTTACTATATCACATTTATGATAATTAATAATAATTTAAAAAATCTCAGGAAAATCAAACTCCATTAATCAGGCTGACTTATTCCAGACATAAATCACCGTAAATATAAAACTTATGCATCAGATTTCATCATGTCTGATAAACATTTCCATTATGGTTCTCAAACTTTTTCTGGCACGCCCCCGTTCAGATGCAGTTTCTTCCATATCATTGTCAATCATTAACAGTGATATGGAAGAAACTAGTGAAAAAGGTTGAAATTTGTGAATCCAAGTTGAATTTTAGTAAAATAAAGGTCAGCATGATGGTATCAGCAAACTCTTGTTTATTTTCCCTACTTAAATCATAACCATTCGATAGTTCAACGTAATATTTTACCCCTAGTCATCTGCGCCCCGCCTGCAGTGCCTCCATGCCCTATTAGTGTGACCTGAGCCACAGTTAGAGAACCACAGCAAAAAGAAGTTAAACTGCTGTACACTACTAGTGTTTGTCTTGATGGTGTTTTTGTTCCCAGCTGAGTTTGGGCACCATGGGGAGGTCACAGCCTGTTCTCTGACCCCGACAATGCCAGGCAGCTGAGGTAATGCTGGCAACAGTACATTCTGCTGATAGTAGCCATGGCAACACTGACATGACCTCACTCAGGGTTGAACCTAAAGGTCATTCCTCATTGCTCAGGGGATGAGTGCTCCAGCTACGTATAGAAGCAGTGACAGTGTTTAAATTTCCCTTCTAGAGCACACAATATACACTAATGCCAAATGGCTAATACACTAAGTTATGTGCATTTATGTTTTCTAACTAAATGAAGATAAAGTAAAACTAAATGAAGTAGAATATAGTTAAGTTCAATTAAAAATGATTTCATTTCACTTTACAATAACCAGTGCAGGGTCTCTGCTTTGAAAACAGCTCAAATTGTCAGTTGACATTATTACTACTTATTAAAATGGTTCCTTATAGTGGCACGACAGTTAGTAGGGGCTAAATGAGTTTCAGGTGCCTCAGTGGAGGATGGAGCTGACTGGAGAGAAATGAGCTAAGTTGCTTATGTGCCTTGGGGGCAAGCTGAACATCCTCCAGTTTCTTTTCCTTTCCTCTGTCCCTTCTTTCTTTCTCAACGCTATGCTCTCAGGCGCTGTCCTGTGTGGGCAAGGCTGGTAGGGCTAACGTTAGGCTCGGCCAGTCAGATGTTGCCCTGGGGTAAACAGAAACATCTGTCCCCTGCCCAGGCGTGACTGTCGCTGAGTGATAAATCCTGGGGTTGCTTGTGCCAGCACTGTCCGGCGTGCCACCTGTCCCCCTCCTACACAATATCCCCAACTCAGCCCCTACACAGACACAGACACACACACACACGTGCGCACACACACACACACGCACACACACACACACTTCACCCTGTTTGCACCCGTTCGCCTTCATCCTGACAGTGTGACAGAAGCAGGTGGTTCACTCCCTTTTTGCCCTCTGGCCTTCTATGCTCTCGTCCTCGGTTGGCACATTTATGCAGAGAGCGAGAAGAGTTGTCGCCCCAAGCAAATACCAGTGGAGAGATCCCTGTACCAGGTTATTCAGTGGTGGTCCTCGGGAACTCAAAAGCTTAGAGCAGTAGTTCCTTTTAATCAGATATCAAGTCTGCAGATCAGATCAACTAAGTTTCACAAAGGTCAATAAAATGTTACTTAAAAAAGATTTAGAAGGCACTAGAGATTTTTCAAACTATCATACATCATGCACACGTTGTGGATCTCAAGTCTGATGGTGGGAAGTAACTAAGTAACTAACACTTTTAGACACATTTATTTTCTATACTTCTTTCCCCCTGTCTCTCTCTCTCTCTCTCTCTCTCTCTCTCTCTCTCTGTCTCTCTCTTTATCTCTCTCTCTCTCAATTCAATTCAGTTCAATTCAACAAGCTTTATTGGCATAACTGTATATTACACAATGTTGCCAAACAATCAAAAAACAAAACCATTAAAAAATATAGAATTGAACAAAATAAGCAATATAACAATAATAAAAATGCTATGTAGAGGTAGTCAGCTGTAGGCTAATAGAATATGTAAACATACTGCCCAAAATAACAATGCACAATGAAATGATTGTAATAGATAGATAGATAGATAGATGAAGATATAGATATAATACATACTGAAATCGACCATTCTGCATAATGAGTACTTTTATTATTTTGTATTTCAAGTCTTTTTTGATGCTCATACTTTTGCTTACATGAAATTTTGAAAGCAGAGCTACTTCTTTTAGCAGAGTATTTCTGCTAGAGTAGTTCTACACTGCAGTATTGTTATTTTACACAAGTAGAGGATCTGAGTACTTCTTCCACAACCAATAAAGTCAAGCTCTTCCCTTTTTTGACATGTTTTACCCCCTTGCTACCACTTCCTCTCTCTGCTCAGCTACTTTCTGGTGTGACAGAGGCAGGTGGCCAACTTCCTGCCCTTTGACCTTTAACAGTTTCCCTGCAGTAAGGAGACAGTGCAAACACACACACTTCCACAGACACATACACAGAGGAGGAGCCTAGGTTGCCCTGGGTGAACTGGGGCAGAGGTCTTGCAAAAAGGCCTTGGAGGGAAGTGGAGGTCCTTCAACTCAGGGACAAGTTATTTTAGCTGTGCCAAACCTGACAGGCTGAATGATCATCCCCACACTGCCAACACCTCAGTGAATATCAGAAAGAAAGAGAAATGTACAGTTTGTGATGCAGCCCTGTCTGACTCAAAACTGCCTAAAAGCTGAAATGAATCAGTGAGCTGATCAGTAACACACCCCTTGACAGCACAGCTCCAAAAACAATGTGCTCTTTTGTCATTTCAGACAATTTGCATCTAGTTCATTTCACAGAAAGTCGCACAGCACTGAAACAGTAACATTGTCTGCCACCTGCCTTTAAATCACTTCTTTTTTTTATTACTGAGGCCATGTGAGCAAAAATAATTACAAAAAGTGTTAGAAATAGCTTTTCATTCTTCCACCTCTCTGCCCTTGGCTGCTTGACTCTTTTTTCTTTACAATTTTTTTGATTTTATTGAGCAAAAAGCAAGTGATAGATTCTTTTCAACATTTAAAATGATATCAAATGAAAGAGCAGTTCAACACTCAAAAGTGTGTTCGTTTGAGCTGTTCTTTAGGCTCGTGCGCGTCTGTGTGTATGATTTGCATGTTTGTTTTATGCCTCTATGTGTGTGTAAGAGGACCCCTGCTGATTAATGTCACTTCATATTGTAATGGAGCGTGCTGAACATGGTCTGATATCTGTAATGTGTTACCAGTCTCAGCTTGATTTTACTGCCATGGTCTAATAGGATATTGCCACGATCTCAATTTGGATTAACTTCCATATCGCTGCCGTTAAATCAAGTGAGGTTCGTATGTGTGTGCACACAAACGATAGAGAAGTGGGGATGTCTATCAGGGTGGGCTGCTCTGGTCGATTAATTTCACATTCAGCACCTTCTTCATAATGTGTCTCTTCTATTTGTCACCACAATAGTTTTCATTATGAACACTTACAGCTGCTGTTTTCCCTCTCATTGATGCTGCGTTGAGGGAGGAAGCATTTTTGACCCTATGTAAAATAAGGCACTGCTATCTAAATTTGCTGCGCGGGATACTGTACTGTCAAGTGCTTTCTTTCATGATTGGCTTGCCTGTGTCTATACACACACAAACACACACACATACAGGTATAAAAAAAACCCTGGTAAAGAGGTTTGGCAAATGCTTTTGTACGAACATTTTTTTGTCAGCAGGGAGCAGGGAACTCTATGCAGAGAAGGCTGCCCTTGCTCTGTGAGTCCTTTGTCTCCCCACATCCCCAAGCTCCACCTCTCCCTCAGCCAGCCCTCCAATGGGAGAGCCTTCAGGTGTTGACCTTATCGGGTGGAGGTCAAAGCCAGGTCAGGGATCTGTTGCTAGGCTACCATCAGATAAGTGGCTAGGGTAGGCAGCAGTGGGTAGCTCTGTCATTCAGGGCTTGTCATGTAATCTTGTTCATTTGCAGACAATTGTTTGGACGTCAGAAAGGCTATCTGGCCCATACTGTTGTAATGAAACACATTAAAATATTAAAACTGGCCATGCTGAGCACTGGCAGCTCCACTTGGCACATGCCTTTTTTTTACAGTCATGCCAACTGTCAGGCAGTAACATGAGCCCCTTAAATACGCTTGTGTGGTTGACTGTGTTAAATTTTCAGAGTTGTAGAAGATAGAGGGTGTTCATTTGGCTTTTTTGCTTGGTCCTGCATCATTTGATTTTGTTTTTCAAAATGATGATCATTTAATATTTCCAAATTTCCAAAAATATGATTAAAGAGTCATACATAGTCATTAATGAAATTTAACTACAATATTTCAGCATCTGTTTATAGGTATTTTTGCAAGTCATTACTAATTTACATATGACACAATTTTAATTCTTTTTTACTGTATTTATAACTGTAAGCAAATGCCACTAAATCTTTTATAAAATTAATACAATCTTTTTAAAAAACTTAATTTTAGCTAAATGATCTAAGTAATCAGCTTTTTTAAAATTGAGAAAGAACGAATCTAAATTCACATCTGTCTGTAAATATATAAATGGATGAATTCATTCATGAATCATTTAGACGTACAGGTGAAAAGACATCTTGTTGCTTGCTAAACTAGAACCTTTAAATAGCATAGAAAGAGTGCTATAGCAGTCATTTAAAGAGGGAGGGGGAGGGGGGAGAAGGGAGAGAGAGAAAAAGAGAAAAAGAGAGAGATAGTTGTTGCATCTTCACACAAACATGGTCTGTTCTCCCACTCTGCCATTCCGCCACCTGGACTGAGCTATGTGGGAGACTGCGCCGCACAGTGACGAACAACACCAAACAGGACAATTTCTGTTCGCACTGTGGGTCACATGGAGTAAGATGGGTTGACACAGCATCTGTGTCATATCGCAGGTTCCTCTTTGGTGACACCTGCATTTTGTCAATGTCACCCACTCGGCCGTTCAGGTTAACCGTCAGGGCTGGGAGAAACCTGCCTTCAGAGGCCGTGTGAGGAGCAAGACCTTAGACAGTTAGACATAGAGAGACCTAGATAAGGCACGTGGCAATTTATCCATGCCAGTCCTTGTACTGTAGCTCCAACATGGGATCTCGTCTGTTAGATTGGCGCATTGTGAAAAGAGGTTCTCAGTGTCTGGGCGCTTGCCAGCTGACATTCCATGGAGACAAATTGAGAGAGAGGCTCCGGCAGATTTATCGGGCCATTGGCTCGCCTCAGGAATTCTCTTGTAACATGGCACTCCTGTGAAAGGGATAAAGAAATTAGTGTAAAACAGCCCCCAACGCCCCCTCTCCCACAGCACCCGTTCGGATATCTATTTGTTACCCCTCATCCTCAGCACACGCACACACAACCGCACACACACAGACATACACATACGTACACGCACACAGTTGCTTATTTTATATAAAATGTGGATGAATACAAGATGGATGGTTCTGAGTCCTCTTATTTCTATGAATATTCAAGAGGGTGGGCAAGAGAACGGTGCTGTATTCTGGCTGTTGAGTCACAGGTCCTCAGTGGCAGGAAGCACTGCTGGTCAAATGACAGAGGGAGAGAACGAGAGAGAGACATGACGGGGAGAGAGAGAGAGAGAGAGACAGAGAGAGAGAGAGAGAGAGAGAAAGAGAGAGAGAGATATGCATGTGTGTGGGATTTGAAAGGAACTGCTCCTGGCTGTCTTGGATATTTATTCCTGACATTAAAACACAAGCTGAAGCTTCAGTCGACTAGTCCAACAAGAGATCATACTCACATGGACCTGAATTGGTTTAACTCCTACCTTTAACACAGAAACTATATGCATGTCAGTAAAACAATGCAGTTCACCAGACTCTCAGAGACAGAGCTTTTTTAACAAATAAGTAGGTGGACACACCAAAACTTTCTCCAGGAAAATTGGGACAAAACAAATTTTTTTGTTTTGCAGCCAAAGAAGAAAGAAATAAGATTTTTCTTACCTCAACAACCTTTTCCTTGAAGAGTAAAACCAAGCAAGAAATATTGGTAATTTAATTTAGACAGCAGTCAAATTAAATCAGTAAAATCATCCTTCTACCACCTCAAAAGTATCATAACTTTCAGAGACTTGGCCCTCTGAACATGATCTAAAAAAACTTCTGTATTTTTAGACAGTGTTTTTTTTAAATAATTTTTAGAGAGGCTGTGGCTAGGAAGGTAAAACAGGATGTGTACTTATTGGAAGGTCAGTGGTTTGATCCCTGACTCCAGAAGCCTAGATGCCATAGTGTACTCTGGCAGTGGCTCTTCCATCAAAGAGTTATGAATTTCTGATGAGCATGTTGGCACTGTGTAACCAACTGTCATTAGTGTGTTAATGTGTATGAATGGGTGAATGTTGTGTTGTAAAGTGCTTTAGGTAGTAGAAAGACTAAAAAAGCATTACATAAATGCTGTCCATTTATCTAGCAATCAGGCAGCTTCAGAATGCTGTTGCCAGCAAGGACCAAAAAGCCAAACATGTAACTCCAGTTCTTAGGTCCCAACATTGGCTGCCAGTTTCTTGCAGAATCATAATTCTACTACATGTCCATGAATCCTCCCGAGCTTTCAGGTCAGCTGGTTCCCGGAGTCAAAAATAAACATGGTAAGGCTGCTTTTAGCTTCTATGCTGCTCACACGTGGAACAAATTATTAGAAAAGCTAGGACTTAAAATAATGCTGACTGTTTTCAAATCCAAGCTAAAAAATTATGAGCCGTAGTTTTGTAGCGCGGCGCAGGGTGGCGCAAGGTGGCGAAGCCGGCGCAGTGCAAGTTTCGAGCAGCGCAGCCCTGCGTGCGGTCAGTTTGGCATGGGTGGCAGCGCGGCAGGGGGAGGTGTCACATATTCATCATGGCGCAGTCAAAGTTTTGTGCGAAAATGCCTCGCCGAGGGTGCTCGCCACCTCAAAACCTGGTCTACTCTCAGAGCAAGGCGCGCGCGGCTGGTGCAGTGGAAGTTTGGCTGACTGGCGCGCAGTGCGCACAAGTCACCCAGACGTCACAGGCAGGTTTCCACAGTTTCAGGCACGTTTCAATGCAATAAATAATCACAACGACCACTATTTAATGCAACTAATGGAATCAGTGCGTATATTTATATTTATATGTTTTGTCCCATCACATCTGATGACAGGTAAAGGCTGTTGGCACACGTAATGGAAACTCAACCTGACTAATTAACAACTGTGGATAGACTGATAGACAAAAAAGCAGCCGCAGATGTCCAAAGAGCAGGACTGTGACGGTGCATGACTGCATGTTGC
>JAQLOL010000019.1:3989457-4007770 GCA_029783665.1 Naso thynnoides
AACTTTTGTTATTTATAGACAAAATAAATCCTTGATTTTCTGTTTTGTTTTGTTTTGTTTTTTTAAAAATAAATTTGTAAATGATTAATGTAAATATATTCAAGTAAATCCTTGTATGATTGATTTTTTAAAGGCAGGTTGTTGTAAAATTAATTTTGATATTATGAAGATTCCCTTTCAAAAAACAAATCCTAAATACAGATTGCGCCCTCACCTCAACCACTGTGTAATTAGCAATACTCTCCAGAAATCCCGTTAATGTTGTCTCATAATATGTTGCCCAGAGTTACTGACTGCAAGATCTTTAATGGTTAGTATCCAAACTTTCATTAGTAGTACAAAATTATTCCAAAATGTCAGAGTTTCTACTAAAAATGTATTAAAAACCAGTATTCGTTTAGAGATTAAATTTACATGTAGCGGTGAAATTAAATAAATATGACACACAATCAAATAAAATACGTCATGTAACAATAAATTCACAGTTTCATTTTAAACTAAGACTGATCTGGTAGCACTGTCATTCCACCTGTATGCAGGATTTGTTCATGTGTCATGTAAAATTTACCTTTTCTGTTAAATATCACGTAATCTCAAATGTGAAATATTACTGGAGCATCATACTTTGACAAAACTTCTCCCGATGACTCAAACTGTCTTGTAATCATTCTCTCAGTTTTCAGTTTGGGGATTGTGACAATTTTTCTGTTAAATTCTGTCAGAAAAGTTTGTTGAAAACTTTATGTTCGAGTCAGATGTGATGTTTGCAGCGTGTCAAGAAATGATGGTATTTAAGATGCTTCCATGATTCAGATAACAGAAAAAAGAGAGTTTAAAATTTGTGACAAGAAAAAAAAAGACACATTCAATATACTGAATAATTTTAGTCTGATTAGTCATGTAGCAAAGTTCAGATTTCTCAGGGATTTTTTTAATCACGTAAAGTGTAAAGTGATGGCTATTTATAGTTTGTTGGTATTTTAAATGCTGATTTATTTCTTATAACTTTACTTTTATTCAATTTATCTTGTCTTTTAATGAGGGTAAGTGCTGCAGGAATTTGGTCCATCAATGTAACATTGACACAACTGTCACAACGGCAAGATATTTCTCTTACAGGATGCAAATCAAACATCATCAAAAGACAGAACAGGAAAAAAAGAGTGTAAAGAAAAAGAGTAAAACAAACCCAAAGTTTGTTAGAAGTAGAAGCATTTAAGGTTTGTTCTACTTGGTGAGTGACAGCAGCACATTTTTTCATTTAAAGAAAGTCCCAGCCAAAAAACTGCATGAATTTCAGCCCTGTTCCACTTTATTCTGTAAACTCTCACATGAAGACTTCATATTTGTGTGAGCTTGAAGTGTTTGCTTTCTATGTGTTGAAAGATGTGTTGTTTATTGCGGGGGAGTTTGCACAACACGTGGTAGGAGCAACTCAAACATGGTCGACTCTTTAACAAGCTGTCAGGGGCCATAACATTGTTCTCCTGCAACAGTTAACACAGCACGCCGGGCAGCTCCAGGTTGTGACACCCTCAGTGCACTGCAGAGTACCTTTGCAGTCCACGCGCACACACACACACACACACACACACACACACACACACACACACACACACACACAAAACTGTGTCTGCACAGATTCTCACTTCTAGTCCCATACACACCAAAGCAGCTAATATGTGGCAGTGTTCTTGCTTAATGGAGGTGCAGAGAGAGTTGCGCTGCTGAGGTAGATAGGGCCCTCTGGGCAAAAACACATTAACCTATTTGGAGGGCGTGAATTCTAGATGGTGTTATTAGCAGAGAGCTTGAGCTGAGCTGCTCTAATACTCAGTGTGAGTTTGTGTTTGTGTGTCAGAGAGAGAAAGGGGGTGGGAGGAGAAGAGATAACTCTTGTTTCAGTCGACTGTGTCAGGCCGGAGTGAAGGTCTTTACTCCATCCATCACTATGGTGTGAATCAGCAGGTTGAAGCAGAAGCTGGACTTCCTTCACTGAGGGTTTTATTAGCCCTTTGACAGCTGCACAACAAGTCGGTGCAGTGCTGGAGTTGTGCTATGAGAAAAACAAAACTGGCGAAAAGAATAGGTCAGAGAGATGGACCAAATAGAAAAGTTGTGAGTCAGCTCGACTACAGGTTATGCTGTCAAGATTTTTTAAAAAGAAAGATATAAAAAAATTTCACTGTCACTGCTACAGCTTTTACACCAAATGCTTCGGGAAAAAAAGTGGGCAATTACGCTTATGCCATCCACCAATTCTATCCAATTAGCCAATTAGGGCTAATTACAGTTTTAGCTTTGGCACAAGGGTTTTCATAATTAACCATTTATCAAATCTCCACCCTCTTCTCTGCAGAAGACACCCAGGCAGCAGAGCAGAGGACGCTGCCTCCTGCTTCGCCACGCTCCCAAGTCCACCTTCACCCTGAGGGAGTGAAGCCGTAGTCAGGCTCCAGCTTGCATCACATTCCCCTGATTACTTTGCTGGGGTTGTAAATGCATTTTTATTTAACCTCTTTTTGCCAGACTGTGTTAAATAAATATTACTAAATAATTATTTTAGACACGCAAGCAGCCTGATCATTGAATACACAGCCTGACTGACCACATTGTATGAATTCACTGAGGTGACCACAGGGTCAGCAGGACGTCCAACCAGTCCTGCTCCTCTCTGCCACACACAACACTCTCACTCCTATTGTACTACTGCATTATCTACTTTTAGTTAGATTCTCCAGTTTCACGGTGTAAGTGAATTTCATCGAGTTGTGCATTATTAAAGGGCAGAAATTATTTATCTAATATTTATTATTTATATTTATACAAGGAGCTTGTCCGCAGGGAGCAGGTCTCATTTTCAGCCTCATATTTTGTAAACAGGCAGTCACAGAAGCGACAGTTCCTCTGATTTAAAGAGACAGGCCTGCTTATGGAGAATGATGGCTTCCTTGAATTCAAATGGAAAGGTGATCAATTTTTAATATTTTCTTCTTCTTTTTTGCATGCAGCATTTGCATTGACTCATTCTCAGAGTCTGCTGCTGCTTTGCTTTTCACATGGACAGTGAGGGCAGACAGGTGAGTCTGAATAGGAGCAGGAAAGAGAAAAGCCATCTGTGCTGCAGCCACCTGAGCACTGGACAACATGAACTCAGGCAGAAAAAAGGATTTATTCAGCATTCGCTTGAGAAAATAAATTGGTTGACTGCGTTAGGACCCACTTTTTCATTCTGACCCTTTAAATAGCTATTGATGAGTAATCAAATCAATTCATCCTGACAGAGTTACTAACAGAGTTACTTATTCAAAGTATGGATTCTTTAAAAAAAACACAAAAACAATCAAAATAAAAAACAAACGAGAAAGCCACAGGCCGTGTGTCCACAAGTACGCAGAAACCAACACAAACTCAAACTCTGCTAAAGTTCCGAGAACTCGCTGAAGGCCCTTGCATAGAAAAAAGCAGCATTTCAGCCTGTTGTAACATTCAGTATGCATCCTTCCATGTTAACACCCCAGAACAGACAGACTGAAGGGATGGCGAGGCTACACAACCATGTGCATGTTTGTTAGCCCAAGTGTGTGCGCCCGCACCTCCACACCCGCCGCATCTGAGTAGCTTAGTACGAACAAAATCGCTTTTCAAAGGGAATAATGTAGGACAACATCATGTCAACTTTAGGACATATTTATATATTTCGTTGGGCCTGCATTAAATTTAAAGCAGCATTTTAAAGTTGAGGAAAAGGGAATGCTGCGCTCGAACCGAGACGAAACACGAGACACGGGGAGCAGTTATGCAAATGCGTGAAATAAATGTCAAAATGGCAGTGAAGAATTGATGAGGACAGAGAGCGCTTGTCTTGGTTGCGAGGGAAGTGGATGACTGAGAGGACAAGTGACGTTCATTTTCAAAGGAAAGTTTCACGCCGCTATCATGGCAGCCATTGTGACTCGGAGATAAATTTTAATGCCCCACTCTGACGATTCTGTGTCACTCTTCCTCTTCCTTTTCCTTTCTTTCTTTTTTTTTTGGGTGAGTACCCATTGCTATCTCCTCTCCCCATCTTGCTGCGATGACATCCGAACAGACACATGTGCATGTGGTGCGCCAGGACCCAGAAAGCCTGTGCACATGGAAAAGAAAGATAGGGGGGGTCTACATAAAAGATTCATCACAAATGTCTCTAATCCACTACTGCATTGTCAAGGAGATGTTATAAAGCACACATTGTAAATGGATTCTTCCCTCACTGACTTAAGTCATTTCTGAAGAGGGATGGGGGAGTGGAGCTGGGGCGACAGGGGGCATCCTTGTGTGGCACCAGACAAGTACATAGTGTGAGCAGATGAGCAGCACTCTCTGGGACTGCATTACTACCTGTCCCCAGTGCTGCGCTGCCTGTGAGCTCCACTCTAATGTACAAGCCGGCCACATTCCCCTTGTCAAGGCCTTGACGTGCACGTCAAAAATTACCCAACCTAAAGTGACAGCCCCCTTTCTTCCCATCTCTCCCCTCTCTGCAGCCTGGCCCGCTCTCCAACCTGCTAGAAGAGTGCTTTGAAAGCCAAGCCTGCCAATGCCACTCCACAGCAGCAGGCACTTTATTTATTCCTCACCGCAGGCAACGGGAGGTAAAACAATATGGATGGCACTGTGGAAGCTCATAATATTAGCTTTGGCTGTGGGCACTCGGCCATAAATATCGCACTGCCTCGTGGAGGATGTGATTGGAGCCACTTGAAGTATCAAGATTTTGAGCAAAGGTCTGAAGAAAATGGGGTAGCACCGGTGTCACTGCCTTTCTTTCATCTCTTATCAAATCACCCTTCAGCTCCTCCATCCTCGCAGCGCAAAGTGACATAAGTCTCTCATGCTTTTAGTGGCACTTTGAAAAATAAGACCTCAGTGAAGCAAAAATAATCACTCTTTTCAACACTTCACTTCATCTGGCGATGCTCTTCACTCCTCCATTTCAGAGCCCCTTCAATCACATATGATGATATTAAGTATTACTTATTTATTTCCTGTTGGAGAGGTAACGGGGTTGAAAAAGCGGAGGAAGCGACAGTAAGGCAAACAGGGAGTCCCGTCCCACCACAACATGCACACACACACATACACACAAACATCTGCGCACATATACCTAAAATCTGACACATTTTGTACAGCTTTGATCTCTTCCACTGTATGACTTTAAATCGAGTAAAGACCTGACATTTTAGTTTATCTTTTGTTCATTTTAACCTTATTGTAGTAATCTCTAATTTTCACAAACACACAGACAATATATACTGCTGAACTCCACTTCTCCAAAGACATTTAGAGATGTTCATAAAGAGAAGAAAAGAGACCAGATCAAGGACAGGGATGTGGACACTTTGCCTGATCTGCAGCCAAAACTGCATTTTGCCGTTGCACGGATCAATAATCTTTTGTTGCTTTGATCTCGCTTCTGTTCTGCTCTTCCCGTCCCATGACTCATTCTTTTGTTACAATGCTGTATCTCTATTAAGCACAAAGACAAACAACCAAAACAAAGAAAAACAGAAGAAAAACTTTACTGATACACACTGTGCAAAAAAAAGTTGCTACAGTTTTTCTGTAATACATATTTGCAAACAATGATAAAAAGGGTCATTACTGGGCACATTTTCCAGAACACTTTAGAAAAAGCAGCTATGCGGTATTTTTTAACATTCCTTGCAGCAAATCACAAATTTAACTTCTCCAAAGCGCTGCTCATCAGCAGTGTGTGCAGGAGGTAGTGAGTTGTTTCAGTTAAAGTTTGTTTACATGCTAGAAGAGTTACTACAGTTGCAACTGTACATTAAGCTGCTGTTACGGGGTCATTCTCTCCTGAGGAATCAAATATTGGACCCAGAGGGATCAGATTTCTGAAAGTATCTAATGAAACACAGCTGCTAGATAATTTCCTAAAAGACAAAGGATTTTAAATTTTATTTGATGGGTTCCTACATTTCTCTAGAAAACAACTTGTCTGCATTCTTATTTGTACACTTATTTTGTTTGTTTATTTATTTATATTTGCAGGTCCCATGTTGCATTGAATGTCTGTTTTTTGTTTGTTTATTTTTTCCTTTGTTGAGTGAATGTCTTTATGTATGCTGTTAAAAAAACCCATATCAAATCAGCTACTATGAAACATTTTTATATATCCTGGAAAGGATTACATAATAAATTGCAGATGGTGTAGAATCACAATTGATGAATTTTCAATCAGTTGCTGCATTAACATGACTTGGAGAGTTCACAGCAATTCAGCTGCACATTCAGAAATATAAAATTAGCTTCTTATAGACATACAATTCTTCAGATACGGAGGAAAACTTCCCCAGTAATAAATGAGTGTTAATATATGTTAAAAATGATGTCAGTAAGTTTTTAGATCAAGCAGATCTTTAAAGAAAAAAATAAAAAAACTGTTTACAAAATAAACACAACTAAATAAATTCTAATAACTGCCTCAGAACTAATTAGTATTAAGCTTCTAAGGAAATTCTGTGAAAACTACAGTACCCTGCAGTGTTAACTCTGAACGCATCAGAGGATTTTTTAATATATTGATGGCAGAAATGTGATACTCCTCTCTGTATTTTTGCACATTGTATAAACTTAGCCAAGTAAAAACTGCAAGGCATCCTGAGTCCACAATTTAGACCCAGAATTGTTACGTACTGTTATTTCAAACAGTCTGCATAATTATGACCATCTTTCATACAAGTTTATTTTGTGGGAACTCAAATCACATGTGCCATATATATAGTGAAAGTAGTCCTTTCCTATGAATTTAAAGTAGAACCAAAGAAGGAGTATCAGCCTCGTCTCTGTTCCTGTTCTCTTGTATCTACTTGAGCGC
The DNA here is from genome assembly GCA_029783665.1 of Naso thynnoides. Classification (NCBI taxonomy): domain Eukaryota; kingdom Metazoa; phylum Chordata; class Actinopteri; order Acanthuriformes; family Acanthuridae; genus Naso; species Naso thynnoides. Next base: position 3,996,341 of record JAQLOL010000019.1, read on the forward strand.
ACAGACAACACTCACATCTGAGCCGGGTCACTTAGGACCTCTGCCTCATCACTTTTCCAAGTTACACAATCCTCTGCTCCGCTGGCTTCTCATCCGCACTTTCCCTCCTCTCATCTCACCCTCCTGCACTCGCATCTGTGTGCATCTGCGTCCCCAACTGCTGTGCAATTAAAGAGAGATGAGCAGTGCTGTTAGTTTATAAAAAAAGGAGTGAAAAAACATAATGTAGTTTGTGTGTCACCATCAATTTACTGCACGCTGAAACTTTAAAAGAGCCGATGAATAATTTGAGAGGAGTGCAAAGGGGAAGAGGGGTGGTGGGACGGGCGGTAAAAGAAATAGCTGGAACATAGAAAAGAAGACAACAGGAGAAGGGGGGAGAAGGTAGAGAAATGACATTGTTATTCATCCGACTCTTTGTCGCAAGTTGAGACTGAAAGATGCAAAACTTCAAGCGCACAGTCTCCCATGGGTGAGATACTGCAGTTCAAACAAAGTAAACAACTGTTTTACTCTGATGCACACTTTAGTCTTGCTGGAGGCTAAGTTGCCTTCCTGCTGCAGCTGGTACTGTGGCACACTTTGCCAGCAGGGGAGAGCGTGAAAATTGTTGCAAAGATCTCTGAGTATTCTCACCAAGTGCAGCACGCAGGAGACTCTGCCTTGTTGTTATTTAGATAAAACGAGCAGGTTGGCTTTCATGTGCAGGAAGCCGCTCCAGTAAAAAAGAATCATGAAGGCAGCATGACAAAGACACTCTACACTTATAGGGAAGCTTTACTGCAGCAGATAAAAATGTGCATTTGAGAAGAAAAGATGTATAAAAGTTTCCCAATTTTTTACCAACAAATTTAGGACAGTTCCACAAGTGTCAGCTGAAGCTGGATATTAAAATTTCTTTTTCTGATGTTTGATACTTAGCCCTTGCAAGCCACTAAAAAAAAAAATCTTTTAAACAAATCTGAAAAATAATAAATAAAAAAAGGTGCAGAAAAAAAAAGGATGAAACACCTTGGGCGAGCTACAGCTGTTTAGAGAAACAATAAGACTTTAATGTTTTACCTGGTCCAGGAGAGAATCGCTCACAAGAACATGAATCAAAGCCCCTATTAGAAAAAGAAAACATGTGAGAGTTTGTGCAGCGTGCAGGTTGTTTTTCTGAATCATATCATCGAGACTAAAGTCTGTAGGTGTAACCACGATTTATCACTCTCGCAAACATGGGATTTACTTAGGAAAAAAGGAAAAGAAAATGTGCCCTCAGCCGTTTTACTGTGGCAAGTTAACTTCTAACAGAAAGACAGAGGTTATTTGTGTCATGAGCTGCTTGTTATAGCAGTTGAGGGATTAAACAAATGGACATGATGTTTGGAGCAGAAAGAAGAAGAAAAAAACAGAAAAGAGAAAAACATTGAAATCAACTGTAACATACAAATAGCTGCATGCTACCTTTAATCACAGCTGTGATGCAACTGTTATAGGGCCATGATGGTAACCAATCAGCACATCCCCACATGTCTGATTAAAGCTTAAAGTCACAGAGCCGCACAAATAGATCTCATTTTACAAAGGTACAAATGATCAATATGTCCTTTTGAACTAAACTGTACAATGTAAACAGGAAAAATTGACACACATGTACTAGAGAAAGGGATGGAATCATTCAAATACCAGTAAAAACCCTTTCCAATCTTTTTAAAATTGTAATTATGGCAAGATTTTACAACTTGTTACTGTCTGGCAAATTTATCTATATTTCATTTTTTAGATAAATTGAATGATTATGTAGCTGATAATATTCTAATTATTTTATGCTAAATTAACTACTTAAAACCTACTGAATTTACTAAAAAAAAAAACAATTGTCACAAAGCTAAAAACAGAGGTAACTTAATCAGCTTGTTGAAGTTTTTAGGATTCGTCGTTTTGACAGTGTTAGCCTATATTGATTAATACAGTTTCAAAAGCTTCAAAAGCTAGTGAGTGAGCCTTTAAGCTAAGACAGTTTTGATACTTATACATGCATGCACTTATTGTATGTTCAAGATGATAGCAAGGGTATATATGTTTTATGTATAAACATTTTAAATCATATAAGAAGTTGCTTTGGTGTTCTTTTATTTCAATAAAACTAGACTGGTACTGTTGTGTGCATACAAGTTTGCATTTGTACGCAAATATGAAATCTTCACTGGATTTATTAATAATTGTTATATTCATTTAAAAGAGATGATAGATGTTATTTGCTTACAATATCTGCATTCTTCTGTTTGCACACATGCTGGGCACATGCATCAGCTGAATTTCCTCAGACATTTAATAACAACATCTGCACAACAGCCAATTAAAATAAAACTCCTCACAAACAGACAAACGTTACCATGCACAACAAACCGTTGCATTGCTTTCTGTTCAAATGTACATACTAAATAAGAGATGGGGGAAAATGAACCCATTTCCCCTCTTGTTACTTTTAAATGCAAATTGGGTCCTTCATTAAAATGTGTGGCTAAACTTCATTAGCTGCAGATATTGATTTTCAGGCTGCGACAATCTGATAGGCCCTATAGGCAAGTGAAGGTACAAAGGTTTGTCTAAATGCTAACTGGTAGTATGGGGCTTGGGGCTAGTTGGAGTTCTGGCTCTGAGAGTTATAGAACATCTGGAGAGGTAACATTTACATAAGCTTCTCTTTGTACATTGGAACCTTCATTAACATCACGCTGCTTTGAACTCAGGATGAGATGGTAATACAGACGAAACAGAAGTTGAGGAGAGAGGTGCTGTGTTGGATTGTTGCAGCAATGTGCTGTTTTCTCTCATGGTGTTTCCTGTTTTTGCACAATATTTCAGTGCTGAAGCTTCTGGGTGATCCCACATGAAGAAGAAAAAAAAGGAAAATAAATTCAAGGAACGTAGTGTCAAAAGCAAGATTTTAACATTATGCAGATGAGGCCTGTTCAGAATCCAACTGCAGAGTTTAACTCTGTTACATGCAGACTGTGGAGATGACATCGAGACCTGTTATCATGACCTACTTGCTAGCGGATGTACAGCAGTTGGTGGCTCATTTAGGTACTCCGCACAAAGATGATGAGAAAGGTTTGGACAGGTTTGAAAGAACTAAAGGGCTCCACTAGGCTGGGATGGTATTGAGGCATGATGATATAATGGGATATTTTTAAACCCTGCAGGTATTATTATCTGTAACTACAAAAACACAGATGGTCCTCTTTCTGATACAGAGATGTTATAGTGAGGTGATGCATTGTAATGTGCAGCAAGTGCTAAAGGTCAATCATTACTGGTGAAACCGGAAGCTGAGCAAAGAAAAAATGGTGAATGTAATAAGCAGGGATAACTTAACAGGACGAGTAAAAAATGAAAAAAACCACTGCTCCTTTTTGAGAGTGTTTTAAGTTTAGTTATGATAATGAGGATGAGCCAACCAACTGTTTCTCTATCTGAGTCCAGACAGTCGTCGCCGCAGAGGGAAACATGTCAAAACTCTACCTTGGTATCAAGTGTCATCAGGTCTTAAATCAAGAATCAATGGAGGAAGGGCACTTCTTTCTTATTTATTCATTGTTCTACAGGCCAAAAACCAACAAGTCACTATGCTAACCCTACTGAAAACTCACTTTCACAGAGCATTCACCAAATAGTTGTTAGGATAAAGTAATATCACAAACTGATCAAAGATATTTATTTAAACCTGAATCATTTTATCTTTTGGCCCCTTTGAGGATTTCCAACAAGATGTGAAGACAACATATTGTTGCTCTTAAAGCTGATACTGTGAATATGGTAGACACATGCCCAACATAGAGGAATTTTAATCATTTTGAGCTGTGTTTTGGCTGTGCGATGAATGAAAGTCCAATATTAACTCTTTTAGCTCTGTTTTGGTCTCCACCAACTCCTGAGCGAAATGTTGCCTTAGCTGCTAAATCCTCTACTGTGTTCAACAACTAGTTGCTAAGTTTGTCCGTCTGTTGTTTGGCACTGAGCTGGTAGTGTGGAGTGGGTTTATCAGAGTTTTTCATGAAAAACAGCGGACAGCTACCCAGAAAAACAGGTTGATGATTGTCATAATATTAACAAAAAGAGAAACAACAATGAAATGAAAGATGCTAAAACTCTGAAGGGGTCAGAGGCACTGCAAAGCTGGTTGGGGTTATGAGTAATCTCTTTCATATAAAAAACCCCCAAAAACATCAGTATAAAGTATTGCTATTGAAAGAACATACAGAAACTCGACATGGTAGGAGATTCATGTGAACACAAATTCACCTTTCCTGCTCCCACACAGCTGCTCTGACCGATCTTCTTGCTATCCTCCCTCTGCCGTTTACCCTCTCCTTAAAATTTCCACCACCATCTCTCCTCTTTATGATACCCAGGCCTCCACCATAGACTCTCTCTTAATTCAATCTCATTATTTTTCCAAACATGGTCATACTGTGCGGCTCCCCCTCAATCACTTGCCGGCCTAACCCCCTGATCTCTGGCAAATGGGGGCCCACTCGTGTGCCATTTCTCTCAGCGCGTAGTGCACACAAAAGGCCATGACCCAAATTGCGGGGGATTTAGGCCCTAATCTGTCTTTACTCTGCAGAAAAATGGATGGCTTGGATAGAGACGAGAGGAAAAGAAGAAGGAGGAGGGGGAAAAGAAGGTGGAGGATGGTAGGTATAGGAGCATTAGGAGCATACCCCCAGTTGGGAAAACATCTGCTCTTTATCATCTGGGCGCTCATCTGGCCCAAAGCCGTCTTAGGTGTGTGTGTGTGTGTGTGTGTTCCGAGGTTGTGGTCGGTGGGCAGGGACTAACATGGCCTGCTTTACATTTTTAAATAGAAACACACATGGCGTCTACTACTATCGTATAGAGTGTGAATTATTGAAATTATCCCCAGTGTCAGTGGTCTAAGACAGCACAACATGATACACAGAGACATGATGTGGCTCTACCTCCCAGGCCCCGAACACACTTGTAAACAACAAGTGTAATTCTCTGCAAAACAAGCACAAGCACAGTATGTCTGTGTGTAATTTATTTATCATTTATTTTTCCGTCTCCCAACAGGCGGTTGGAGGTGAGAGATGTTGTGTGTTTACCCCTTTGCGAAAACACACACACACACACACACACACACACACACACACACATACACACACACACACACTCAGGTCTCATGTGCAAGGAGAGACACATACACAGTTATGACTACTCTCCAGATCACGCCAAATAATTTAACGTTAACTGCATTTTTTTGGTCTTTGACGAGGAGGAAAATTTGAACAGAAGAAAAAGAATAGTAGCCTAAAGGTAAGAGAGTGTTTGAGGGACCCTTTTCAAAACTAGTTTCTTACAGAATAATCTCAGGTTATTATAACCTGGGTCTTATTTTTCTACTTACTGACATCATTTATATAAGTTGTGACATTTTAATCACTAGTGTCATTGCTGAAATCAGGGAACACACTGACATCACAGAGTCCAGTGTAGCAAGGATCATGACACAGGTACCCATCATTATTTAGGCCTGAGTGATTTAGAGGGCACTCAAAATGTCAAAGATAATTCCTCATTGAACAAAACTACTGTGTGGTAAATAAGCAACACAGTAGGTCAAAGATAAACTAAGAAGTTGGATTGTAAGTTGCTGAGGATGCTGCAATGAATGGTTTGGGCTAAATTTTATAGTTTGTTTTAATTAACCCTTCAATAAAAACATTCCAAACATATTTATAATGCGTTATAATGCGCCTATAGTGCTGTATAATCCTAGTCACAAGCAGGATTAGGGTTAGGGTGAGGGTTAACCCGACCTTAACCCAAACCCAAACCTAACCATAACCAAAACAACCTACTGTACACAATTGTAAGTGTGCTCATAATGTGCTATAATACATTATAGATGCATGCTTTAAGTAAAGTCTTAACAATAATTTCAATAGAATCGCTGCAGTGAATTACATTTTGGTCGATTTTGACGAATTTGCATCACTGGCCGACAGAAAACACTTTTGGCATTGCACTCTGAGACTGTTCCTTCATAAGAACTGCCCAGTAACATGCATGTGGCAGGTGCCAGCAACAATTTTCATGAGTTATGTATTCCAACTTTCACTGCTTGATTATCATCAGCACTTCAGTTACGCATATTTTTGTGACTATTGGTTGTGCACATTTGTGATTTCCTGACTGCCGAGCAGAAGAAGCACTTTGTTGGAGTCTATAATGATCTCCGTCAACAGGCCATGGATGAAACAAACTTCATGTCAAGGATTATCACCAATGATGACAGTTGTGTCTATGTCTACAACCCACAGAGCAAACTGCAGTCTATGCAGCGGAAGAGCCCACAGTCTTCATTGTGTCAGGTCAGGTACACAATCAAGAGCATGCTGGGGAACAAATTTGTGGGGTTATGCACTGTGAACATAACCCCCAGGGTCAGATCGTTAAGGTCAAGCACTATTGTGATGTCCTAAGATGTCTAAGGGAAAACATTTGGGACAAATGACCTGAACTGCGGTGTGCTGGCAAGTGGACTCTCCAAAAGAACACAGTAGTCTTTAGTCAGTTGTTCCCCACCACCCCTACTCACTTGATTTAACTCCACGTAACCTGGTTCTGTTCAGCAAAATAAAGTTTCTTAAGTTTGTATTCTAAGTTGTAGATTTAGACCCAGGTTTCAAGCCCATAGTAAAAATTTGTTCAGCAAAGTTATTGCCTGCATCTGCACATGCACATCACTGTGCAAACCTATGTTTGTGCAAAACAGAAACTTTTCTGAAGTTTTTAATCACACCTTGCATGATGTGTGCTGCTTTGAACCTTAAGACACTTTCAGGATATTTCTTGACAGCATGGGTCAGCGAAAAAATCTAAAATTGGAAGCTGTTTACTAATTTCTTGGGAACAATATATCGTTTAGTCCACTTGACCTCCATTTGTAGTGCAGCTCTTAAACACGAGCACAAAGCCAGGTGTTTATAAAAAGGTGTTTTTAAAGAACATTGTATTATTGTGGGTGAAAGTAAAAACACTATAGTGCTTATATGTGTTTTATTTTTTGTAAAGACAGCATCTTGGATGCTATGCTGTCCCGCCTGAGCAGGAGAGTTAAGCTTAACCAGCCCCAGGGAGCGGGATTATGAAGAACAACCATCTGATTTCTTCCTCCTCCTCCGACCCCCTGCCTTTCCCCAAAACCTCCCATCTCATCACCTCCCCACATTTACCACCCCAGCCTTTCTCTCGCTCGTATGATTAAGGGTCAAGCATGCCACCTCGTCTCCAGGCCATCATTAAAAGGGCGACAGAAAAGAGAAAAAGAGAGAGAGAGAGAAAGACACCCTGGCACACGGGGCTAATGAAAGCCATGAATCACAGTGTGGTCTTTAAAGAACATATTAGTGGCATCATTAACTCTGCACAAAGGCCAGACCCTGGGTGAACAGACAGGTCGCTCTACCAGCAAGCCGGCTGCCCCACCCCCTGCCACCCGCCCCTACTGCTCTGCCTTTCATATCCCCAAGAGCGGCGTCTCATTAGGGAGGCACTCATAATGCCACATACGGTACCACTCTCAGTCCTTGACTAGTTTCCCAGACAGATAAGAGTGAGACCTAAGGTCCAACAAGAAATAAATGGCTTGGTGTGTTTAACTATTAGAGAAACTCTTAAAAAAAGAGGTATCGACACATGAATCTGTGGCAAACTGTGCTTTCAGAGTATCTGGGAACAAACTCCAAAAACAAAAGCTTCCACTTCTGTGCGAGTAAACAGCAGACATATTTTTGATGGACACGCTCCTCTTAACCTGCCACTTCCTGTTTGAACAAAAACAACTCTCCCTCCAGACACCCTGCAGCGGGGGCCTGTGGGTACTCCTCACGGGTAGTGACCTTTTCACACAGCCTCGGGACAAAGTTGGTCTCCCAGCTCGCCCTGGAGCAACACTCACCACCATCACCACCACCACCTCCGCTCTCCCTCCACATGCCCCCCTCCCAGATACCCAGAACATGATGGTGCTGATCGCAGGGAGGCAGGGGCCCCTCAGTACCCTCCATCAGAGGTGTGTCTGGAGCTCCGTGCTCAGGGAGTCAGCCCAGGCCTCATTAGGAGCTCCATGATGAAATGAGTTGAAAGGCCCCAGCCTGAACCAGCACCAGCCAGCAATCACAGCAGCCTGAACTGGCAAGGCTCATCTCATGGCCCCATAGGCGTTAAATCATGGATAACCTTCTCGTTTTTCTCGCTATCTAACTATCTGCACCACCTTACTTGCTCTCTGTCTCACTCAGACTATGTATGGCTCGCCCCTTCACTCTGTTACTTCTACAATACACCCTCTCCCTCCACCCGCTGCCCCCAACCTCCCCTCATCTCTTTCCCTCTGTCTGCATGGATAGGTCCTCACTCTATTACTGCTTCTCGCAGACCACACTTGTACTTTACTGCTTCACTCACAGAGGCATCAAAGTTTAACATTTACAACTTGCAGCTGTCAGTCACCTTACATGTCCCACTTTCTATATTTCCATGTTTCTCTCTCGATTGTTTCTACAAGCTTTTCATCATGCTTTGTAATTTTGATTCTTCTTTGTTTTAACTGTTTACTCCATCCTTCTGTGATCTCTCTTTCTGACTCACTCTGACTCTTTTCTTCCATTTCCTTTTTGTACTTTGTCAACTCTATCTATCCATTAACAACTTAAAAATTGCCTTTTTAAGAGTAAAAGTTCTGCTCATAAAAACTGTGCAAATGTGATGCATTATTCCTGTAAAATTAAACTATAAAAGACTATAACACCTATTATAACATTATTTATTTAAACAAAAATTTTCATTGTACTTAAACTTTTCTGCAAACGGATGCCTGCAGATGACTTGGGAAGATGGGATTTTTTTTTTTTTTTAGCTTCAAATCACAAAGGTACCACAGTTTTAAGCCAATTTAAGCCATATCAACACCAAAGTCAATAAAAAAATGATATAAACACCACAAGATCAATATTCAGTCATGTATATACTTATTTCTATTCATATATTTGATCATTTCCTACTATTGTTGCTAGATTGCAAATACTTCTGTAAAGGCCTGTGGCTTCTCCCTGTGGCTTTTAAAAACTTTCACAAAACATTTCCTCATTTTTTTAGAGTTTCATTTGCTGTACAAAACAGCAGTCATCTGCACAATAAATTGCAATTGGCTCAGTATTTCCACAAGGAACCAGGGAAGGCCTTCTCTCACACAGCAGACTTTTGCAGGTTACTTTGGGCTGAGGAGAGAACCTAAAAGCTTTTAATAGATACATTAGTCATCAATCAAAAGGGAGGGACTACACTGACTCACTGGACGTGACCTATCCTGACTCTGATTGGATGTATCCCTTCAGGGATTAGCTATGATGCTAACTGGCACTGTGAACTACACAGGTCCGGAAGAGGAGTAACTCAACCTTTCTTTGTGTTGAGAAGCTAAATGGATCAGTTTGACAGTAAGTTAGCATCTTTGAGAGTCACTAGGTAGCCAGCTTTCCAGTCCTGCTCAGAGGAACAGAACGGTCTTGTTGACAAGAGGCTTTTTTATTTGCTCTTTAACAGACAGTTTGTTTAAATATCACAACACAGATTACTGTTGTAACAGAGTGAGGTGAGGTGAGCTGTCAGGTAGGGGACACAAATTTAATTAAATGGCTGCTGAGAAGGAGAGGAGTGAGTGGGTGAGTTTTGGGAGTGGCGCTTCTTGCGATCACCTAAGCCTAACAGAGCACCAACGGGTGCTGCAGACATGACGTAAAGACAGTTAGCTGGACTCTAGGGTTAGGTGCCTGTGTTAGATAGGGCTACATTAGTTAGGGGAGATTTCTGAGCCACTTTTCAGTTTGTGTAGAGGCAGAAGAGACTATCATGAGGATGGCACTAAAGGGTAAAAAACCCGATGATCTTAACATGATGTTGCAGCCAAAAAGTAACTGTTTACAAGATCGTAATATGTAGAAACGTGTGTCTCTGTCTGTCCATCTGTCCATCTGTCGAACTGTCTGTCCCTCAAGTTCCCATTCCTGCTTTAAAATTCTAATCAGAATTCCCTCAGCTGAACTACACTGGTGACATGCAGGTGTAAGTGCCTGCAGGTATGCAAGTATGAAGCACAGTGTGCTCTGCATGCACCACTGAAAGAATCAAAGCAACAGCTCTCTGGGAACCACAGTGTTTGAGTACCTATCACAGCAGATGACTGCAGAGGACTAAAGAGGACAATGTGGACACCAGCGACAGAGACACAGAGCTGTTGCTAAAAGTCTTTTCAAAAAAACCTCAGTGAGTCTTGATTCAGATGTGAGCAATGCATCACTTGCAATCCAAAACTCCACAGGAGTGGAACGCAAAGAGCAGGTGATTGCTAGCATTTTACAGCCCGTCTTAAATATACTATGTCTGAATAATTGAAAACCACTTAGTCCCATTTGAATGGTTGAGTGTTGTGGATCAACTACACCTAAGGAGGGATGGGGTCAGTATGACCAGCAGGGACAGGCATTTATGCTATAGCTACTAATATATTTATGAAATATGAGCATATGATTTTTTTTCTCAGGTCCTCACGTATGTCACAACACACAGAGCCATGGATAATTAAGGATTTGTCGCAATGCTTTATTTCTGCAGGCAAAACATCTCCTCTGCCCTCAACTCCACACTTTGTATTAAAAGCATAATTCTATGATAAAGCTAGTTTAAGGAAACCTAATGTTATATTAAAGCGGAGTTAATCAATGCAAGGGGAACCTTCTTACCATACATTATTATGCACTTCACAATGCTTTAATGTGCAAAAAAGACCCTTTTGTTGGCCAAGAGTAGACATTATATTACTATGGGTTAATAAAACTTTGGGTTTCTTAATTTTTCATAGTGGTTAGTGCATATGTAAATATTTAATGAGGTCTTTATGCTCCAGATATTCCAACAAAAAGGTTAATAAGCTCTAAGATGGAGGATAGGGTATATAATCGCCGGCCTGTCCTGCAGAGCAACGAGGAACAGTGAAGCGGTAATAAAAGACCCAAAAGACGGGAGAGAGAGAAAGAAGAAGATCTGCGCTATGAAGTAAGATATATGCATATATATGTGTGAATAATTGTTAGCATTAATCTTACAGTCTACTATAAAAGCATACTTCAGTCAGAAATGTAGGGCTGCCATCATCTACACTATTAATTGAACTGTCAATTATATTCTCAATTAAAATATTTTCAAAAAGCTCATAAAACTTTTTCAGAGCACAAGGTTGCATCCTCAGTTTTACTTTTTGCCCCACCAACACTTAGAAAAAACAAAAATATTCATTTCACAGTGAAATAAAACTAAGAAAATCCTTAAATCCTCACACTCTAGACATAAGAA
>JAQLOL010000019.1:4007820-4025684 GCA_029783665.1 Naso thynnoides
CTACACTGATGAGAAATATAAATGATATAATTTCAAACTTCTGTTATAGCATTTCACTAACAGTCAAATCTGTTGTTAACATATAAGTAAATTCTTACATCAGCAATGAATGCCAGCATAATGAATTTACTATTTTATGACAGATGCAGCTTTTAATTACAGCTGACCTCATAACTTAGACATTTAATTTTAACTTTACTTTATTACAACACAAGCACCTTATGAAATAAGATCTCCTTATTGACATCAGCCGAGAGCTGGGAAACCCAAATGCCATTTTCATTTAACTCATCTTCCACCATTATGCTACGCTGAAAGCCCTGTCCCATCTAAGGCATATAGCTCTTTCCTTAATTAACACACACACTGGTGTGTTGCAATATCAAATTAATATTTCAGTGCCTGCTTCGTTTTATGGCTGCTACCATTTGAATAGGCCTTAATAGAGTGACAAGACATTCCCACCGACCACTGTCCCATGAAAAATGCACAAGCCACTTAAAACCAATGGCCAGTCACAAGAAGACACTTGGCCCCTCAAGACAAACCATGACTTCTTTCCTGATGAGGGGAAAGCAGGCATATTTTCAGCGCCTGCTGTGGAAACTAATGCCCTCCCCTGCACACACATCTGTTATGAAGATTGGATGAAATGGTTTGATAATGAAACATTAGCTTCTTTTAAATCTCACGCCTGGTGAGCATTCTTCAAATGTAACGCAGAGTTAATAATTAAAGTGCCCCATTCGCAGTAATATTAATCGTCAGAGCCATCTGATCGTCTTCTTGGCAAAAATTTTTTAAAAAGCCTTTGACTCAGAGGTTGCTTTAACATATTTGAACTAAATTTGACTGTGCATACGCTCATTATGAATTCAAACACAGTATGGAATAGACAGGGATAGAAATGTCTGCAGTGTGTGTTTTCATGCAGGCTCAGAGCTTAAGGCCAGTTTATTTACAAACTCTTATCGGAGTGCTGCTGAATGCCTTTGACCTTATTGAGTTGAATCTGTCTCAAAGTGCTGGTTGATAAAAGTTCCCAAGACAGTGATGCAATCAACATGTTTCTGACTTGTGAGCCTTTACCTCTCTTTGACCTTTTCTCTCTCTGTATGTGTGTAATATTACAGTAACAGGCAGTACAAGCATCTGAAGAGTGTATCAATTTTTACAGTCCCTCTTCATCTCTCTTTGATTAGCCAGCATTACCCAGTGCGATTATGAGACGTCAGTAAGTACGACAGTGTTTACAGAGACATAACATTATTATAACATGCAGCGAATCCAGGACTTCTAACTGTGCACACGGCTGAATAATTAAAGCAAATGAGAGTCAAATCTAGGGAGGTCTGGAGAGAGAGAGAGAGAGAGAGAGAGAGACATTACAGACTGAACCTGACTAATCAGGTAACCAAGCATCTCAAGCATCCCATTGAAGCATCCCATTGAAAATGGAACAAAGAGCACGTGCAACATTACTGCTTGCATTCAGGATGACATTTCATCTTGGCCTCCTACAGCCTGACATTGAAGAGTTGTGGAAAGCAGTTGTGTTGAAAATAAAAATACTAGAGCCACTTTTAATGGCTAATGGTAATAACTGCTAAAAATCACTAAACAACGTGAATAAATGAAAGCGCGACTGGTAAAAGTTTATGGCTGAGCAAAAAAGGGTGTGGTAATGGAATGTGTTGTATCTAAATTTATTCCATGAAAAATCGCTGAAAACTGTTTGAATTTTAATTTTTTTTTTTAGTTCCTCAAAATGTGGTCTTCCTCATCTTATTTGGTGAAATGACTTGGACAGATCACTTTTAAAACTGAAGATATAAACACAGAAATAACTGAACTACCCAAGGCCGATAAAAAAATAAATGACTAAATAAAAGAAACATGTAAAAACAAGTAAACTTAGTAAAACTTTTCCATGAAGGATTGCTCGTATTTTTTGTTAATATAACAAATCAAAATACATGTACATGTTTATTTTATCTTGGAAGATCTGACACATAATTATACCAAAATGATATCTCATTTTCCAAGGAATCATGCTACGGATCCTAATATAAAGGAGAATTTAAGGGCGAAATGTTTCTCTGAGAGTAAATCATAATGATGATTGAGGGACTTTGGGAGGAACAGAGGAAGAGATGAAAAGGATTTGGAATGACAGGATGAGACAGGAGAAGAGCAGGACCCCACACACTGGGGGGCTTGAGAGGCCTTCTGCAACGCTGCCTGATTGACACACTTTGCACCTCCTCTGCCAGAGCCCCTCCCACAGTTTGGAGAAACAGAGTACATTCACACCCACTGCGAGCAGACAAATACACCTGTTCAGAGGCAAAAGTGACAGGTAGGATAAGAGGCAGACATAAACAGACACAGGTGGATCCTCTATGGCTGTCTTGTATTTTTGAATCAAAGACAGAGGAGGTATTTATCTATCACTCTATATTTCTGATTCCATGAAACATACCCACAATGCTATTTTCTCCCACAAATTTATGTTTCTGTAAAACAGCAAAGCTAGGGAGGGACTTGTTGAGGATTTTAATTGGTGTTTACAGAAGCAAGTGATGCTGAATAAGGTTTGGCCCCCAGTCATGAAGCTAGTGGTAGTTAACTTTGCCCAGCTGAGAGGTCCCAGTGAACCAGGTCCAGTTGTGACTAACACACTAACTAACTCTAAGACCAAAGGAGACAAGTCAGTGAAAAGGCAATACAGTAGTAAGGTGGCATCATTACCTGTTTCAGCTCCTGGCACTCCAGAGATGACTCAACTACTTGGACTGCTAATGTTAGCTGTGTGGCACAATGGGCTCAGTGGCTAATGACAGCTAAAACAAATAAGACCAAGGTTATTCTCCCATTTAAACAAGCTTGTAATTCTTTGGTTTCTACCACTTTCTAGAGACTGCTTGGAGGATGACTTTCATACATGTGCAGTATATGGCGTCTGCAGAACACATACAAGTTCATGTGGTCACCACAAGCTGGATGTATGCAGATGTCTGCACGGAATCGATGCCCACACCCTCTGATGACGAAAGTTAAGTTACAAAGACCCTTACAAACGCTTGTTTGGTAGCTATTAATTTAGCAACAAGTTAAGCTATTTTCCTACGAGAAATTCATTAAAGCAGAGCAGTCAGGGGGAATCAGAGAGAAAACTAGAAAATACTTCGGAGAATATGATCCAGTTTCACCTAAATCAGTAAATAAAGTTAAAAAGTATTGTTTTATACGGTAACCACTGAGAATCAGCAGACAGAAACACTCTGCTCCAACAGTGCCCTTCCACTGTAGAAGAATTGTTTTTTGTTTTTTTTAAACCTTTATTTATACAACATAAAAATGAAAGAAAACATTTAACTAAACGCAAAACTAGAAGAACAACATAATTTAACAGATCAACCATAAAATACTATTAAGAATGCATGTGTAGTTATGCTAATGTTTGGCCTGATACTATAGGTGACGTATAGCACAAGATAAATAAAACACTTTAAAATCAATTTTGACTACATAGGAGCTTTAATGCATGAAAGGATAAATAACTGTCTGGAAGAGAAGATTAAAGTAGATGCTGGTTTATAATTAGCTGACTGGCCCACAGCAAGGAATCACTAGTACATCTTTGCCACTGGTGATGGAGTGTGTGTGTCACAGGGTTGACTGCGGGTAGGATTGAGCAACCTGTCACCCATAATTCACACATAAACTGTATAGTGAGTCTGTGCCAAGGCTGCACACACTCTCACAGTGTCTATCCCAGTGTCCCTCACACACAAACACTGATCTAGCTTATTCCTTGGTGCAATTGACCTCAAATGTTGTCCTAAAGCTATAAAAACACATCAATGAGCCACACCAGTGCACTAAATGAGTTATTCCCTCATTACATTAAACGTGGGTACTGTAGTTTATTTTCCAATCCCACACGTGGTGTTTCCTGTTGTTTATAAAACAAACAAAACAAAAAGTTTTTCTATGTATATATATCCCTGTCCCTAACATAAACCCTTACACTGACCATGACCGTGACCAGAGCCAGAGCGAAACCGGCAAAAATCACGGCAGGCCCTCTCTGGAGCCAGTGTTTGGTTCGTCCATCTTGGCTACTGCAGCAACATGTTGCCAAAACATGGTGGACTCTGTGTAAGTCGACCTGCTTTCTCTAAAGACTAACTGTACGGTAATAAAAACACTGATAATTATTTGCAGGTGATTATTCACTAATAAAAACAAATTTATTAATATTATGTTGAATTTCTGCCACATTCTACAAAAAAGATCCCAATTAATCCTAAACACTGGACCTTTAATGGCTACTAAAAATAATAATGTTAAATAATACAATACTTGACTTTTCCTGTTCAAACAAATTACAGAATGTGACTTTAGCCTTGTAAAGTATTACGCAGTAGGGCTGAATTTATTAATTAATTACCCACATGTTAGAATGGTTTTGAATAAGGTTTTCTTACTTTTTGTAAACCAACTACAGCTCTGATGTAATTGCATTTCTATGTTAACACAGATGCATTTGTACAAACATGACCACAGTGACACAAACACACACAAAAAACAACAAGTCAACAGGTTGCATCATTTGGATTCTGGAGACAAAGGGGGTTTAGAAGAGGGACCTCAACATGGTGACAGGAAATAACTGTCACACAACTCCCGCCCACTTGCTTTACCACTGTCAGGGTAGGTGTCTAATGTATCGTCTTTTAATATCGACCTGATAATGAGCATAAACTCTCTCTTTTAATCATATCTGGTCATCTGTGTGTTCACACACTAATAAGCACTGGAAACCATAAAGGTTCCCAAAGGTCCATAACGATTCTTTTGTCCCTGCTGGAGCAGTCGACAAACAACTGTGAGCACGGGGGTTTAGAAAAACACTGATGGAAATGCAAGAAAGCGGCGAGAGTGAGAAGAGAGAGAGAGAGAGAGAAAGAGAGAGAGAGAGGGAGGGAGAAAGGAAGACAGAAAGACAACAACTGACATCTCAGGGAATTTCACAGGGATGGCTAATCCAATGTGATCAGCGGAAGATTTTAATATTTAAATAGCCAGCAACGCACCAGAAGTTTCTAATTAAATTATAACTCATGCTTGAAAAGCAAAAGTGCATGTGTTGTGGGAGCTTAAATAATTCAGCCCGCCCTATATCTCGTCTTTCTGTTAACCCGGAGACAAATGGCACTTGCTAGGGCTTTTAGACAGGGGGCTGGCACTGTCAGAAACATGAACAACATCAGCTTGTAAAGGGCCTCACCCATCAGGGCCCAAATCCAAACTGACTGGCCTCACTACTGAACAACGTTTCTAGCCTTGGAATTAATTTGGTTAATTAATTCATTATTAATTACCTTAAAGGCCACACAACATTGGCACATTGTAAAAAGATGACGGGAAAAAAAGCCTCTTCCTAATGAACTTGGGCTGTTAATGAGGCACCAGACAACTCTGTTCTGGCTCCTCTCGCTATATCATCCTTACCTGCTCGCTCTTATTACAAGTTTCCAGCAAAAAAAGTATCAGAAAAGAGTTTATTAATTAATACACTCTTGAAGGATATATGAGACGCTCACAATATCCATGAGAAGCGTAAAATATTTAGGGTGGTAACATTCATATTAATGGCAAAATTACACATACATCTCAGAAATTAAATTAGAATTCGACCCAACATTGATGGCAGAGTCATGTCAAGCATATAAATGTACTTATGGCTCGAGGTTAGAATATCTTTTTTCATTCATTATTTTTTTTTTCATCCACCAGGTATCTTTGCTTTTGGCTACTCAGCCCTCGCGGCGTAATTCCAGAAAAGAATTACATTTTTGATGGGAACTAATTAGGCAGGCCTTTACCTGAAATTCTTCCAGACTGTTGCGTGTTCCTGAGTTAGGATGATGGTAGTATGACTTATTGAGAGGCACCAACTGTTTTTAACTTCTGCTCGGGAACAGAAGGAGACTTGCGAGTGCAGAGGTCTGTTTCACAGAGCTTGTACTTTGCAGAGCAGAACAGAAGACAGTCTTACAAACAAACTCTAACGAGACAGAAAGCCAATCCCTTCACAAAGGCCTTTCACTCTTTTTGACACTAAACCCTGGTGTCATAGTCTCTCGTCGGCCCTGTGAGGGAAAGTCAGCGCTAACATATCATGTTTATGGGACAACCAGAGAATTACAACGCAGATACCGGGGCACATTTCTGAGAAAATAACATTCCCTTCTGTGATTACTGCATTCAATGGTGAGTACACCTCAAACATTTTGCTGAGCACTCTCTATATTTTGCTTTACCTGTTTTTTTTCTTTTTCTTTATTACCATGTCAGTGCACACATGCACACACTCAGACACAACTGGCAGAGGGTGGTAAAGTGGTAAAGAGAGCGTGGGAGAGGCAGGCAGTATCATGATCTGAGATGATGAAATAAAACAGTCTGGCTGCTCCCATCTCTTCTCTTGCTGGCAGTTGTAGAAAAGCCACAGAGGATTTCAGGTAGGAGGTAGACGCAGACATGAGAGATGTGTCAGCTCCGATACAGTTTAACACAAAGGAGACCAAACACCACAAACTACCAACACAAATTTGTGTCTTGTCCTCGACAACAAGAGCAGAAATGGAGGGTTGATTCCAGACTTGGCTGCAGGAGGGAGGGGTGGCGGTGGGGTGAGCTAAACTTGGGGATGTTTATTCTACAACTTGGCGAGCACTTTGAGAACATGGAACAAAGACATGTGGTTCTGTTCTTTTGTGCTCGCAGTTCACACAGCCTTTGGCCCCAGTCCTCTCAAGTCTCCAGTCATGACTGATGTGAGCCAGTCAAGACATATAATTCAGACAGCAGCACAAGAAAGCTGCAGCGTCCACCGCAGGGGTCTCTTTCTGTCTCTGACACATGCTGTATATACGCATGCTTGGCTTTGTGAGCAGCCCTTTATGATTGCCGCTAAGTTTGTAATTGTTCTGATCATAAAGAAATACCTTTCAAGAAGCTTCTGTTTCAGGCCCGGAGCCTGATTAAAGAATGCATGATACTTCAGTGACAAGACTTTATTATTAATTCATTGCAAACAGTGGAATTTGGGTGTGTTACTTTGAAAAATGTTCAAAACTGGCGGCCTGTAATAAAAGCACTGAGAGAAATTCCAACTCATTAACATTTAATCACAAAATTCTCTTTCATATGAAATACCCAATATAGGCTGTCAGAATCAATCAGGTGTCCAGAAAAAGGGAGATGACATGCCAAAAGGATGGGGAATATGTCAATTGTGGCACTCACTGTTTCTTCTGGCTGTCATATTGCCAGTGCTGCCTTTAAGCCGACACTGTTAGGAAATGTTGGCTCCGTAGTGCTGCTTTAACACACTAGGGGAGATGAGGAAGAAGGGGAAAGAAAAAAAAAGGCTTCTGTTGCAGAACCTTTGCCTGACAGGAGCCAGCACTGGAGGATGTGTCATCTCTTGGTGTGGGTGAGGTGTTCAAAGCCAAGGCTTCTGGGTAATGGGGTTCTTTGGGGCGACGGGGGATCTAGAGGAAGTCTTCACTTATAATTTTATAATTGACCTGCTGTCCTGGGGATCCATACCAGAACTCTTGCCTACACCTTTAACTTAACTCTTTGAAAGCCTGAGGTTGGCCCCTCTCATGTTCAGGCTGGCTGTGGGGATGCAGAACAAGCATCAGTGATGAGGATCAACCAGATCTCCCATGATGCTTTTGGAAGGCAAGGGAAAGGCAAAAAGCTAAGCTCAGAGAACAAAGTTTAAAGTTTAGGACACTGTTGAATTATCACAGTTATGAAATGTTAATGAAAAGAACTTAAAAGGGATGAAAACTTGTACGTGTTCATAAGTGATGATTAAAAAAAAAAGTATTTTAAGCAACTCTATGGAAACCCAAAACAAGCTGTGCTTTCACAGAGATGAGATGATGAGCCAGTTATTTTATCTCAAGAAAATTAGCTTTGTTATCTCAAAATGATGAGATACCTCATTCCTTGTGATGAGAAAACAAAAGGTAGTTTCCTCTAATTGCTTATCAGAGATCAGGAGTGCAGTGCCAGCATGCTAGATGGTGTCTTGACGACTGGAGTAACTGATTGAAGCTGAAAATGTCATCATGATGTACCTAATATCGATCAGTGCACCAGACTGAACTTTAATCAAGGTTTAATAATGAATTTTTTTCCGAAAGTCCGGACACTGATCTAGAATGCTGAAACAAGATTTGATCAAATGAACAAGACACTCATTTTAAGTCTTCAATAAGTATCCCATGAACTTGGAAAAAAAAGTGTTTTTCTCTTGATAAAATATCTCTTAAAAATTGTTCTTTTGTTATCTCAAGACAACGACATAATTAGTGTTGATACCAAGACACCAAAAACATTATTGCAGGCACAACTGTTGTACATTCTTTCCCTGTGTTGGTCGGCTAATTTTGATGTCTGTGCCAACTAGACGCTGTTGTATGTCAAACATCAAAAATACATCAAGACATATTCCAGTAACAGACATAAAGCCAATTAAAAGACATCATTCACGACATCATACAGAAATCCAGTCAAATGTACATTGTATGACAGAAGGAGAAAGAAAAGTATTTTCATTGCATAGGCTCTAAACTTATTTTTCTACGAAATACACACTACTGCAATGTCTAACTACTGCCTATTGAAAATGCAGAGGCACGTTGGCCCAGAAAGCATTTGATGAGAAAGTATAAAATGTTTTAATGTGTGTCTGTGCGAATAAATGGCACCTGTTTTACACAGCAAATTAAATTAAAAGAGACTTTTGCCGTCAAAAATCTTTAAAATCACATCTTGCCCTTCTCCGTCATTAAAAGCTCAAGACTGCCACAATCTGTAAACATTTTTACTATATATAATCTATAACTTTACAGGAGCGCTGTCCTGTTCATGTGATCTCTCATTTGTTCATGCTTTTGTGCCCTTTCTGAAAAATGCTTTTCATCAGTCATACATGTCTGAAGTTATGCTGAGTCAGATCCTGTTGTGTGAAAAAGAAGGCAGGAAAAGCAACACAAAGGAGTGGCAGCAACACAGTTAGCTAAGTGTTCTCAGTAACCCAGCTGCTTGAAAAAGGCAAATTGTATAAACTTTTTCTATTGTGTGGTTGCAGTTTCATAATGATGTCTGGATCTATGCACAAGGACACACACCTCACTCTTTATTGCCACCTGTTGGGTGTTGCTGTAAATCAGCTCAGTGCCCCTGTAACAGTTAAGAAATGCAGCCAATCAGCTTCTATCTCTTGTATTAAAGAAGAGCAAACTACGTAGTTACAATTCATTGGACCAGAAATATATCGGTAATCAGTCCTTTTTGACAATATAAATCTTTTTGGTACACATTTTAATTGCATATGGCATTTTAATTACTATTTTTTATTATGCTGTCGTTGGTCATTGAAAAACATAGTTTAAAGGGGACATATTATGCTTTTCTGTCTCTTTCAAGCTATAAATAATGTTACAAAGTTGGATTGCCATTTTAAATGATGCCAAAGTTTGAAATAATGAGGTGAGGTTATGTAGCAGTAATTCCTGTGGATTGTTTCTAATGGCTCTGAACACTCTGTTCTCATCAGTTTTTTAAAATCTTAGACCACTAGTGTGTCACAGTGTGCTGAGCTTCTCTATAGGTTCATCTGGAAGGTGTGTGTTTAAACTGGCCAATCAGAGCAAAGTAAGGCTTTAGAGGCGAGCAGGAGCTAAAACAGAGCATCTCAGACAGAAGCAAAAATCCTGGAAAAAACAGGACTGCTGTAGTTGGCTGTTTGAGAAAACAGGTGAGTTTTTTGAGCATCAAAGCATTTAAACATGTTCTAGTAGTAACCAAGAATAAAATATGAACCCAAAAAATGAGCATAAAATGTCCCCTTTAAGACAGCTGATGTTTAGCTTTATGTGCCGACTGGACAAGTCAGAGAACCTTATAACAGAAGCTCTAGTCAGCCCCCTCAAAAAAGCTGCTATCGATTTACTTCTAGGCTGAGACAGCTTTGGCGCAATAGTCTGAATATTTTTTAATATGCACAAATTTTTTATGTAGTATCTTTTTGTTTTCTCCTTTTCTATTATACTTGTATGTTGTTGTTTTATATGGACCTGTGTCTGCAATAAAGATTATTATATTGGACAAACTCTGTAATTACACCATTTGCAATAAATAAACTGGGCATTTTTTCCAGCTTTAAATAACAGTGTTAATATGTGCACATATCCAGGGTTAGGCAGTAACACATTACTTAGTAATGCATTATTGTAGTTATATTACTTTTCCAGCAACTAGTAAAGTAAGGGATTACAACTGCCGAAACAGTAATTACATTACAGTTACTTATAAGTAACTCAGCAGTTACATGCTGGCACTGGCTGCATTCCTGCTCTCTGACAATAATATCTGTCTTCGGACATCTTAGAAAAGTATTATAAAGAGGATCGAGTTTTGGGAGCTGGCACAATAGGTCGTGCATCACTTTTTAAGGAAGTCAGTTGGGTTGCAAAAGTAATGCATTAAAGTTACTAGTAATGTAACTAGTTACTTTTGATAAAAAGTAATAAGTAGAGTAAATGTGTTACTTTAAGGAGTAATCAATAATAAGTAACATATTACTGTTTCTGGGTAACTTGCCCAACACGGCACATATCTGAGAACACAGGTTGATGTCGATATACTGCGGTGGGTCAATATCAGCCAATAATAGATATATCAGGACCTACAAAAACTACAGAAGTCTCATGGAGAAGCTGCATACATGTTGACCTGGAGCGTCTGCAATTCTGTGATGCAGAACTGCAGTATGGCAATGCCTTATCCTGGTGTCATAGGTGCAGTAAAAATTAGCCTAATTATTGGGAAAAATTTGTTCAAAATGGAATCCAATGGTTTGATCATTGATCAGCTGATCTCTAGCATATGAACTGTGTGTGTTAACTAAGGAGAGGTAATGCAAGGTGCGATCTAAAAACTTTCAAGACTCTTCCTCAGCCACAGTGTTTGTTCTTTTACACTGACAGGTCATACATTATGATATTAAAAATGCATTTAGAAACTTTTTTGGATGCGGTAAACAAACAGGTAGGGTCAGGATTTTATTAATCCAGTTATTTAATACCTGACAAAGGAGGTACTTTATCATACTGTTGCAAAAATCATATTACAGCCCAGTCATAGCACACAACAGTCCTTCTTATTGATTTATAACACCTAACACAAAGGTCAGATTTTGAGATATTAAAGGGCTAAATACCACAGTCTGATTATACAGCAAAATCTTTGACGGTAGAAAAATTTATTTGGTCTCACAGCTCATACGTTCCCACTTTGAACATGTGAGAAAACAAGAACTCGTGTGTGTAGAGGGATGGCAGACACATCTGTCTGCAGGGCAGCTCTTTTGTGTCTGTTTCTGTGCTGAAACTCACTTCTAAACAAAACTCAGAATTACCAGCTCAAGAGGTGAGGGGAGAAAATCAGCCAACATTACTGGTTGCATGGTTGCCATGGGGACAGGAGATGGCAGATAAGAACACCACGCTTCATGTCAAAACGATAAGCAGTGTCCCACATCTTCACCACAAACCATAAACGACACATGAGCTCTGATGGAAGTCAGTCAATTAAATGTAAGAGCTGACAATTTCAAATTTAAAAATCCTCCAAGCAGTTACAATCCATATTTTCTATAATGAGGTATTTTGTCACTTCTATGTGGACTGGGCAATACAGTTAAAAATGTGATCATGACCTTCTTTTCCTTATTGATCAGTATCAACATTTATTAAAATATCAAATTTGATAATGACTGAAGCCTGAGGAAACCAGAGGGTACATTAGTTACGTGTTTTGTTGCTCTTTCTTATAACGGATGTTGTGTTTTCTAGTTTCTCAACAATTTCTTCAGCTTTGGAGATACCATGAGTTCACTCTCAGCACTTGAGCTGTGTAAAACAAACCAGGTGTTGATTAAGAGGAGCCTGTCCATCCATTTCACAGCAGACATCTTGAGGACCAACACAGGCGTGATCAGGTCAATGAGTGAGCACGCACAGCAACAGAGCTCTTGAGGAAGCTCACCTAATAACCTGACGGGGTTCATGATGGACATTTTGAGTTGTCAGAGCAGGAAAAAGCACAGGTGAAATGAATGACATTAATGATGGCTGCTTCAATTTAGGTGAGCTTGTTCCAGAGCTCTGTTACTGTGCATGCTCACTCGTTGACCTGCCTTGCTGTGACACTTAATGGAATGAAGCCATTCACTGGTCACACCTGTGTTGGTCCTAAAGATGTCTGCTGTGGAAGCTGTGGATAGGTAACTGCTGGCAGACTGGGCAAAGATTACACATTTCTCCAAGTTTGTGTTCAGCTTGATTGACAGGCACTGATCAATCAGTCTTTCTTTTGTCACACTGTTACATTATCTTTGCTGACTAGAAAAATATGGCTGTGCAGTGTGTGTGTGTGTGTTTGTGTGTATGTGTATGTGTGTGTGTGTGTGTGTGAGTGAGTGAGTAGCTCAAACATGCAGCGACAGACACAACAGAGAGCAGAAGCAGAGAGGCAAAGGCACTTTTTGCCTCTTACTTTCACTTATTTTCCCTATATTAAAAAGAGGACATTCTTGCTTACATCAAGCTCAGAAGTTTTTGAGACTCTCAGACAATATTTTGCTCTTGGAAATGGGCGTGCACCCTGTTGTGTGAGCCAAAAACCCCCATTTGTTGCAATCATTTCTGCTACGTGATAGGCTGTTAGATTTGTCCCTAGATTAAAAATGTTCAACCATTTATCATTAATATCACTGTGAATTTATTGCACGGCGCTTCTTCAGAAGCACAATAAAATTCAGAAAATAAACGGTGGCAGGGCTCGACTTATTTGGTCTAAAAATAGCTGCTGACAAAAGGCTTTAGCAGCTTGGCTTTAATGTGCCGTGCCAAGAGGGAGCAGGGACCATGCAGCAGCCAGAAACTCAGAGAGACGAGCACCAGAGCACACGCTGTTCATGCAGCAGAGTTAACTTGGAAGTCTAGTCTTCTCTTTACTAAAGAATTTATGATCCTTCTGCAAAAAGTAGTGGAGGCTTTTCAGGCCCACTGAGGAACAATTTGGGCTTAAAAAATGAACAAGAAAACCAAATGACAGAGGGAATATGAAACAGAAACTCTTTCTGAAATACGAGGTTATGCCACAAATGGACGCACAGGGGAAATAAAAATGCAAAGAAACGAGAGTGAGAGAAAGCAAAATGCACATTTGGTTGTGCAGAAAAAAATGACACTAAATACACATTCACCAATAACCATTAAGTGGAAATTTTCTTTCACTGAAGTCATTTATTCACAGGAAATACTTCTGAAGTCCTACTTTTAACAACCTCCTCCATCATGTTTGGCTATATGCTGACGTACTGAACAAGGAGGATGTGAACCAATTTAAAATTCAAAAGCTGACTGACTGACAAATTGACTAGTCTAGACAGGAGAAAACAAAATATGGTTAATGCCACCTTGTAAATAAAACGATGTGAAGGCAGACTGAGTGATGAGCACGGAGACGAGTCACATCAAGGTCATCGTTCTAGACTAGAATTTCTAAGCCTAAAGCGATCCATAAAGAGCAGAGAGAGTGGCACGCTGACGGAGCTGAGACGTGCAATTACACAAAGGAAAACACCAAAAAATGCACACGCGCACACACACACACACACACACACACACAAATATACGATGATTCATCAATAGTAGCGCCACAATCAAACCGCTGCACAATCCTCCAGGCTCCCACCTTCAACATGCTCACTGCTCATTACTGGACAACAGTCTCCATCATGTCTCTGTATGGTCATTTGTCTCAACTATGACGACCAAACACATGGCGGACGGACACGGCATGATGCGTCTGCCGCAGCATGCCCGCAGCAGAGCACGTCCATTATTATCCACTGAAGTTGCTACACTGACCACAAAAGCCAAGCGCACCTGCCACTACTAGCTTTTATCGTCACTATTTCATCTCATTTTCTTTCTCAACACGCAGCCTCGAGACCCTCCAGTAGGTAAAAACCACAAAGAACTGTGTAACGAACAAATACAATCTATTTGAAAATTTATAAAATTAATACCTCATTGTGCCTGAGAAAATGGGAAACAGCAGAGTAACACTAAGGGTTTCAACCTGTAAAAACATTAAAATCAAAGTATGATGATGCTATGGCTCAAACAATCTAGTTAATTAATTCAGTAATTATTAGTTAAAATAATCAAAGCTTCCAACCCTGCATAACAGACTGCATTAAGACTCAGCAGGCACACAGTGAAGCTGATCGTCTATGTGGAAAAATACTGGAAATGCAGCCTGCAGGAGGGATACAATTTGTTGGGAGCTGAAGGTCATCGGCCGCGATTGTCAGGTGGAGGTGAATTCACTTTAGATCTCATCAAAAACAAACTTAACACCAAACCAAATGCAACACACAGGGAATCTGAGGAGCACTTGAACATGCATGTCCCATGTGTTTCGGTGATGACAGTTAAATATTTTTCATCTCCATCACACTGATTTCATTCAACAAGTCAGGCTCTTCTTTGTGCCTAAGTGCTGAAGTGGAAACTTTCCTCTAGTGGACATGAGGAAGCACATTTGTGAGATTATTGTGGACTGAAGTTACGTAAATTCTGGATGGACGGTTTGGTTCAGCAATCCCTTTGATTCCTGCTTTGTGTTTATTTTATGACAGATTTCCAGCACCAACATGAGCATAACAGTTTTCTCTTATCATGGAGAGTAGGAGCCTTTACAAACCGCTATAGCTCCAGATTTGAAAGTTTGGGTAAACTCAGTCTGTGCGCAATAAATTAACACCTGAGAGCTTTTTTAAGACCTGTATAGAAATCGAGCAGGTTTCTGTTCAGATTTTAAACAGTAATAAACTCTTGTCAGGAGAACTAATTTAATTTAACTGGATTTTTATGTCAGTCCCCTTCTTTAACACTGAAATGATGTAAAGATCACTTGGCACCATGAACCAATCCTGTCTTTAAAATCAAGAACTTATTAAATTTACATGAGAAAAGTGATTAAAGTAAAACTTATGACATGAAACCTGATCAATTTGATTCTTTTGCTCAAGGAAGTAAAAATCAAGTTTTGAATCTTCCTGATCATGTGACAGGTATAATAATGTTTACAAATGTGTCCATGTAATGTGTGCTGCCTGTAATCTCTCTTTATGAGTAGGCCAGCTTAGCTCTACTAAAATCCGATAGAGAAAATACAAGGTCATCATTGCCGGTTGATAAACAGTGATATCAGATAGCACAGCTAATGCGGCACTCACTGTGTAGTTTGGGTTTCCTGCCTGCACCCGCAGCTCAGCCAGCACCCAGATGCCATTAGTGAGTTTTAGCGACTGATACAGCATGTCCTGACCATCCACTGTACGCTTGGCGATGGTGAAGACGTTGCTACCCTGCAATTTGTTGGAAGCTGCATCTGTTGAGGGAACATAATCAAAAATTAACACAAAAAACAGTCGACATTTTAGCTGTCAAACTCATGCTGTTTTCATGATCAAAATAAGCTACTGCTCATTTTTAATATCCCATCATGAAAAGTACCAGATCATGCAGGGTTTCTTTTTCCTCTCATCACCCCCTGAAGTTCCACTCCAGGCTGTCTGTGCAGCAAAGATGCGGTCGCTAAATTGAAATAATCTTTCCCCCTCAGCCTCTGTCTTGCTGCTGTGCCCCAATAGGATGTGAAACCCTCTCTCTTTGTTCATAGAGAAGAAATTTAATCTGCGGGGGGAAATCTCCATTAAGCTATCATTAGGAATTCTTCTCCAGTTCAGCTGCTCTCACGCTCGTGTGAAACTAAATTATCACACGTAAATAGGGACTGTGGCTGATGAGTTCTCATCAAATACAATTTGCTTCATTAGCCAGGATTTGAATTCGAGATCGCCGACGCTCTGTCAGGCTGTTTTCACGTACAGTGAAGCTGCAGGATATGGCTGCGCAGTGCAGAGTTCTTCAGGTAGTGCACTCTCTTTTCATCTTCCATTACCTGAGCTGAGATGGCAGTCTTTGATCTGAAACTGGGCCTCGTTGTCATTAGGAATGTCTTTCCATGTGGCGAGGAACACCTGTCGCTCTGTGAATGAGGAGATGCAATCAATGGGTGAGTTCAAAGAGAGAGCACATACTGAAATATACCCACAGCACAAGAATTACAACAGATTTGTGGTAAATGAAAATGTACACATTGCAGTTAAAAAATGTTTAAATCATGTGTGAGTAGTTTGATTCCACACTAAACACAAGGTTTTCTGCTGCGGCGCTTAGCCATTAGCTTGAAATCTTTCTTCGAACCCCCTCAGGAGGCTCCATGGCGAGAACGGTCGACGCGTTTCACAGAAAAAATAAACAGCAACACACGGACAAGAAGGTAAAGACAAGGCATAAAGTGATACTAGTCCAGAATCTAGGAGAAACTGAGCAGCCCTGTGGAGTAAGTAAGTGCAGGAGGGTGGACAGTCTCTCACATCTACGTCACACTTCTTCACATGCTCATATCGTATCCTCACTGAAAGGCTGATGTTTGCGTAAGCCGTTGACGTCAGCAAGGTTTTGAAGCTCTTGGGGAAAGAATTTTAGCCAAGAGACACTCACCCATCTTGCCGTCCTCCACAAACAGCATGCTGATGGGGTACTGGCAGCTGAAGTAGAATACGTCAATGTTGTTCTTTACAGCCACCTGCGAGAGTGATTACATCCAAGGGAGGGGGGAAGAGGAGGGAGACGGGATGAGAAACAAGAAGCAATATATGCGTAATTACTTTTCAAGTGCCCTTCAAGAACGGGCATTGCTGGTTTGTGTGTGCTATTTACAGAATAAGAGGCCTGCAGTATTCAGGAATCTCACACACACGCACACAAGCATACGCACACACACACACACAATACTTCATCACACGATATCATCCATGTTCTTTAATGTCCTTCCATCATAACGTATCTCAGTGAGCCTGAGGCCCCTATTTGCAAAAGAATATCAGCAAACATTACTGCCATGCTAAATATATATAAAAAAGATATATGTTTTTTTCACAAACAGCCTTGAGAAAGTCCTTTATAAGAGGATATGAAAAAGATGAAAATATAAGGAGATAAGAATAGCTGTCAGTGGTTAAAAATAGAACTCCAAGAATAAAAGACAGGACACCAGACTGAGAGGAGAAAACAAAAATAGACATCTAACTGCAGCATTGTAATTAAAAGCAGGAATCTATTTGTGGACCTTTCTGAACTTTTTATAGTCTTTGAGCCCAAAAGTAAAAGACGATGAAACATAAGAACTACTGCAGCATAATGAAGGCAGCTGAAGTAACTTGCGGCAGTCAGTGATATTGATCAGGCAGTTTAGCAACTAAGTGCTGAGAGGACAGTGAGTTTGGTCAGGGGAGAGCAGAAGATGTACTTGTGAATAATTCAGCAGGGCGTTTCATTCCTGGGTGCAACGCAGGATAGCCGGTAACATGTTGACAGTCTGGTGAACAAGCTACAAAGAGCTTCATTCTGCATGTTTGTGACTATACAACCATTCAACCATATATAACTATATTACCATATATTTCTTTTATTTTCTACAAAGATTTAATAAATTTCAGAGGTGGCAGACCAAAGAATTGAATGACTGGTAGAAATGTACCACAACTAGGGCTGGGCGATATGGCTTGAAAATAATATCTCGATATTTTTTGGCAATTTGGCGATATACGATATATATCTCGA
>JAQLOL010000019.1:4028230-4043078 GCA_029783665.1 Naso thynnoides
GTATTTAAGTCTTTGGTGAAAATAAGACGATATAATTTAAAACAACGTGATTATTTTTGTTTTTACGGGCATGTGAGGCTTATTGACGGGGTTAATATGAAACGTGTGCACAAAGAAAACTGCATGAATTTGGAATTAATTGAACCTTTAACATGTAAACAAATACGTCCGTTGAATGACCTTTAAGCTTAAGCAGGATACTGCGCAAAAATGTTCATTTATATGCACTTTCCCCTTAAATAAATAAATACATAAATAGAAAATAAAAATACATAAATAAAAATAAAAATACATAAATAAATAAACACGTACGCCGAAGCGGGGTGTGAGTTAGAATGACTATTTTTTTTTCTCCATGTGACTTTCAAACTTTTCTGTCTCACTTTGAACAAACTTGAAGCTGAATCTTGTCAGTCTACGTGTTGCTGAATGACGCAATGACGCTCAGCCTGTGAGAGCCAATCACATGAACTTTTTTTCTGTCATTACATTTGGTTGTTGTTGTTGTTGTTGTTGAAACAGTTGGAGGGAAGCTCAGAGAGGAGGCGTCACTAAAATCAGAAACAGTCTGGCCGACATGTTAGAGCCGTTTGCTCTGAGGAGGAAACGCTGGGATTCATTTCGTGTCACGAACACGCGTGGATACGTGCGTGGTTACCGTGTTGGAACACGCGTTACGCACACGGTAACCACCGCACGGAGACGGTGTTCACAACACAAACCAACTGAGAAAACGTGAGCGGAGCTGTCGCATCAGAAAGTCACATGACACATCAGTTCACCTCCGTTCAAGGCCGGATGAAGGGCGACAAAGTGAGCCGGGGCCTGGTTCCGCATGTGCGGACATTTCTCTGCGTGTCTGTAACATGGAGGCAGAGATGGTGACCACATCCGGCCTGTCACATCACGGTGAGACTTTGCTTTGAGAGGCCTCGACGACGTCACATTCTGGTGGTCATCCCCTTTCTCTTCTTCTGGGGAATGTCGTCACATGAGCAGCACGTCATACACCGTGTATTAATTTAAACACCTGAACACTTTAGTAAAACTCCTCTAACCTCGCGGCAGTGTGCGCACAGATGTGGACAAATCCGCTTCAAGTCGTCCAGTGCGCGTTGGTGGCTCCTAACACAACGTGCAGGTCCCGTGTAGCCTGGTCACTTAGTTTGAACTCGACAGGAACAAGCAGCTTTCATTTGGCTCACACACACTCTCCTGATTTTCAGCCGGTGGTCCGCCGCGCACACACAGTGAGCAGCAGCGCTGTGTCCTCACAAACAACCCGCTGATTAACTAATAACTGCCACATCCTGCTTTTTAAAAATCAAATTAATTTCACAGCCTAAAGATTATAGGCCTACCACAATATCCACCAAATCTGTGGGAGAAAAAGTCTACTGTCTTATGCAACCAGAACACCATGGCAATACTTTTTGTTCAACTGTGGCCATAGGTTGAAAAAAACAAAACAAAACAAAAAAACAAGAGAAAACACAAATCAAAATAAACACTGCCTCGAAGCTTTGCACGTAAACTATTAATTCAAAATCAACACAATGTTTTAGAGAATTGATACAGTATGCAAAATAAAAAAAATAAAAAATAAAGTGTATTAATATTTTGTTTCACTCCTTTTTTCAGCACGCAGGCCGTCCAGCCTTTTATCACGCCGCCTGCGGTTCACCAACACTCAGACTGTAAGACAGTCACAGCATTAGGACTCCAGTAACCAAAGACAAACCGGATGTTCATTAATCAACTCTCAAACCTTTTTTTGTGCTGCTGTGTCAGAGTAAAAATCATCACAGTGACACGCTGTGGATATTTACGAGGCCACATTATTTGTAAGATGCAGAAAAAAAAATGGAGAGAATCTCCTTTGAGCCAGGCGACTGGACGCAAAGACAGACAGACAGACAGACAACCGGCACTTTGATTTTTAACACGGGGGAACATGTCGGTACAGCGCGCATTGTTTGTCATGACCGAGCGTGAGCAACATCACAAATATTTTGATTTGGACAAAAGCAACAGCCGTTCTCTTCCGCTCTGTTTTATTTATTTATTGATGTATTCTTCCACCGTCGGGGGCTCAGTGACACACGGGCTCCTCCATCCACGCAGGCTTGTTTGAGCTCGATGGACGGGTCTGATCTGAGGGGAACTCCCCAGCAGGCTGCTGCGGTCACAGGGACAGGAGTCACCCGAGCCGGCCTCGGCCTCCTGCCTGCGTCCGCGCTCCGAAACACGCCTGGTTCTCGTGTGAGAAACGGTGAGAAATGGAGCCTGCTCGGAGCTTCTTATGTCCATTTCCCCTTAGGAATGAAAAAAAGAATAATAAAAATAAAACAAAGTCGGAGAGAATGAACGAAGGAAAGCAGCCGTCACAGCTCGTGGGCGTGAATCTCAGAGTGTTATTGGCTGCCTGACAGGAAGCGTTTCCACCCGAGCTCTGTCTTTACTCCCATCACCAAAACATGGCTCCATCTTCCGCGAATGTCTCCATGTCAGAGCGCCAAGGTGCGTCTGCCGCTGCCCGTCATCCTCCACCAAGAAAACTCCGCGGCGGTCACATCACGGTCACCGGCATCCCGAATATGAGATCATTTACACCCCTGATGTCACCTCAGCCAAGTGGGCTCGACACGCAGCCGTCACACACGCAGCGAGGCGTCGGTGCTGAACGGGGCGAGCTCGTTACGCACGTTCATAGATCAGCTGTCCGCCGCATCCTTTCCCGCCCACGTCTCTTCGGAACCGGACCGACAGCTCGACCTGCTGCGAGCTCCGGTTCAGGTCTGGACTCCGCTCACCGGCACAGCTGCGACCAGCCTCCTCCGCTTACCGTCTGCGACTGCGGACCGCCCTCGACCACGACCGGATCCGGCCTGTATGATTCCACGGAAGTCCCGCATCGCTCCGACCGCAGGCCGTGCACATATTCTGGACATCCCGGCTGACAGTCGACATCTCCGCCGGAGTGTGGGAGGAAGAAGAAAATCAAATCTGATAGTTTTCTGTGACAGGAAGTGACGGGGAGGTACTGAGGGATGTCATTCGGTTCAGGTCCACATGGCCGCAGGCACAGCTGCAGCGGCACGGAGGAGAACGGCCCGACCGGACAATACTGAGATCACACGAGATGATGAAGATGTGCAGAGGAGGATTGCGTGAGAGGTAGGAGTGCGGGTAGGGAGGAGGGAAAGGGGAAGCGAAGAACCAGAGAATGTAAGAAAAAAAAAAAGACGTCGACTGAAAGGGATGAAGGACGCCGTGATGAGTGCTGGAGACAGAAGAGGGAACAAAAGATCCAAAACAGGTGGACACGAAGAAGTTCTGTGTGAGGAAGAGGAGGAGAAGCCGGCCGTGGCAGCAGACAGAGAGGGGTGGGGAGGCCTCTGTGTGTGTGTGTGTGTGTGTGGAGGCGACACATTCATGGGGACTCTGCCCCTCTTCTGTTTTCCTCACTTCTCTTGCATTTCGCTTTATGGCGCCATCTTACAGACAAAGCTCCACATTTTCTCTCCCTGAAATGAATTTATTGCCCCCGTGTTCATTGCCCTCTTCCCGGGTCCAGCAGGCGGACAGGAAGGGCCGAGCGAGCCGGACCTGCCGTGGTGACACTTTAGTATCCTGTCATAAACCAAACGAGAGGGCGTTTGTCCCCAGTTATTCTCATTTAAGGTGGACTGAACTCTTTGCGACATGTCACGAAGAGTTTTGCATCCGTCACTTCCTCCATGCTCTCCCTTACACGTGTGAGATGGCCTGAAGCTTGATTTGTTTCTTTGCTAATTAGCATCCATCCGCTTTCATTGTCCACACTGACTTCTTAACATTTAGAGGACCTGCTTTTGTTTTTTATGAAAAGCCACACAGGAGCGCTAAACAAAAAGAAGTCCTCAGATGAGGCTGGGGATGTTTTTTTCGGATGACCGACGTCCGCAGGAGTTTGGACTGTCTGAGGTGAAGCTGTGAGGGTTCAGCTGTGGGGACATCCGGCTCACTGAACTGGGATTCACGGAGAGCTTCGTGGAGGAAAATTAATGGTTTAAGTAAGATTGTTTTTCTGCTGCATGTTGCATAGCCCAGCTAATATAGGCTAACTTTAAATCTGCGTTGTGCAACACATAAAATCAGAGATGCCATGTTGAGATTATGGTGGCATGGGAGGGATGTCATAATGAAAAAAAAAAAAGAATATTAGTTTGGGTCTAAAACGACAAAAGCACAAAGAAACGAAAATGTGACACAACAACAGCTGCTCTGAGCTCCAAGTCTCTGAGGCCGAACAGCTTCCTGACGGTCCCAGCGCCAGCCTGTGTGAGCAAAGTGGTTCAAACAGACGGAACATCCGAAACTCAAGTGTGAGAATTCTGCAAAAAAAACAAAAAAAACAACAAAAAACTCATTTCAGCAAACCGGCGCACGCAGGCATGTGTAAAAAATAATGGTAAATGTCACAAACAGGACCCCGGGTTGTTTTCTGACAGAGGATGAAACGTCCTGATTTTACAAAAAAAACAAAACCAAATAGAGCCGCACTCCCGATGAGCCTCAAGAGGCCAAAATTAGTGTCACCGACATCTTTCCTCCATGTTTTTCGTTTCAGTTAAAAAAATTAAAAATAAAAACAAGTAAAAATTGTACAATATATCGCAGTTAATGATATAGGCCTATTAATTAGCCAAACGGTTTTTGTCTTGTCCTGCGGCAACGAGATCATGTTGTAAAGTAAAAATAATCACAATACAGGCTGTTTATGCTGATTTAATTATATAACAATAAAATAAAAACCTAAAATAAGAAAAGCAACATGCCATCAATAATAATAATAATAATAATAATAATAATAATAATAATAATAATAATAATAATAATAATAATAATAATAAAAACAAATCATCAATCATCAAAAAACAAATCATGTAAAGTTCTGCCTGACCATCAGAAGCAGTTTGGACAAGGACACTTTCACATTGGACAAACTACCAACACTGGGATCAGTGGACAATCTGTTCAGACTCCTGAGGCACAGCTGCCGCCCCACACTTTGTGCAGCTAATAGCTAAAATGTTACATAAAGCTGCAGACAGGGATGTTGATTCTCCATGGGATCGACAGTTCCACATTTCATGGAGCCAAGGCTAAAAACTCCTCTTTAGTCCTGTCCACATTATAGCATTGGCTTTTCCACCTTGAATTAATTCTGATACAGCATAATCAAAGGAAAGCATAAAGAAAAAAAGCAATCTAAACTACTATTTCTGAAGCGGAGTTTGTTGCAGCAAATAGGTTTTGATAAGAACTTATGTTTTTACTTTACATCCAGGTGTACATGGCGAAATGAGTTTAAAAAAAAAAGAATGTTGCCTCATGTCGACAATCATCCACTGTGTGGCTGACTAAGCATTTGAACTCCCATTGGAAGAAGAAAGCAATTCTCCCGGTGGGATCAATAAAGCATCACATTATAATCATTATTTAACTCACGCTAAGACAGATTGTAAACATGCTTGTAACACAGACTGTGTTGCTGTAGCCCAACCTCAGTACTAACCTACTTGACCTTAGTGAGAACTTAGTGAACTGGATCATGCAGCACAGAGAAGCTGTGGGTTAGTAAACCCTAGAGCTATGTGAGGGTGCTATTACAACTGTATGGGCTCTTGATCTCTAATGGCTGTGTGCTGGGCTGTAATGGTGCTGGAGAGAGAGGAAAAGAGAAAATAAGAAGAGGTAATCTCAGAAAATGCTGACCTCTGAGCCACAAAAAGTAGGTGGAAAGTGTTAACGGCTTCATGGCACTACTCCAAGGTTTTCTTTATAACCTTTGGCCTCTTCTCTCTGTAGACTGCAGAGAGGAGACCTCCTCTTAACCACCCCGTGTTGTTACTGCAGCCTTTTCACTGCCCTTATTTTAGGGTCAAATAAAACCAAAGCAAAATTCTTGGGAGACACACTCTCTGTTTTTCTCTGACTAGAGGCCTAATCTTTGGTACGGTTAATTTATATGTTCACGTGTATGCATCTCTACATGATGTCCAGCCTGGATGTAACGAAATGTTATTCTTTTAGTAGAAAAACTAGGAGGATGAGGTAAATTGAAAATTCTCTCAAGCAAGAGGAAAAATAGTGTTAGCTTTACTTAAAACTGTTCGGTTGTTTGGACATATTTCTAAACCAAAAAATGTGATACATTTTTGGCTTTACTACAATTTTCAGATATAACTGTGCAAACTGATGTGTAGTAAAAATGTTAAACATGCAGAAAATTTTTACAATGAAAAAACAGAGAATTTTCATAAACTAAAGAAGCAGTAGGCCTACAAAAATATAAAAGTACTGCAATCAAGTAAAGAAGTAATTAACATTTTAAAGCACTGAAGTATGAATGCTTATGGTTCATGTGTGTACTGTTGTGTAATTTTATTCATTTACTAATGCATCAGATTTCATGATCCCATATGTTAGCTGTAATAAAAAAAAGTAAATATTAATATTAATTCAGTGTAAATGATGCAAAACAGAAACGATTTAGTAATAGTGCTAAAATCAAACATTATACCTAGAAAGCTTCAATAAATGTCTTTATTTTTGTTGGATTAAATGTAGAAGTGATATTAGAAGAAAAATATAGCAGTAGTCAAATAAATGTATAGGTTGCGCCACATTAAAAATACAGCCCACATGAAAATACCAGGAGAATTAGAAAGCGCTTATGATGATACAACATAATAATGACCTTTTTATCAGCTTGGTAGTGGCTGAAGAAGACAAATGACAGATTTCAGCTCTGAACTTGGTGTTAGCTTGTCACCAAAATGTCACGACCCACTGCCTCCCCTCTAGGCCTCCATCACACCCCTCCAGCCATTAGCAAAGTTAGGACCTGGCCAGGGGAATAAACCTGCATTAGACCAGACATGTCGGCTGGTGTGATATTGATGGTTGTCACTGCCACTGGTTGTTTGGACCATGACAGGACAGTCACACAGGAACAGTTTCAGAGCAGTGGAATCACCTGATACTACTACTGCACTATATTAACCCTTGCATTGGATTCTATTGATACAGTCTTTAACAGCAGTAAAGCGCAGACAAAATGGAGATATCCACATGCACAATACAAAATCAATCAAGACCACACACACACATGTGAGAGCGCGCATGTGTGTGTGTTCTCACAGATCCCCTGATTAAGACTGACTCAGTGCTTGCACACCTCATCAACCCTCAGCGACACCTCCCTGGAGAACACAGGCCTCATTATGCCAGGAAAAAAAAACAAAAAAACAATGACACCCAACGCGAGCCGTGACTCTTTTGCTAATGGACGAGTCGAGCGGGGAGGAAGGAGGCAGATCTGGATCTATGGGTAAAGGCTCATACCGAAAGTACAGGAGCATGAAACCTGATGTGATAGCGTGCCTCGTGGGCAAGTATTATTCCAACTGTATATCATTAGCTGGGTGCGTTTTCTAATTAGCAATAGGGCAGAATAATGAATACAGCTCCATTAATCAAAAGGTAATATATGTAAAAGTACTGTTTTATGGCCTCAGGGAAGAGTGTGAAAGGTAGGAGAGAAAACACAAAAATAAGATGGAATGTGAAAAAAAAATGCTATCATTGCCTTGCTTAAAAGAACATTGCTTTTCATATTCATTTACACACATGCTTTTATGCAATTTATGGTGCTTGCTCTATGGAGTCCAAATAAGTGTAGAAC
Organism: Naso thynnoides; assembly: GCA_029783665.1. NCBI lineage: Eukaryota > Metazoa > Chordata > Actinopteri > Acanthuriformes > Acanthuridae > Naso > Naso thynnoides. Next base: position 4,035,963 of record JAQLOL010000019.1, read on the forward strand.
TGAAGCAGGGAGAGTCAAATGAGAGGGGAAATTTGTAAGAACAAGCCTCAGCGCCCGTATTCTAACTGTATTGATTATTGTTTTTTCATACTATTAACACAGTGGGCACAGTGCGTCATATTCATTGGCAGACTCGTTGTCCACCCTGTTTAGAAGTTATTGAAATGTCAGAGGAAGGGAGAAGAGATTTTTAACAGAGCTGGAAGTTAATCAGCTCTCAGTGTGGTCAGCTTACGTCAAGAACTCTATTAAGAATTATTCTCTTATGTTCACTGCTTCAAACTTAAACAGTCATGACAAGACAGTGTTCCAACCTGAAACTCTTCCTCATCTCGCTTAAGCCAAAAGGTAATGCTGGTACTCATCTATTTTTTTCTTATTGTCAACAAACTCTATGAAAAGATAAACAGAACCAAAATTATCATTATATACCTTTGAATGAGAAACTGTTCAAAATTTAGAAATAGAATTCAAATCTCTTGCATTTACAGCACAACAAAGTAAAATATATTCAAAGCAAAAGAACACTACGATTACCATGTACTCGCGTATGAAATGCAAGGTATAGCTCTAAAGAATTGCTGATAAACCTAGACACAATGTTTTTGTGTCACCAATCTTTATCTCACTCACTGCAGTCGATATTAATAATTTAGATTTTTCAGACATTCTAATACTGTATGTGGCATTTTTTGCCCATAAATTAAACCTTTAAAAATGAGTCCAAAATATAAAGTTTCACTCTTCAAAAACACTTGGTAAGTTTCTTGAAGAGGCTCACCACAGCTTTAAACAAACATCAAAGACGAGTACAAAAACTTATAGCCAAAAAACAGCGTTATAAAAGATCCAGGTCCAGACACTCAGGATGGTTTGAAAAGCATAAAAAAAGGCCTTTAATTCATAGGGCTAGAAACATTATAAATACACCGACCTGTATCGCCTTGCACCTTTTTCAGTGTGTAGCAAAAGAAGAGTAAATGTTTTGCTTGGGACTATTTTTAGCGGTGGATTAATACATATTATGTGTGTCAGTGAGTATGTAATACAGCCGGATGGTGTTTGTGGAACAAAGTCAAAACAGGTCAACAGTGGAGCTCCATGACACAGATGAAAGAGACATACCAAGCTATGAAAATACAAATAATATCCATAGATCAATTCATTGTTAGGTTTGGTTCTTTTCATTGGATTTCCTGCCATTTTTTTGCTTCCTATTTCATATTAAAAATAAATATCCAAAACAATCCAACCCCACAAAAAAGATGTAAAAGATGTAAAGGTCAGAGTTACAATTGTACTGGCAAATATCACCAATGAGTGAGCGTACAAGAGCAAAGACATAAGAGAAATAAATGCTTAACAGGAAAAACACTAACCTAATTATCTCATCACACATATTAATTACAAATCTATTGGTCTCTTTGAAAAGCGCAGAGGAAAATCTGTACTGACACTGATGGTGAGGTGTTATTTTGGAGATGGAGAGAGAGAGAGGAAGAAAGGACAGAGGAGAAAAATAGAAAGATAAAAGCTGATCTTGGTGCCTCCTCAAGAAATGTTGGAGAAAGCATTTAAGTAATCTGATATTTGTGCTGCCACAACAGTCCCGGCTACTTTGTGCTGAATCTTCAGTTGAGCATTTTTTCATACATTTGCACCTTGCAATCCGAAGTGAGCAAAGCCATCTCCTTGTGACAGCAGCCGGGGCTTTTAAATGCATTCTAAGATATAAATAAACTTAGCAGAGCAGAAGCTGCAAATGCATTCATCCACCCCTACAGAAAATAAAGATGAACCCTGAAGTCTTTCTGAGGGGAGAAAATAGAAATGTCATTAAATTCCTCTGAAATATAGATCACTTTTCACAGGAAAAGACACTTGGCACGCTGGATGTCAAGTTTATTCATTTCAACTTGCTACCGAAATGCTATGATACAGTCCTGCGCATGATTTTACATTTAAATTTAGACACTGACCCTATAACTACTGAGACTTTAAAATTTTGTAAATATAAAATCTTATCTGCTTGCAGCACCCCCAAAAATGTATAAACCACACGTTAATAAATATTTTAAATATTACAATTATTTAAAATGTTATATACGTCTCAATATTGTTCTTGTAGTTAAATTAACTGCTGAGAATAGGCCAAAAAAAGTGAAATAAAAATCCTATTTTGAAAGCCTGCCTTGATAGTCACATCCTTTCTGAAAATGCTGCAAACTACTAAAATAAACAAGAAATAAAAAATATGAAAGAGAAATTATAAGAAGTGTACAATGCTGTAAAAAAAACAAACTTTGTCTGTGTTTATAGGCGTCAATGAACAGAGGAGTTCAAAATTTAGAAAGGAGAAAAAAAAGAGTTTGCTCCTGACATGCATAAGATTCTCTCTGATTTGACATGTTGTCTCAACCATGATTTGTTGCCACTCCCCAGAGAGCGCAGTTAAAAGACTCGGAGTGACTTGAGGAAGACATACACTTTAATCACGTTAGCGAAGTTTCATGAAAATTTCAGCTCAAGATGCCAACATCTGCTTTCCATTATTAATCACTGTTGTCACCACAAAGAAGATCCCGGCAACATGATACACTTGACTTCTGAAGTTACTTACTTTTGACTGTTACACAGGTATAACTGTCGCACACACACGCACACAAACGCAGGCGCACAAATTGCACATGCATGCACTGTCTTGCATGCACGCACAAATATATAGAGGCAAGGCTGGTAAGGAGTGAAACACACAAGCGCAAACACACCCACAATTTAGTGATGTATGAAAAGTGGTTAAAAAATTGAAAATGGGTGATTTTAAATGAGTAAATTGCACTGAGAGAGACTGACAAGTTAGTGAGAAAGACAGACTAAAAGGGATCATCAGGCTTTTTTGCATTCTTCTCTTCACTTAAACATCACGCTCCTCCCTGCATTTTAAAGTGGGCCTTCCATGTCTACTTCCCCATTCTATCTTATCAGTGGCATTTACCTCCTAACGAGGGTAATGATATCAGCAATATCAAAGTAGCACTTTTGTCATGTTGCATTAGAGTCCCTCCCCCTCTACCTGCTTACACACCTCTGATCAGCGATTGTTTGCGGAGATACAGAGTGAAAGACAACTATTTATGTATAAAAGCGAGCGCAGCCTCTCGCCTGCTTGGCAGTTGATCATTCTTAAGCAGCTCACCACCTCCTAACCACCTGCTTCTCCTTTCATTCTGCCTTCTTCTTCCCTTTTTTTCCTTTACTTTGCTCAGGCTGTCCTTCACTCCTCTCTTCATGTGGAATGGGTTATCTGATCAGACTGTGAAACAAGCCAGCGAAGGGATGCCTGACAGCACCAATTAGAGAGGACAGAACACAGGGCCCTCTCTACATGCATTACTCCAAATAACTCTTTTGTGTACAGAAAATTGAAATAAAAAGCATGGACAAGCTCATGCAAACAAAATGAGCTTCAGTGCCTGTTGTGATGCCAAATCATGACATATTTGATTTGGACTATGCATGTTCACGTGCATGTTTATTCTCAGGATTTTTGTGTCGTACATCAAACAATAAATGATGTAGAACAATACACTCTTGACGCACTTAAAACTGCACTTAAAGAGATTTTTCTCGGGGCCAAATTTGAACTTGTGCAGAAAAAAACCAACAACTTTCGCATATACTTGTAAAATTCTGAAGGTTTAAAAGTTTTCAGAGTGATTTTCAAGAGATTAGAGTGAAGTTTTATAAAAGCTCTTTGCAGTTATATTTTCTATAACCTGGTGATGAGGAATCATCACTGCACAGATGGAAACCGATTTCAGGACCATGATGCATCACCACCAGATGGCGCTTTAGGCCTTTAGATCTCTCCTATTGTCGCATGCAAAAGGCCTACACACAAACACACACACACACACACACACACACACAGAGCCTGTATGAATGAATAGATTAGGCCTCATGTAAAGAGGCTGCATCGAGAATAACATTAGATTTATAAGAGAAGCTCTGGAGTGATGTTACTGGACCTCACATTCACTTATTTATAAGGATGCCTGTAGTTGCTAATGACTGCATATTGCAATTATTAGTATTCTGTCAAATACTTAGCATTATAGTTTATTTATTGGACTTCACTGCATGATTATGTTTGATATAAAATTATATACACTTAATTTAATGCTGCCTGGGCAGCAGCATCAACAAATTACAGTTTATTTTCGGGCAACATCAAAATTTAAAACACTTTTTATAAATATTAGAATATCACCTAATTCTAAAAATTATTTTATGGGAGGTGACATTAGTAGATGATCTAAAAATGAATTTGAACCTGAAAGATTGTTATTTTATTGTTGGAGTGTACAAATAAATTCAAAATAAGCTACAAGTATATATGTGAGATCACACACACACTCAAACACACACAGCAACACCTCACTTGCCGTGTTTTTTGACAGCACATTAGACTACAGCAGACGGAGATGCAGTGCAGCGAGAGCACAAAGTACGCAGAGGCAGCTGGGTTCAAGGAAACAATATAAGATCGATATGCACGCGCCTCTCTGCCTCTCCGAGGTGTGCGGGGCCTGAATGCCCGGCGGTGCTGCTCTTCCAACACAGGCTTCATTACCACACTGCAACATGGGGTCTCTTATCAGATACAATAAGAGAGGGAATGAAGTGAGACAACAGAGAGAAACACTGGGGAAGGCCATTGCAAGGCAAGGCTGATCCTTCTCAGAATCCGCACATGGAGAACAATGTTTTATCTGAATCAAAATGATGTCAGATAAGCTGGGCTCGCATGGAGACAGACAAAAAATTATAAAAACTAACGCACACATGCAGAACACGCATGCATACAAAGAAAAACACATTTTTATGTCAGAAAAAAAAGGAAAAGCAAGAAAAAAGAAAGAGGAAAGAACTTGTGTGTTTGATTGCAGTTTGTGCTCCAGCATTGCAACATTGACTGAAGGACTGATGGTCTGTGGGAAAGACCTGGCTGAGCCCTTCACGCTCCCCTGCTTATCGCTCAGCCACCCAGGGAGCTGTGTCCTTCATGAGACCTCCACCTCACACTGCCCCAATAGCGCCTTTCTACCTTTCTGCCTCTCCACGTTTCCACCTCTGCATCTGTGCTGGAAAAGGTACCGGCCTTGCTAATTGGTGATCAGGGGATGGGTGTCGCTCCGGGGGGTGGCCTCTTGATGATAGAGGGCCAGGGGGGTTGGGGTAAAAGTGAGGGGAGCAGCCGTTTGCTGAAAGGTTGAAGTTGGATGTGAATAATAAGTCAGAAAGAGGAGATGTAGAATCAACACTAAGCAGCACAGCACACTCACGCATGATTTCACATGGGTGTATGCACCTTCAGATGGCTGCGGACTTAAAATGATACCGGCTAATTTAAATGTTTAGTTGATGTTTTATAGGCTTGACTGATACACTTGCTAATTGCGGCGGTCTATCAGAATAACTGATCAAAAACATAAACACTATCTGACACCACTGCACCTCCTTAGGCATTTAGTTGCCCTGGCCTATACTGCAGGTAGAATAAACATTTAAATAGTGTTGGACAGCAGAGAAATGAAAACCCTCCTGTGTCCACATGAAATGAACAAACAGCTGTGCTGCTGCTGGAGCTCAACTGAGGCATCGAGCCGTGTGGCCAGCCCCCTGCCCTTTCTCTGTTGCCTTGACTGGCTGTAAACAGACTGAGAGGCAGGGAGGTCGAGGCACGCTGCCTGGGAGCCCACGCTCCACCGAGGCGCGCTAATTACAACAATAATGGAGCCTGATCGCAGGTCCTCGCAGGCCATGTCTCCCAGTAAACTACCTCTATGTGTATTAGCTACCGATGTTGCTTTTTCCTGTTGTTTGAGATTAGCACGTAGCTGCTCTCTCTACCCCATTAGGAGGGTGCCTAGACTGGTTAGAGCATGTTAAGAGGGCCCCCAGCACCAGCTCAGGCAGCAGGTTCTGGCCTAGCATAGTTAGGCCTAATGAGCAGGCGTTAGCGTAAACATGCGTTAATGCTGTGGGGAAGCAGGAAGGGTCGGGTCAGGGAAGTGATGTTACCGGTAGGGTGGCTAGCACTCCAGAGCTGGGATCCTGATTAGTGCTTATAAATAATGCAGCAGGCAAGGCTGGTTGAAGAACGCGATTGGCCACAGCGAGGCGAAGCAGCATAATGATGACAGGGAAACTGTGAGAGGTCGCAGTGAGTCAGACTCTGCTGGTAAAGCTTATGATTCAAGCAGAACCAGCTGTAAAGGAGGTCTTTATTTCCTTTTCGTCATCACTGAGAGTGTGCTCCTGTTGTTTTTTTTTAACAGGTGATGGTGTTAACCTCAGGTCTAAGCCTGTTCACTTAGATGACATATGCCACTGCAGAGCTGATAATTAACCCTTCCTTGGCTTGGATGCGGAGCGTAATGTGGCCGACACGGCTGCAGGCTACAGCCGGTAGGCTTCACACATGGTTATGTGTCAGTTTGAGAGGCAGTAGGGGACAGAGTTCAGAGGTCAAATCCATTACAGAGGACTGAGAGGGAGCTTCTGTTTGAGGGTGATGTCGCATATGTTGCCATGGGAACCTGGGGTATGAACTTTGGCCTGTGTGAACTTTAGCTGACCAGAACAGAAGAGAGAGTGAGACTCACCAAGCAAGTCCATTAAACAAGTGAATCAATCCAGACACAAGATAGAATGACAGTTTTGTTCAAATAAATTAGTTTTCCTTACTCTGTATCAAACATCAACAATGTTCACTACTGAGGATCATCAACTGAAATAAAAATATTGTTGTCTTACATCCTTTGATGTGAGCTGTGATTACAAATTTTTACCTGAACAGTACATGTTTTATTGTAAAAGCACTACCTGCGTCCATATTATCATGAGATGTAGCTTCTGTGCTTATATGTACCCAAAAAGGTGTATTTTAAGTTTAAAACAGTTGTGAAACAGCTGTGAGTCAGATAGCAGATGCAGCAGGTGTCCAGACCCAGGATTTAAGCTGTATTAATCATACATACATTTTGATGTAAATCCGAAAAAGCTGAAAACTGTGAACAACAAACTGTGAACACACAGAAATGTGTTATATAT
>JAQLOL010000019.1:4044009-4058987 GCA_029783665.1 Naso thynnoides
AAAGGAAAAAACAAAAGCAGAAAATCAGGAAACCATACCAGGAATGTGCAATCAAATGCATAAAACAAAAACACAAGGTTTGTCCATGAGCTACAGCAAACATATCATATCACAGCATGCACACACTTGCGCATGCAGACACACTCATTCTCCGGCACACATACACCTTTTCCTCTCCATTCCCAATCCACACACAAAGATGGCTCAGAGTCAAGTCCAGACGAGGGCATGCATCTGAAACCGAGAGTGAATCCATATTACATGTGTAGTGTGCTGTCTGTCTGGGTCCGGGTCATCAATTATGAATAGAAATATACAGCCTCCACAACCCGGGCCCTGGTGTCTCACCACTTGTAAAGGATTTCTTAAAAGGGGGACAGACACACAGGTTTGTCATTCACATGCATGCCAGGGACTTAAGAGACAGACACAGAGAAGGTTTCCTGTTCTCTTACACTTCCCGCCTGGGGAACTTTCTTCTGCTTTCATTTAGGCCATTCCCTGTTGTGCTGAACTTAAGTGAGGCATCAAAAACTTCCACTGCAAAATACTTACACCCACAGTATTAAGACTTAAACTTGACACACATAATGATGTAATGACTGTGTGACTTTTAGGCCTCAATCCTGTCTTGTTTATTGTTTCTGTTGTTTTAAGTGTCACAGTGGCAGAAAAATCATGACCATATACTATTTACAAGGTTTAATGTCAATCCAACATCAAATCAAATACAAAAACCTGTTACGTGTGTTCTTGTTGCTCTGTAGTTGTTCACCGAAAGAACAACAACAAAACAACACAAGAGTACATCATATCTACTGTCTGCACGCTGTTTCTCCTGTGGAGGAGTCATTAATCATAACTAAACATGCCAAATCTTCTAAGAATTAAACAAAACATGCCACCTTTGTGCGTGTTTATCTATAAATCTAACACACTCTGCTACAATGCAGCAGGCATGGAATTACAGAGTACATGTAGCTGGCAAAACAAATTTGCAATTCTCCTTGTCTATTCCCAAACCCCCAGTGTACTGCACGTGCCCTCTAGAGACAGAACAAACAGCGGTTAAGATGTTTAAAAGGCTTTGCTTTCTTAGATACCTGTGCAGCTGAATACCAATAGACTGCTTTTACATTAAGGGGGTGTGGTGACAAGGTACTACATTCAGAGCTAGCGGGGAAATGCTACCTTCTCTGGTTTCCTCAAGGGCAAAAATGTGCTTAATGCCTTTGCGTGATATTATGTGAGGGTGTGTCTTGTGCATGTGTGGCTTATTCTGTTCAGTCTAGTCTATGAGCTGAGGTAAACACTCAGGCCCCACAAGTGTGCTTTAGTGTGTGCTGTAGTCCTTTCGACTGGTGGTACATATCCCACTGATTTCTAAAAGGTCACTGTCATTATTGTTGCTAAGCAACCTTGTATGGGGAGCCATAGGTGTATACCGTACAGTAATTGTGGATGTGTATGCTGTGATGCAGAAGATAATAGGAAAATAAGAAGTGTATGATGAATCCAATAGAAGACATTGATCTATTGTGTTTAACACTGCTGAGGGCATTTTGTATCTAAGCTTGTTTCCATCTACTTATTTTTTTGAGCGCTTATGGAATTTGTGTTTCTAAAACCCTGAGAGGAACCTTAAATGACACCTACATTTTCTTCTTGGCTGAGGTGAAAGACAAGAGAGGAAAAATTAGTTGCACAAAGGCGTGAGAGATTTTTTTCAATAACTGATGATGTTGCAAAACCTGCTTCTGCTTCACTGAAGACTGACTTAAAAACAATGTTTGAATACATCAGTGTATTGTGACAAACCACTGCTTCATTGTAGCCTGTTACAAAACAAAACATACAGAGAAAACATACTATGAAAAGTAAAAAAAAAAAAAAATTCTATTTGAGATGCGAAGCACCTTAGTGGCAGTTACTGCAGAAGTTACTGGAGAAAGTTTAAGTTTAAGTTCAGATTTTCAGTAGATTACTTTTGTCTTATGTTTTGGAGGTCCGGAGGTGGGTTGGCGAGACTAAGGGATTATTCTTTCCAAGTGTCTGTGTGTTCTGTGTGTTCCGTGTGTGTCTGTCTTTAACCAATCACACCGCATTGGGCAGGTCAGGAACCAATCACATTGAAAATGTTAAAGTTTTTATGCAAGTGTTGAAGTTCTGAACAAATCACATCGCATTATGAAGTGGCTGGTGTAGAGGTGTGCAATTTTCTTGATTATAAGATGCATCGTGATGCAGATGTGAAGACTCTGCATCGATGCAAAGACTCAACATAGACTAATCAAGAGTTTGCTGTATGTGCATAACAATGGACTCACAAAAAAGTTTTCAACAGACTCTCCCTTAGCTAAATTAGCTCGTGCTGTTAGTGATGCTACAATAACACTGTAAAGTCTTCGGATTTTAAAAACACAGCTGGATCAGCGGCTTAGGGTTAGGGTTGAGCTGCTACCAACTCATTGTCAGCACACATACACGTTTACTTTCTCCTTTATTGCAACTCTCTTCAATTTTGCAGCCAACGTTACTTTAGGCTACATTTGAGTCCTGATTATATTCTTCCTCTGAGACAACATCTTCTTTGTTGGTTTTACTGCCAGACTAAAAGCCCCATTGCTCCCACTGTGTCACGGTATATAACATCATTCTGGAGGCAAGAAATATCTGGTGTTAGTCCTTGTTACATATATGTGACTTAGCATTCCCAGAATAATTCACTAATGATAATTAGTCTGCAACCTTAGTTCATGTTCTGTTTTTTATGGGACGTTACTAACAGACACAGACCAAAATTGTGAAGAGTTGTAGGCCTATACAAAATGTACAGCCCTACAACCAGTCAAAGCAATCAGATGTGTGATGTAGCACTAAGCTAGTTAATGTGACAACAGAACATACACTAAAAGCACAGAAGATATGTGAGCAAGGAAGCTAAATCCCTGAGTCGCAGTTTGGGGAAGCAAACTTGAATACAAAAGAAGCTGCTTTATCTCTCATCGATGGAAACACACTTACTCGTTAAACATGAACACTGGCACTGTAGTAGCACCAAACTTTTAAATTGGGACCTGTAGATCTAATTACAGCAACGATTTAGGAATTGGATTAGTTATTTCTAATCTTAAAATTGGCCAGAAACAGTTTTAGTTCTTCTGTGCTGATTCAAACTGTGTACACACACAAAAGGGATTTATAGAAAACAATACGTTTATGTAGTATAGTTTGTTTGCTTTGGTCCGAATCAGTTGATGAGCTGGTGGACTCGGTGCATTTCCCTCTTGGCCCCCCCCTCAATGAACCATACCAGAGGCAAGGTGGTAGGTGCGAAAACACCTTTAGATTATGTCCATATGGGATATGCACAGATTATATGTCACAGGGAAGTTGAGGGTAAGGGTGTTGAGATCAGCACAGTGGTTGATGGGCGAGTAACAAAAGTTTCATGCAGGAGACCAGAGTGTGTCTCACCACAAAGTGACAGAAACAGCTCTTTCAGCTGCTTCAGGAAACAAACAAACAACTATTATCGGCTTATCAGCTGCTGTTTAACTTTGTGTTTTAGTGTCTGAACATGACAAGACACCACTAAACATTCGGCGATTGCCTTAACTTTTCATTTTTCAACAGATTGTTGAAGCACTTAAAATGCCCTTTCACTTGCATTGTTTTGAGCTAGTGGTGACGTCAACAAGGAGCTCCAGACTGCACCATTCATCATGCAATGCTGTAGAACATTGTAAATGATCGTAAATATCCTTATTATAAGGTTTCATGTGCAAAAAACTTAACTTCCCCTTTAATCGAACTTCGTCACAACCATGATCCTTCCTTAACTTAAGCCACCATGGATGCCATGTGAAGACGTTTTAATCAAAAGCTTTTTTTTCAATGTCATGTTGAACATAAATACATGAACATAAATTAGAAATTAGTACTGGGTTTTGTAGAAATTTCCAATATTGACACTCTATTCTGACATAAGAGCTGCAATGTGGTGTGAATGAAAACAGGATCGTCCAATGATCTTTGCAGCATTTCTATCTCTCATTTGTTTATTGTCATCTCTCCTTTTGCTATCTAATAAAAACACATTTTGGGGGAAAATTTTAAGATGTGAACATTCAGAAGGAAAAATAAACAATTATCAAGGCAGATTTTATATTTGTCAATAAATTACAGATTTTATCCCCTTGACCTCAGTGTATTTTTGTTGAGGAACTGAATTTTCACTGGATGATTTTGCATCCTATACTCTCATGTTCACCTGCACCTGCAATGGAAGCTGCTTGAGTTATTATACAATGATAAAGCCAGTGTAAGGTATGTACAGAGCCCACCACAGAGGCAGACTGATCTCTGAGTCATGTCCCATTTGTGGAGGTTGATGGATTTCCCCCTGGCTCTGCTCCCTCAGCTCAGTGGAGAGAAGGCAGGTCTGATAAGGTGATTTATCTGCACCTTTCCACCTCTGGTAATGGATGGCACATCCACCTTTCCCTGAAACTTCATCATCTCACAGCTGCACCCCCTCTCTCAGAAAGAGGTGTGAGAGAAATGAAACAGACATGCTATGCACACAAAAAAAGGAAGACTAACCAAATAGTAACTCCTTTTCCACACCTTCTCATTAAGAGTGGGAAAGGTTGGGAACATGACACTTAGCACTCAGGAGCCACTAAATCACTCACCAATGTCAAGCAGAACCAAAATATTGAATTGGTCTCAGCTTCAGCTCATTGCCATCTGTGCTTTGATTGATTCTTTAATTCCTTCACCTGGCTTGGTCCTTTGGGGTCCTGCTCTATGTTTTCATTGCATAGCTGCAAGGGCTGAAAAACTGATGGAAGCATCCAACTAAACAAGAGTAAGAAGCATAAATAAAGAGTAAGTTGCTGCTGTGCTTAGTCACGACTCTACAGTCCATGTACACCCTGCAGTGAGCTTTTAATTGTTAAACCTAAACCACCGAAAGGTTCTTTGTCGGTGTCTTTCAAGACAACAGACATGAATGATGTAAAATGATCTGGTTTCAATAAAATCTATAAAATCTCTCAGTAAAAACTGTACAGCTTGCTTCCAACAATAATTCTCAAAGAACTCTATTTCCAGCTTAGCTTGCAAGGTTAAAAGGAAGTAAAAGAGCTACACAGGAGCAGTGTATTAGCTATAATGTGAAGCTGGGGTTTTAAAACATTTTGATCTGCATCTGCAAATAAAGTTTTGTTTATGACATGTTGTCAAAGGTTGTCTACAGGTGAAAAACCAAAGGGTGTCTTTTCTTTGCAGTTTTGTTCCCTTTGACCACATTGTGGAGGCTTAAAAATGTCAAATTATTATATTCAAGTGGTTCACAAAAGCATAAAGTTTTTATTTTGCTGCTTTTTCATCCGCTTTAAAATCTTACAACCCCTCTGATTGACCTTTATTTTGAAAGACTGCTGTAGGAGAATCCATGAGTGTTTAATTTAAAGAAACACTGAACAAACAGGACAGTGGAAGTCGGGAGAAGACACAGCTAACATTTAAATGTTATGACACTTTTTCACAACTTTGGTGTGTAAGCGTAACCCCTATGCAAAGCTTTTTTTGTGACTGTACAACAGTGTTATTTTGCTTTTGGCCACTATCTGAAAGTCATTTCAATAACAGACCACATCTGCTGTTTTTCTGGAGAGCAGCAATTATTCCAAACAGTGGAAGATTTTGCTTAGTTAAATGGAAACATGTGTTTTATTTAGTGTTTGTGTTGTGAATGATCAAAAAAGTAACGGAAAAGTGCCTAAAATGTCTGTAACAAGATTCATCAACCTGGAGCAGCATGGCACCTCCAGCTGAGGATTCCCTGCTGATATCCAACCTGAAGAAGCCAACAAAAACATCAGTCCGGTGAAATTTTTTTAAATTATTAAACTATTATTTTTGTTCTGACTTTGCCTGGTTAAAAAACAGTTTTGCTTTTCACCTGCAAAGGCGCAAGGTTTATCTGTTTGCAATAATTGCTATGTGTTTTTTAAAAAGTTCATAACATGGGGACCGCCACTTCTTCATTTAAAAGCTCACACAGTCTGATAACTGATGCTTGAGTCACGTAACTCACCAGTACCAGGATGCTCATTGATTTCGATTTTGTTCTTTTTCATGTAATCTTTCAATTGTTTTGTCCTTGCCCTGTCCTTTGCATTCCTCCACACAAAACGAGCTAATACTCTAAGGATGTAAAGTCTAACCAGTACAGTCCAATAGTAATGCTTAAGCAAGTGATGTTATCATTCTGAAGGACTTCTGCATCCAAAGCTGTATCTCCGTCCTCTTCTGCAAACAGCTCTGCTTTCTTAAACATAATTAGAATTTTTACACCGCAGAGAGGATGCCAATTAACCTCAGTGGTCAGCATTAAAAACACAGCAGTGTGCCGCTGGTTTCTGCCTCAGTGCCTCAGGCTTCTGGCTGACTCACCTGTGTTTTAACAGCAACGAGGAAAGAGGGCGTAGGGTTGAGGAGGAGGAGGGAGACAATCAATAGCAGATCAAAGTGTTTTAGCTTACCTTGGGCTGTGGAGAGAAAGAGAGGCGTTGTAATCAGCAAAGACACTGTTTACTCGCCGAGCCTTCCCAAGGCGGGGTTGAGGACTTCAGATGCCGGATAGGCTGGCTGCTGTGCGTTCAACCACTATCTAAAATTAGAGAGGGAAATAAAAAATAATGGTGTAAAACTACAAGCTGTTAATACCATTGTTTACGCTGCGGTTTTTTAATTGAACAGTAAAAAAATAAAACTTTCCAAATCTAAAAAAATGTATTTAACTTTTTCACCTATTACCTGTCAAAGCTGAAACAAGACCAACTGTCTACAGCCATGCCGCTCTTACTTTGAGGCTGTACTAACAGTAGCTAAATATTAACATCCACATGAGAACATGCTCACAATAACAAGGCTAACACAGGGATTTAATAGTGCACACATTTTTACTATGTTTACGACCTTAGTTAAGCCTGTTAGCATGCTAACTTAAAGTATTAAGTAAAACTCTTTCGATCACTTCAATAGTTCTTGAAAAATTTCCCTACAAACAAAATCTAAACATCAGTGAGACGATACAGGAGAAGTAATTAGGATTCATTGTCTGGTAATCATGGATAACTATGCAAAATGTTGTGTCAGTCCATATAGTACGTGTTGTGATATCATATTTTAATGGATAAATGAAACCTTTGACCTACTACTGAGGCTGGGCAAAAGAAAAAAAAAATAATAGCAACTTATCCAAAAATTGTTGAGATATGTAAGTTTGGACAACAGGTGTGTGTGAATTTTTGATTAAATGATATTGAAATGAGTCACATCTTTGCGTTTGAATTCTTTTTTTTTTCAGCTTTAGTCTGCCATGGGCCTAAAATGACTAGTAAATGTTAAACATGAATATGTAATTTAAAAACATTTTTCCATACAACTGCCTTCAAAGACAAAGAGATGTTTTGTTTTCTTCATTAGTATATTGCTTATTAAGTGTCTGTTGTTAATCTATGAAAACGGATGCAAAAGTCAGCCACTAGGAAGTCTCTTCTCAGCAGTCCATATCCGTTGAGTGGACGGCTGGCGGAGTGACATTGACCCATGACATCAACCTCCCTCCACTGCCACATTCTCCAACCTGTAAAAAGCATGTCTGAAACAAGGGCGGTGGGGGCAGAGAGGGAGTGAAATGGGAGAGAGGAAGAGGAGGAGGAGGGGTGTTACGCTGAGTGTCCATGGAGGAGGGACAAAGTGTTGGAGAAATTAAGTGGTTGATTCTTGTTTTAGCGGATTACATCATCAGAGGAGTGAAACTGTAAAATCACCTGCTTTCATCCTCTTTCATTTCCCGACTTTCTTATTGTCATTTGTAACTTAAGCCCTCTTTTGGTCACCAGGGTTGCACCTGCTCTTCTCTCTCTCTCTCTCTGAAGTGACCACACACCACATGTGTCACAGGCCTACCAGACAGGGGAAACCAGCAGTGATTTAGCGAACAAGCGCTCAATCAATGGTGCAGTGAAGCGTGTAACACATGCCAGTCAAAACCTATTACGTTCAAACAGCCCTCTTCAACTTCCACTTCACTGGTCCAACCCGTAGGCTGCTAGCCAGAGATACTGGCCAGAGGACAGCCACAGTGTTTTGAAGTCATACTCTAGAAATATATTTTGCTAGTCAGCCAGTCACAAGGGCTCATTAGTTTGAATTCTTTATTTAAAGAAACATTTTTAGTGTATTGAAGGTTACGTATTCATTAAAAATGTGTAAAAATTGATAGAAAATTTTAAATAAAAATATCATCATACCTACAGGATTGCAGAAAATACAATCTGCAGCAGAGACATGGTAAATTAGCTATCATTTAGTGCCTCTACTACTCAAACTTCTCTATTCATCTTCCCTTTGGACTTTTATCAACACAGTTGTTGATCCAGTCTAATGCACCTACTGTACATTTAAGAGAGTTGGAAGTGCAATATATCTTCTTTTTTTTTTAAAGGCAGTATTTAAAAATGAAAATCTGTTCAAACTTCGCAGCATCTTCTAGGTTATTTTTTTGTGTATTGTATAAAGTATTATTTTTATCTTCAGTTGAGAATGTTGGAATTTAAGAGGTAAGCACTTGCCAAAGCACTATCTGTAGCACATCAGTGTTCTTATTGAAGTTGGAAAGGCCAAATGTTATTTGTACATCAGGTGTCTTTTTTAAGAAAGTTTTGCCTCTAATTAGTAATGGTTGTTGCAAATCATCCCTCCTTTTTTAGCCTCTTAAATCAATAATGACTGTTAATGTGAAGGACCCTGATTAAGGCCACAAGTTGTTTTTTATTCTTTTTTACGTTTTTCTGCAGTTTTGACACTTTGAGGTTGCCATAGTTTCCTTATTTTACTGTAACTGTAGTTTTAGCACTTACCATTTAAGCTCGAGCCAATAAAATTCAGAAACTCAGTAAATTGTGAAAATAAGCCTTTATTACCAATGCCCTAGTTTTTCCAAACCATGTAGACTTTTGACCCTTTAAAGTCCTGTGTGTAGGATTTAGTGGCATCTTGAGGTAAAGTTAAAGGCTGTACCCAATTGAAAATTGTTCCGCTTGTCCTCTCTATTTAAGGTGCAGGTGAACCTATCATACAAAACTTGTGAAAAACACAAAAGGCCAATTCTAATTTGTTTCTTTCTGACTACTTTAGAAACATGACGGTGCAACATGGTGGACTTTGTGGAAGAGGACTTACTCCTTGTGTAGATGTTAAAGGCTCATTCTAAGGCAATGACTCTCATTTCAGGTGCTAATGAAAACGCAGTCATGAATGCTGTATTCTAGGGTTGGGCTTCTCTGCTGTGAGGCCGATACTATACATATCTCGATATACTGTCAACGATGCGATGGATTAAAGATACATATGCAGCAACTACAGATGCGATACGATTTACACGCCAATCACAATGCAGCGCGATTCAGCACAATGTGATATTCAACGCAGTGCAATGAGTTTGATTATTAATTAATCGGTGGATTATCCAATAAAAGCTAAAACGAGAAAAAAAAAATCATTAAACTAAACTATTTCTTTGCTATAAATGTCTAATGAAATGATTGAAATGAAAAATATGTGTTATTATTTATGTGTTCTTATCTTTTTGGCTGTCTGCTAATCTTTCAATATGACCACTGCAGTACATCATCCTAACCAACAGTGTCCCTGTAGAGCGGAAGTTTAACAGTTTTTACCCTGAACCATTGCCCTGAACATGGCCAGCACCATCTTTGTTTTGAGAGGAATTTCAGGGAGACCAAAAAAAACCTTGTTATTGAAAACTACACAATGCTAAATACAAAGAAATGTTCCAACGCAACGGATTACAACCTTGACGACCCAGTAAGCACTGTTTATTTGTTATTACTACATGTAGGGAAGAACAGAAGCCTCTAGCGGGAGACTTTCTACCAATCTGTGTTATGGACCTGAGACACAGCCATATCTGCAGCAAACATCAATGTTACGTAGGTACAATTTAGAAGGAATAGAAATATCAAAATATCAAGTTGTTGGGTTGGTCACATTTCTAAACAAATGCATAAAACATCTAATGATCAAATAAATCGAATTTTATCGATGCAAACATTTAACAACTGATGCATCTTGATTTTTTTTCCCAAAATTGCATCCATTCACAGCTGCTCTACTGATGCACTTGCGTCTTGCCACACGTGTCAGAGTATTGATACGAATCGGTTAATCTTCCCACCTCTACTATATTCCATTTCTACCATATTGTACAAATAAATCCCCCTAAATCTTGCACAGTGGACCTTTAGAGTGAATGAGTTTCTATTTCCAGCCCCTTTTAACAGGTTCTATGTCAATGTTGTCAAACATCTATTGTCTTTTCTCTTTAATTTTTTCACCCAAGATAGAAGTAACTTCTCTACACAGAGGAAGAGTGGATATGTTATCAAGATACCAATATCAAAATCATTTTGCTAGCTTCGATGTAATTATGAATATATCACATTAAATACAAGCTGACTATGCTTTTTCAGTTAGAAAAAGAGCTCGCCTGACCCTAAAAGCATTAGCAAATGTGCAATGATGGACGCTGCCCTCTGGTCTCTTTCCCTCTTTCTGTCACTGTTGCTTTTTGGTCATTAGTGCAAATACTGAGGAGCCTGGCTTCACCTTGGATTTGCACACATGCATGTACACGTGTACTTGAGCAAAAAAACAACAACAACAACAACAACACACACACACACATAGCCATATACACAAGAACACACACACAGATTAACACAGACACACACACACACACAGAAGAGGCAGGCTGCGAGCAAGGCGGGTTTTGTGTAGCACCACATGCGAATGAGGCTAAAAGAAGTGAAATGAACCCTTTGAGTCAAAGAGGAGCTTGGGGCGTGCTGCAGGCAGAGAGCTCAGTCAGAGAGGGAGCTTGGCAGGCAAATGCGCCTTCTGTTGACAGCTTTCACTGAACATCTAATGGCAAGAGATGGGGGCCCACAACCGCTTTCTTCCATGCCATTGGTTTCCCATTTCATCGCATTTAGTAGGGCGCCTCTCAGCGCATTTGCAAATATGTCAAGTCACCATTCATATTTTACAGTTATTAGCATTGTCTCTAGATTTTTGTTATGTTTGAGCGATGTTGTTTTTCTTCTTTTTCTTTGCAAGGAAAGTTCTTTGTTTCAGCTCTTTTTCTGTTCAGACTTAGAGAACAGGGCTAGGCACTGATGCCTTGGAGACTGGGTAGTTTTTTTTTTTTTTTGTGGAGAAGGGGTTTATGTATTCTTTATGATGTGATATACAGCCCGGGAGAGGGAACATTGGGTAAGAACATACCAATGCCAGGCTACGTTCTCAGCATGATATGAGGATGAAAATGATATGAGAATATCTGAGTACTTGCTCTCTTTCTGTCAATACCTGAGGCTGCTATTGTAGCTCATTGGGCGATCAAGATTTTCAGGGTTCTCTTGCACAATCTCCGCTTTGCTTATTTAGGGGGAAAAAAATCAGCTAAAGCAGAAATGGCAAACATGTCTGGGGTCAGAAAGGGCAGCGTGTAGAGTATTTTCTAAAAAAAAAATCACAAAAAAATGTAGGAGAATAATAATGCATGCAGGATTATTTTAATTTTAACAATTACAAAAACGAGACAGCTTCAAATATTTTAACTGAAAAGCTGAACTAATTATTTTTATTGTTTTTTTATATTAAAGCAACACTGTGTAATTTTGACCGTGACATGTGGCTTCAAGAAATGAAATTTAACGATGCACATTCATATGTCATATAAAACAGCAATTTTTGTAAAACCAGGTCATATTTTATGGAGAAATGTCCTCTGTTTTTCCCACTGATGTCCTACGACTGCTCTGCCTCAACTCTGTGGTTCACAGAGATTCCTGAAAGCAGCATGTAGGCAGCCTGCCAACTGAAGCAGCTGCTACAGCATCGGGTCGTTGCTGGTGACAACTTTGCTAAAATAATAGGCTGCAGACAGGTAAAGCAGTCTTAGGACATCAGAGGGAAAACCAGAAGACATTTTCTCCATAAAATATGACCCAGTTTTACTAAAATTGCTGATTTATGCAACATATGAACATGCATCGTTAAGGTTTTGTTTCTTGAAGCCACGGTTTGCGGTCAAAATTACATAGTGTTGCTTTAACAAATACTAAATGTAGCAGGCAAAAGTGGTTGCTCATGAGAAAGTCACAGAAAATTAGCAGATCACCTCAGCTCCACATGGGATTTTAGTGTTCAAACCCCTTCATTAACTTTAAAAACCTCTAACGTTATGTTGGTCTTACAATAAAGTCACTGTTCGTAATGCGACTGTTATAATAGTTTTTACGCTTAAAGGATGCCAATATTTCCCTCTTACCTTCTTATACTACATATGCTGTCTCAAGTGGTGAGGTGGAACCACCATGTTACCTCCAGTTGCTCTGGGGAATGGTGAGAGAGCGCATGTCCTGCTGTTTCTGCAGAAGAAGTTTGGAAGGAATGGACATGCACAGTGTCCTCTCTGCTAGATACAGGTTGGTAATCTCTGCATTAGTCATAACTGTCTACTTTATATGACCAGGCAAGTTAAGAGTTTGTGACTTTTGCATGCTTAAAGAAAGTACGTTTCTCATCACATTAGCCTGGGTTGTTCAGTCAATAAAAAGTGATTGCGCCATACTATACAAACTTACTTTAAATACAAACTGTTAAGTGTAAGAAAGACCTGTAGCTTATGAAAGAGCATTAAATGGGCCTGCAGTATTCTTAATTTTTAAACCTGTTTTTTTTTTTAGCATAAATTTTCGGCTGTTCGTTCAGTAACACCAACAAATGTCCAAAGCCTAAAAAATGGCATTCAGGCCAGCCCTAGTATGTTGTGATGAGGTGGTAATCTGATTACTTCTTGTGTATATTTTTTGACACCAATATCAAATTTATTTTGCAAAGTGTCATATCTTATAAGTCAATACCAGCTGTTTCTAATAGCTCTAAAAAAATTTAAAAAATGATTGCTGCTCCCTGGTTTTCTTCCTGTCCACATTGTCCACCTTTCCTTCAGACAGTTAATAATCTGTGTAATATGACACAAGTAGTCAAACTTACTTTATGACGCAAAAATTGTGCTACAACTTTTTCCAGGACATCTGTTTTGCTAAATACAATTGTGCTCGCCATGTGCGTACAACAATAATAAACTGAAGCTAACCAGACAACATCACGAACACAAGTCCCCAAGAAGTACACCAGGCTTTGAGGCCACTTTTACACAGTAACTAAATCATGTAATAAGCCTTCATGTAATGCACTGGGGCCAAAAAGATTTTTTCCCACAAGCTTACATTGTAAAAGAAGCAGCTGTAAAATAGTGGATATTTTTTTTGAATTTCACAAACTCGGCAAAAAGACTCGTTTCACCATTATAACTTGATTTTTTTCAGTGTAAATCAGACAGCTAAATCCAATTCATGTGGCTTTTTGCTAGAAGTCTCTAGTGTGCATCTTGCATAGACCCTACAAGAAATAAGCTATGTCGAAGATCTGGGTAGTTTATCACACTTTGGTTGAATTTTTCTGACTTCATGTGCCACTGAGCAACTTTCAGATAAAATGAACAGGGCCTTGCCTCCCACACTGTATCCAGTAAATACATACATGTATGGACACAACTCTGAATATTCAGCTGTCTTTAGCCCAACTTCTTTGAATTTACTGCTTGTAGGCAATGATCTTTAGAACCTACAATTTTCCACTTTAATGGACTACAACAAAGATTTAATAAACATACTCATCTTGGGTTTAGTGTTTAAACAGGAATCACACATTACAAGTCAGTTTCACTGTGTGCAGTAAAGGATGACATCATTACCTGGAGGTGCCTTGCACTCAACCCTTGTCCTCTGTCTTACAACCTTCAGAAGAAAAGGCCACATCTCCAACTATGTTCCAATTAATATTTTCCCCTCTATACTGTACTACATACATCACCTTGATGAGCCAACTGCTTTGAATGCACAAGAAAAGTACTTTCCTAATGCTTGAAAATGATAAACATGTTGTTCCTTGGCTATCTAATTTGCTGTGATGGCATTAATCAGTGTTGCACGGCAGGCGACGGCAAAGCGGAAAGGACAAAATGAACCAGGACATTAGTCAATGAGAAGAATGATGCATTAGCTGTTCACTCATAGAGCCACTGAGTGGGGAAATTACAGAAACGGCTTATTGTTCACTTGACTTAGATTTCCTATTTAAGTATTAAAGTACGGTACAAAGGAGGTGCAAAGACACAGGATGGTTTGACACAACTGGGTTTGGTTACAAGTGATGCACTCTGCTGAAAATGAGACAAAAAGTCCCTCTCTCATTTTGTATTCATATTGAATCTTGTGGGAGATTTGAGTTCTTTAAACTTACTGAGTTGCATTAATTTCTGCATTCTATTCAAAGCAGTAAAGTGACGTTAAATGTTTTGTAGATGTCTTCAAACCAGACACAGAGATATCACTCAGTACCAGCGTTCATAAGCCTTTGTCCATCTTAAACAAAACAATCATTTTGGACTCCACTAAATTTTTAAAATAATAAATTTATAGTAACATTTTTTTTTTTAGGGAAAAGCAATACATTTATCTGCACCTTTCTAAAGACTCTGTAGATGTATATATTTTTTAAATTATTCATCTTACGTATAATGTCATCAATATATCCTTTAAAGCCATCCTTAAAATATGTAAATTCTGCAACACTAACTTACCCTAATTATTCTCTAGTTACTTTTACACTCATTTATAATCCAATGAAAAACGTTTAAATTATGTTATAGCAGTTGGTTCTGGATTTATTACATAATTCATAAAAAATAAAGTTATTGTTTATTGTTAATGAAATAGGATTTGGTACCAAGAGTTTTTTTTATCAAG
>JAQLOL010000019.1:4069817-4088337 GCA_029783665.1 Naso thynnoides
CCTAGACAAATACAAGTCCAGTTGCCTATGATTCAATTTGCCCAGAGAGAACAATGACCTGGATGAATGAGAATATTTACAGACAATCATGAGACTGTTTCACAAATACTTAAAGGTTCCTTGTAGTCACTTAAAAGAAAATATATCTGAATGTAGAAAAAGTAGATATGAGTGCCACACTGAGTGAGTGCATGAGTGAGAGTGGATATTGGATTTCCTCACAAACAGACCCCAGACAGTCTGGATTGGCAGTCACACTTCCTCCACTCCTGTGTTCAACACCGGAGCCCCCCAGGGTGGTGTGTTCGGCCCCCTCCTGTTCGCTCTGTGCACCCATGATTTCATCCCCTAACATGACGAGAACTTCATTGTGAAAGATGCAGAAGACACCACCAACTCTGGCCAGATTGTCAACGATGACTGTCCATATCCGGAGTAAACTAACAATCTTGCAGAGGGGTGCAACAACCTCCTGCTCACTGTCAGGAAGACCAAGGAGCTGATTGTTAAGTTTGGGGGAAAAAAAGGAGACAAGGACACACACGCTCCTATCTACATCAGTGGAGCTGAGGTGGAGCAAGTGAACAATTTGGGTTTTTAGGAATCGATGGAAAACCTGACAATTACATCATATATCTCCACCCTGGTTAAAATAAATAAACACCTTTATTTCTTAAAAAACTTAAAGTTGCAGTTGGTAACTTTAGGATAACCATCAATAAGTTTTTGTGCTTTATTTGGAAAAAAAAATCAGAATATCCACAGACAGCTATTAGTAAGTATCATAGTCTGAGAGTATCACAAGACCTCTGTGTTTTCTGATGCAGCTGTATTCAGGATTGATATAAATCCTGTCACTCCCGTTCCATTTACCCAATCAGTGATCCCCTCTGTTCTCTCTGTCCTCATTGGCTGGTCTACGCTGCCCATCTTCACGGTGGTGACTTTGGTACAAGATGACTGGCTGTTTGTGCCGTCACAATGTGACTCGCCTATGCTAACAGCTGTGTCTGCAAGAGACATAGTCGGCTGAAGTTCAAACTGAGATGGACAAGTTTACTCCACTGCAACTTTCTCTGCAACGCTTGGGTCTCAGTTAAAACTGGATTTGACAGACAGAGCGACACCAAAAGAAATAAAATGCAAGCCAGTGCAAATGGCTGCAGCAGGGTTGCTTCCTTACAAGTCTGATGCTGCAGCTGATGTTAGCTTGTTAGCTCATTAGCAGAAGTTACCTACTGCAACTTTAAGAAAGCTAAATACTTCTGTCAAGTTTTTGTTGTTTACAAAGCTCTCTGACTGGAAACATCACAAACTGGTGTTGGGTGTGCGCAGCCCAGGACAAAGCTTGCATAGAGCCCGAAAGATTTTAACCCTCACCACAGCCACAGCTTGTACAGCCTGCTGCCGTCTGGCAAGAGATACAGCACCACCAGACTAAAGGACATCATTGTGAGACTTTTTAAAACATCCTTCAGGCTTGAATGTAAAATGTAGTTTTTATTTTTATATTTGAATTGTTCATGCATTCACACAATTTTCTTTTTTAATGGTAGTATAAGGGGACTACAACAGCTTTCCAGCATAGAGCAATCTGCTTTAAAATAACAAACAAATGAATCTATTATCTATTATGTTCTTAGTGTGCCTAACAACCACAGTAAAATAACAAACCACAAGTGTCCACCAAAGACAAAGGTGAAGAAGAAAAGTGAGACCTGTATTAATAGAGATAAGCATGGAGGCTGTGGATAACAGCTCTGAGACCTTTAGCAGAGCTATAACCAAAGCCCCACCAGCTTTTCTCCCCTCTTCAACACACCCACCGAAACAATATTTTCTCTTTCAGAAATTGGCCTACAGACTAAGTACAGAGCTATGCCAGGCTTCTTATTTTGATATCGGCCCCATGTAAATAAAAGAAATTTGCCATCAAGACAGGCAAAAGTATCTGTTGAATCCCATGAAATCCCTGACATGAATTATTGACAGTCTAATGGGACTAAGGGAACGATGGTTGAGTTGAATCCTGAGAGCAACTGTGTTGAGCAGAAGCTTACATATAATATCTATGTCTGTGTCTGCATGATGGCTAACAACACCCCCCACCCTCCAACCTCTGTACACCCTCTTAACAAACTAGCATCACAACTTTCACTTTTCCATACATAATCATAAGCACTACACATCACAAACACCACCTAATCCACTGAGCACCCACAACTTAAATATAAATCACCCCAGGTTGAGTTAACAGCTAGCCAGGGGATTTTGGGGGCACAATTAGACCGCTGACTGAAACTCAGTGCCTGTTTACTCAGAGAAACCTTGTCAAATTACACTTTGACGTCTTGTATTACGGCAGCGTGAAATGAGAAGGGTTGATGGGATCTAAATCAGAGAGAGCTAGATGAGATGGTACAGCTCTTGAGGGGATTCATTCCAGCATTCACCCGCGGAGACGCTAGAAAGAGGCCTGTGTAACATCTCACTTTATTTTCCTCAACGCAATGTAAGGCCCCACTTTCTACTTTTGTCTTTCAGCTCAAATTCACACACAAACTGCATACTCAATGATTATTTGCATTAAATTATTAATATGCCAATGGTAACTGTGCTGGGCTTTGGAGTCGATGCAACCAGCGCACATTTCTTTCAAGATGAACATGGCAAGAAGGAACTTCAGAGCTGGTAGCCCTCATTTAAATCAAGTAAGAAAAGAAGACACTATTGATTCCATGCTCTCTCTCCCACACGTTGGTTTGGCTTGCCTTCCAAAACATTTTTTTTTTTTTTTTTGCAAGGGGGGTCCCCATAGAGCTCAAAACAAAGAGGACAGACTTGTTTGAGGGTAATACTCTTGTGCACAGTGTGAGGCATGCACTAACAAGAAGGAGCAGACTGGAAAAAAAACATGTTGCAAACTTCATCTATAGTTGCGAAGCTTCTACCTATGTGGCTGCACAATCAGGGACAAAAACATAAACATTTAAGCAATGACAGGACAGTCATATCTTTAAATATTCCATACACACACATGTCTCACCAAGAAATGTCCCGATTGCCAGCGACACAGGTAGAAACTTCTGGTATTTACAAAAAAAAAAAAAAAAAAAATCCCCTCATCCCATCAACATGGCAGCTTTTGGGATTTAACTCATTCAGATTTCAACACTTTCCTCAAACAATTGGCATTCATTTCTCCATCATCTTTACAATAATGTATGCAGCCTGGTTTGAAGGTGTGGTACGAGACAAAGCAGAGTGTGACTCGCGCAACTCACGATCAGTCGAAAGGAAAAAGACACAAACTCTGGAGTCTAATTGATGGTGCTGCTGTGACTGCTGCCCTTCAGAGAACAAGAGCTTATTGTTCGCCCGTTGATGATTTGACACAGTTTGATCTGCACATACCCAATTGCAGAGCTTCTGCATCTGGGTTTGTTTACGGATTGAATGATCAAAGGGCCCCCGCATATCTCTGTGTTTGTTTCATGTACACAGAGGGACAGTTTGGCTTTTATTACCGTAGTGTGAAAATTGTAATTTTGGAGTCCATTTGATAAACAGTGAATAGATTTATAAAAAACCTGAGAGGCCTGGCCTTGACTTATTGCACTGTGCCGTGTTTTCACATGAGGACAGTAAGTTAACAAGGTGACGTGACGAACCGTAGAAGCTCCGCAGCGACTGTTCACGTGGGTTTTTGACCAAAAAAAGTCCAAGTCTAAAGTGACTGAGTTTGGGTTAAGAGAAGAATTCCAGCTCCGAAACTACAGGAGTTTATGTAATGATAATGACCTAAACCATAGACTGTAATTTTTACAACCCAGCTAGTATTTTTATAGCTTCAGCTATATATGCTATTAGTTATGATACCAATGAACAGTAAATCAGTAAGATCTAGAAAAAGTGACAGTCAGATGGGGCAAAAAAACAAACAAACAAACAAAGAAAAACTCATGAACTTTGAAAAAAAAAAGCAAGCAGTCACAAAGCCAGTGGGTCAAATATCTAAACTCCTTCAAACAGACAGTTTAGTTTCTAATTTTACTGGTCATTTTCATCCTTTATTCCAAACTGGAGCTCGTTTTAAAACCTGTCGTGCTGCCTGACCACTCATGTTTGTTGTAACACAGCCTTTGCCTTAGTAATGCTCCTGCATTCCCTTATCTCAGCAAATAACTTGATGAGCACAGTGTTGAAACAGGCAGTGCAGGAATGATGACAAAAAAATACAAAAAGAAGTTCCAAGTAGCAATGAGGTTGTAAAATTATGCTAATTTACATAAGATTAAAAAATTGTTATTAAAGGATCATGCTAGCTATACTTCTTATATACAATTTAACAGAAAATCCATTTTAAGACAAAATCTAAAAATAATCTGCCACACAAACCTTTTTGACCTTCTTACAGCCTGTCTATGGCTCTCAACCCCAAATTTATTGTTTTGTACTGAAACTATAAATCTTTAAAAACAGGTCATAAGTGCATGTTCTCATTTTTAAACAAGTCTAAATAATTTTCTAAAATAGCTGACAGATTTCAGCATTCATTGCTCAAAAGAGAATAATGAGTAAAAATAGTGTGTCAGTTGGGGACTACTTTCAGCCGTAGAAACTTGCTCTGGTGAGTATTAACAGCAGCAGTGTGGTGCATGTGGCATCAACTCAAAATAAATTACAGCACCCACGTTAACTAAAGAAGGAACATGTCACCCATAACAGTGTTGTGTGATTTTAATGGCTTTTGGACAACAATGAAGGTCTACGGCACACAGGAATAAAATATATCAGACAACAGACAAGCAGGCACACTGTCAGTTTCTGCAACACACACACACACACACACACACGCACGCACACACGCACATTCACACTGTGGTACAGCATGAATAGTGCATGTACAGTATGTTTAAAACACATACAGTTTACAGAGGATCACAACCTACAGATGCTTCCTGCTGGCAGGGCTTTGGGGAACTGTAGTGGCATGATTTGTACAAGTGACACTTCATAAAGCATTTACCAGTCAACATTTGTATGAACTGCATATTCAGAGGGAGAAACACTTGATAGACAGGGAAAGTGGTTACAAGATGATGAAGAAGCAAAGGCCAAAACATCCCGGCTGCTCGCACAATTGTGCCTGTGCACAGGTACGTTACGTGTGTGCATATATTTGTGAGATCTAGATGCAGTCGAGTGTGTGTGTGTGTGTGTGTGTGTGTATGTGTGTGTGTGTGTGTCCTGGTCCAGGTCATTAGAGGCAGCTTGCTGTGCCCTGATTTGTGCACTCACAGTATGTGAACACAGCAAGGGATCGATTAGTACTTTGTGTGGCATTTCACACAGGTCTCATCTCTCTCCCTTCATTCCCTGCTACTGGATCGGGTCTACAATAAGAGTATTTGTGTGTGACTCTGTGTGTGTGTGTGTGTGGTGCAAAGAGGGAGAGAGATAGTGAAGCAGTGACCTTTTTGTATTAGAATTGTGCTACAAGCTAATGTGAGTGGCAAAACAGATCTTGTGTGTATGAAAAAAAATGTTTGTTTTGTGAACATAACGACACCCTGTGTTGTTGTGGAGACAACAAAGTCCGTTCAACTAGAAGAGGGCTTTATCTTATTTTATCTATTCAACATTTAATGAGTCACCAACAAAACTGGACTGCGACATTCATATCAGTCAGTTTTATGTAATTTGAGTGTGCTGCTTAATACTAAACCAAATCTGCACTCTGGCTACATAACACGCACAATTTAGACATTTATCAATCTTATCTTTGCACAGATGAGTTGCATGTGAAGGTACAAATATAAGTAGTGTTATATTATGCAAGGAATACGACAATCTTCCCTAGAATTAAAATTAATTTTGGTCAATGGTGGAGAAGATGAAGATGTCTTTTGTTTGTTGTGTTCTTGCTTTTGGCTGCCACATGTTAAAGTATTACGATAATGTTTCAATAGTTTTCTGCAAACATTTCTTTTAAACAGAATCTCTACGCTTTGCAACAAATTCTGTTTGACAGAGGATATCGCCAAGAGAGAGTATTGTTTTTTAACAACACATGGTGGTTAAAGTAATCTACACTGTTGTTAAATTGAATTTGTATTCATGATATTTTATTTAAAAATAATGATCTTCCACATATCTAGAAAACAACTGGGCATAAAAATACAGTGGAAGTAAATTGTTCTCTAAGGTTACTTTGCTAACAATAATTGGCAAGGGAAAAAAAAACAAAAAAGCCAAGCACCATAATAACTAAAGTGCAAAAGTTTTGTTAAAGTTTTCCAAATTGGCCAAAAATGCGAGGATTTTCTGATCTGCCACCTCTGAGGTTAATTTAAAATTTGCTTTTACTTCTTGTTTCAGCTCAGGAAGAAAATATAGTATAAACTATCTGACAGACTATCTGAAAATGTATGCAGTTATCTCCATAATTAAAAAATACTGTGCATCCTCCATCAGTGGGCTGGTTTTGGACTTCACCTGAGATGAGACAACATGTCCTTAGGGACACAAAAATCCTACAACACTGGTGTCTGCTTAAGTGAGAAAACTTATCGAATGCACTCGACTCTAAACAGTGCACTTACTTTACCCTCATCACACTGAAAGTAGCACAAGATTTTCCATCTCATTTCTTCCATTTCATATGTAGATGGCACAATGTCCGATCATGAAGTGACAAAGTACAATAGCTCGTAGACACAGTTGATGCTGAGCACGGTGCACTGAAGTGGGCACTTCAGGACATAAGAGGCAAAAGGAAATCAAGTGTGTCTGCTCAATTAACATTCACTGGTCTATTTACATGGCAAGGTGCTCAGGAGGCTGCTGGAAGCACAGAGGATGGAATACTGAAATCAGCATCCCATGCACAAAAAGAAAATCTGGCTGAAACTACACAAGAAACAGAACATGTCTTTTAATGAAGCAACCGTGGTCCTCGGTCATAATTTTCAAAGAAGCAGCCAAGATTAAAGTCAAAGGAGCCTCCCAATGGCTTCAAGTCTGCACTGCTTTGAAAAATACCCCCAGTGTACAAAGCACCCCACCCCCCCCACCCCCCCCCCCACACACACACACAACCACCACCTCCTCCTCCCCCTCCTCTCGCCCACCCCATCTTTCTCTCTTTCACACTCTTCTTGCTCTATGTTTCTCTTTCTTTTCTCCTTTTTCAAATAACTGGAGCTGCACTTTAGCCACCAATTCTCGCCCCTGATCCCATCATTAAAAAGGCTCAGGCAGAACAAGGGCTTTTTACGTGCATGTGTGTGTGTGTGTATATTTGTGTGTGTGTTACAGACAGACAGAGACAGGCTGACAGACCTGGGCCTGCCAAGCGACGTGGCGCTCACTCTTTAAGTGCAACAGACACCTCCTCTCCGACTACAGAACTAACACTATGCCACGCGCACGCACAATAGGATGAATAATTGATCGGCCTGGGGCTTCACGTGTTAAGAACAGAGGAGGCGTGCCAGTAGCGTTTTCACTTCAAATTTGTATTGTCTTTAGTCTCCGCCAGCCATCTACATTTCTAACACCTGCCTCAGTCAGATGTGCGCTGGTGCACTAGCCCCGGAACTATCTTTCATCTCGCACACACTGTTACTGGAAGAAGAGGAAAAAACACACACTTTCAAGAGATCATTATCTAGCAGGGAAACCAGGACACAAGTTCGATAGCTTCCCTCACTTCCTCCCGCCTCCACCGGCAGCAACCTTTGTTAGATCATTTCAATACTTGCAACGTTTTTCAAAACAGAAGAGATGTTTCGCACTCGCAAAGGTTTTTCACCCTAACTGTAAAAACGTGTGGGTATATTTCAAGCCGAAATGTCAGGTATTAAATGTGCCATTTCAAGTAAAAATAACCCCCTACAGAAAATAAACACATAACAAAATGGTCCATAATGCTAAAATTGACAGTGCATGTGGGCTATTAAAATAGCGTTTGGTTACTCTGTCAGTGCTGTTAGCCCTATTGGCATACAAGGTCACAGTTATTTGATTTGAAACTGAATAGAAATTAAAGGTTGAGACAGCCAGAAACATCTAACTTCTGCACAAAAAAGTATGAAAACTTACTTCACATTCTCTAATTTACATGAATTTACATTTACATTGTTACCTTCCTTATTTGCAAAACTTCTGATGGAAATTATATTGTTTGTAGAAAGCTGTGAAGGCCTGCTGAGATAAGTCTAAAGGTCATTTTGTGAACTTACTATTATTTGCACTCACTTAATTAAAATACATTGATGCCTGTCGTTTGCTATCATTAGAAAACATGAAACAAAAGTCTTTTCACTTTAGACGACCATAAATAAAATCTGCTGCTAGACATCTCTCCAATAAAACATAACAAAAGACAGAATTTGATTACATCGCATAGTTGCATGTAATCATGGGAGTCATTGTGTTCATCATTAAACAACCACCATATGAAAATTAAAGAAAGTGCATAATCATGAGTGAGCAATACAAACACGAGTAGGTGGCTCATGTGATGACTTCTTTCCTCCTTCTTTCACTCTAACGTATCATCTTTGAATCCAGTACCCTCGCCTGGCTCCATCCTACTTCAACTCAGCTCAGATTTTGCTGAGAATCGGTCTCACAACAAGGGTTGTCTTTAGAATTGGAGAGGCATATTTTTTGGCTGGACCAATAAGTGACTGAAGTGGTCAAACTTAAAGAAGAAGATGTCGAATGCTTGTCCATAGTAGTCCAATCATGGTGGCGGCCTATTCATGAAGTGAACCAGGCTACCAAAAACCCCTTATTATTAAACAACCACACAATAATAAATACAGGGAATGTTCCAACAAGACGGATAAAACCCCGGCGACCCGGAAAGTATTGTTTTTTTGTGATTACTACACACGGGGAGGAGTAGGAACTTTAAGAAGGAGTCTTTCTACTTGTTGTGTCGACTCATGCAGCCTTGGGTACAACACAACATATTAAAAAAAAAACTGGACAAAAGCACTAAAACTAATGTAAATAGCTAATATCACAACACAATTTAACAACATCTCTGTGATTATTTTACAGCTTGTGGAAAAGGAATGTTAGTTTTCTCACTTGTCTAGTCTGCAGGCTACCAATGATTGAGCCAGTATTTCCAGGTGACAAGAGATAGCGGCTGCCTCTGTTAGTGGTTAGCTCGGGCCCGTCGTTACATCTATTGGGTGACAATGTGATTTTGCTTCGAGCAAAAAAAGTCCAATTGTTTCTTTCCACGATGCAATGCCCGGTCAGAATTGCAATCACAACACAATATAACAGCATTTATGTGATCAATGAACAACTGGTGACATTAACCCCTTCCACTTGTCTATCTGTTTAGCCAAATAGCCGGGCCCACAACATATATCACACAGTCAATGTCAGTGCTGATTCGTTTTAAGGCTGCTCCAATAATTTTACACTAAACCTGATATGACGCCTACTTGGATTCTAATTCTGAGAAGAATCCCCAGTGCAATGTGGTAAAACACATCACACAAAGTGAATTTATTCATGACGTGAATAACGGGTCTGGTTTACCAGGCTAGTGTTTGCCCAGAAGTGAATGCAACTGTAGGGTATATGATGCCATTGACAGGGGACTTAATAAAAACCATGGTTACCTTAAATAAAACGACAGATTTCTCTGTGTTTGAACATTTATGCAAACATTTGGGATCATTTAAGAACACAAAGTCTGGTCTTTTAATAATACCATAAGACAATAAAACTCTAAGAACTGGGGGAAAAAATGTTAGAGTTTGTCTATGGTCTCTAGAGGTTAAATTATTTCAGAACAAACATTTACTAATTTGGAGTGAGATAATAATGTATGAGCGTCCTCCGAATAATCATCTGGATATGTTACAAAAAGCTACAGCTTTTAAGCATCCTTTTAAACATCTGAGCACACTGCGGTGTTTACTGCCTTTGTTAGAATCATGGGAGGTGAGTTTAGGAAAAAGGGCTGTGAAAAAGAAAACCAACAACGCAAACTGCTTTTGACTCCACATTTTTACGCATGCCAAAAAGAAGAAATCCCCAACTAAGTGAAGTCATTCTTTAGTTCGTACATGATCCATTAAGCAATTTAAAACTGTAAAAATCAAACCATTTGCATTTCACAGATGATTTTTTAAGCTTTTTGAAAACCTGTGCTTTTTTCTTGACCTCTGATTTTAGATTTTAGTCTCAATGAGTTTAACTTTTAAGTCTTGATACTACATGATTAAAAACACATTTTATCCATCAAAACTGCTGTGTTGTTATTCATTTTGATAATAAGTATGACACTCTAGAAGAATCATGTTTGGACTTTTAATTAATAAGTTAATTGTTTGTTGTTAGCGTTTTATCTGAGATGCTTAATGGTAAAGATATGACATGTATCACATGTATAACACACAGTTGATAATGAGGAGACTATAAATCTGAGGTTACAAAAAAATAAAAGCATCTTCGTTTATGAGATGCTAAAATGATAGCTTGACATTGTTGGGAATGCAAACACTGTTTTGCTTTCTAGCAAGAGTTAGATGATAAAACAAATGTAAGTTGGCATGGCTTAGCATAACGACTGAAAACAGGGAGGAACAGCTTGCCTGGCCCTCTCCACTGCTAAAACCACTGCTGTCAGTATTTACATCAGTTTAATCTGCGCAAAACTGAAGAGTAAAAACAAAAGTTGTAGTTAGAGTTTGTGTGAAAATTTTCATGGGTCAAAAACAGTGACTTTGAGACATTTGGTCGGATATGAGAGTGACATCGATCTTCTCATCTGTCACTCTACAACAGTGGATACAGGCTGTTTCCAAAATTCCAAACTTTTCCTTTAACCTGAAGGTGCGTTGAGGAACATGAAGTTTTATCTGAAAGTGTCTAACAAGTTGCGCAGCTGCCTTGACTTGCCTGCCAAGCTGTTCATAACTATGTAATGTCCTCATGCATTATAAAGACCTGGCCATGATTGAAAACAGCACAGTCAAAAACAACAAGTGATCAAAGATCTCGAAGTTGACTGAAGCGGAACTGAGATGGCTTGACCTTAAACATATTTGGGCTCCCTGTTGGACACGAGAACCAACTCCCTGCTCAGTAAACAGTCCTATAATATTAAACACAGAGGACGTCAAAGGACTCTTATGTTTGCTCCTCTCTGCTGTGGATTGGGATGTTTTGCCCAGGGTCGGCGTCCCACCATTATGACATCACTCAGGAGCAGAGCAGAAGACTATCAAAGGCACCGCGGCAGCGTATCGTATTCATCAATGGAAAATATTGATATCAGTATACACCCTTGCCACCCTATAAGGGATCATTTCCTTTTTAAGGGCAGCAATCCGCTGGCAACACATGAAAAGTTACAAAACATCAAAAAAGGCGCTGGGAAAAGAAAATTAAAAATATAAAAACACTAGGCTGAAAGGAAGGATGTGTTAAAAAGAAGAGGAAATTCTTTAAAAGAGTAATGATTGAACAGCGCCTGATTAATCAGCGATGGCAGTCTCGGGTAACTGTCCAACATTACTTTTGATTTAACTTGCTGGGCGATCAATAGAAAGAGCTCGAGGTGGTGTTTCTAATTAAGGTAATTCATGATCAGGCTGATATGGGTAAATTACAAATTGCTTTGCACATGTAGATACACATAATGTACAAGTCTCATCAATTAAGTTGAGATTGCCACTTTTATGTTTCCTGCATCAGGAAATTCAGTTGCAGGACCGAATTATAATCCAACTAAGTGAGTCCATTTGGGCAGTGTGACTAGATTTTTCAGCCAGAAACCAAAAATGACCATAATTGTTTGGTTGCTTTTAAGCTTGCGTTAATTAAATCAGAAATGGAATGTTGGCATTGCATGTTTCTGCAAAACACTGATACGTACACTTTAATGTTTTATAGATGTCATTTCATCACTCGGAGTTCAGATTACACTTCGCAACCACCGTTCACTTCCTGCTTTACCCAACAGAACCGAGTTATTTAAATGAGATGCCTGAACATTTTCCAATCGTGTTGTGGGACAAAGGTGGGTAAAGTAAGATTTTTTTAAAAAAGATCTTTACCTAACCAAACGTTAACCTTAGCGTTGTCACAACATGTGATAAAAAGCAATGAAAGCATAAAGTTTCAACATATCTATGGTTTATAGAAACATACAATGTAAACATTTATTCTGGGATAAGGTGCATATACATACATAATCAAAGTCTACACATTCTGCACTACAGCTCCAAGTGCGTCTTCTAATCAGTCTGCAGGTAAACCTCGGGAAAAGCTTAAAGTTTGAAAGAACTGGTTTATTATTTTTCATCTCAGTACATGACTTGTGCTTACGTATATAAACTGAAGGAGCAATTGGTCACTGTAATCATTCCTTCTGCCCATAAAGAGATCCCTCGCTATTGTACTTCCAATAGAATTGATCAGCGACATAATCCACAGTCCTTGTTCTGTGTTTTGTAGCTTTATAGATGCAGTTGGTCAAATTAAGTGGGTTTTCTTTCAAAGTCTGAAAGCATCTTAGTGAGAACTCTCCTCTTCATCAGTGCTTGGACAACTTGTCCAGCATTAGTTTTGGTTCAAAATAATAAATTTTGTCCCCCATCTCCTGCATTCCAACAGCATCGGGAGGGAAGCTCTTCACAGATAGTCTAAACAGAAGCTCGAATATAGAGATCAATTACTCTTTCAATGCAAATGTGGGGATGTGATTATTGCTTTAAGATAGACTTGAGAACCCATCTCTCATACAGACCTGGTGTCAGTGTTACTGTTGGGTCTAAAACACACATAGTGAGAGAGTGTGTGTGTGTTTGTTTGCCTGAGTCTTAAGGGGGTCTTGCACATCTGGGACATCATTCCTGAAAATCCTTCTTTTTATTGGAAGCTCCACCAAAGACAAGATTTAACGGAAATGGCAAATATTGAAACTACTAAGGATCAAAGAGGGTTGACATCAGGTGGATGATTCTGCACCATAAAAAACAAACAAAACATGTAGAGTTTGGATGAATCGAAATCTCCCTTTCAACTCTACAAGTTAATGAAAAGAGTGTCTTACCTATTTAAACATTACGTGAGACCTATAGATATCATGTAAACAGATCCAGTCCTTGAATCTGATGAAAAATCATGTTACATAAATTCATGCACGTCAGACGCAGATTCCAGATCATCAGCAGCTAACAGTCACAACGATTTTTCACCTAACAGCTAGAACTTTTACATGAAGTTCCATTTTCTGGCTTACAGTAATGAATTTTAAGACTTTCATGATGCAAGCATTTGATTAAATGTGATGTTGTCTAAAATAAAGGTGCAGGAGAGCCTGAAGATGTGATGAAATATAGATGTTTGAGTTGAGGTGAGCGGCTGATTAGTGTGTGAAGTGTTCTCTTCATTATTAGAGTTAAAGGACAGCTGCATTCAACATCTGTAAAATAAGGCAGTAAAGACCAGTTCACTGTTGCGATGGCACTGCACTTATTCAAAGCAGTTCTGTTTGTCCACTGCCACTCCGCAACAAAATGATGTCAGTTGAAGAATTGCAAATCTTGCTGTTTGGTGTATAATGGAGGTGCATCATGAGGTACCACAGGCCTCCAAGCCACCATTAAACCATCTGAAGACTTTACTGTGATAAGGCCGGGATGCAGAGCAAGGCATCAAAAAAACAAGGTGCCACGTTCTCAAACAGGGAGGTAGGTTAAGTGGCAAAGAACGGCAGAAAACGACAGTCGTTTCAGAGCGCCGCTACTGCGCTGCATGCTTATGCCAGCAGGAATGGCTTAAATACACCCCCATGAATATGCAATTTCTGTATGAAGAGTTTGACAACAAAGGGCCCACCACATCATTTTTGATGAGGCTAGATTGTCTGTGTTTTCGTGTGTGTGTGTGTGTGTGTGTGTTTACAGACTGGCAGGTTTCTACCACTCTGTCCTACTTAAATCTCTGATTATGTTTGATTGAAGACCTGGAACTAGTGTAATGGTGTTAAGCTGATTTGTTTCTTCTTCTTTCTTTTTTTTTTGATGATGCCATGGTTTTGAATTAGACCACGGCAGTACATTTGTAACAGTATTGTTAAGAAAAATAAATAAATAGATAAAATTAAAAGACAGAAAAAAAGACTTTTCCATTGACAAGCAACAGAATTTCTTCAAACAGGAAAACAGAGAGCTACATATTTAAAAACAAACAGTTTCTTCCCTTGCTGTCTTGCAAATAACAGGCTAATAATTAGACTTCATAACACTAAACCAGCAAAGGTGAGAGACTTCAACTGTACAACCTGCAAATCAGATCAGCACTGCACTCAAAAACAATGTACTGAGCCCTGAATTAAAGATGGTATACATTTTTTAGACTGTGAAAAGAATGTTAAGGCCTTGGTTTTCTGATGTGTAAACTGTTCAGTGATTATAATTTTATGTGTCATATGATCAAAACATATGTATATATATCTAAATAAAATATATAGATGGTGATGATGTCAATTTGTAGGCCAAGCTTGAAGTCACCACTGTTAATTTGGCAGAGAAAGACAGATAAGGACACTTTTCTATAAGGTCAAATCAACTCTGTATAAAGGGTCCATAAGTCAGAGGCTGTTTTACTGGATACAGACACAGTGACCTCCAGCTGCTACCTGCTAAGTTCTGCAACTGTTCCGATCCGTACACATACTCCTTTGAACAGAATCTTAATTTTACAAATGGTGTACCATTCATGTTTAAAGCAAAATTGCTTCTGTGTTGCTGTTTGTTGGAGCAGCTGAAACAGCCAATGAGTGATGAGGTGTTTGGTAGCTGTGACTGATGTGGTTAATGTGACTAAAGCTGTGACATGATGAGGGATGAGGGTGACCCCGGAGAATTAGGAGGAAACTCGTGTCATGAATTTTCTACTTCAATCCAAATGTACACCTTCTGGGATGTGACTCAATAAACAAATGTTTCAAACTACTACACAGATAACGGTTACCCCCCCAAAAAATCACGTTTAATATTTGGCTGTTTTAACACGCCAGGTCGGTGCACTTTTCATAATGTTGAATGATAGTCAATTTTATATAATATTATTTCCAAAGACTTTTTTTTTCATTACCTAACTCAAACTTTTTCATAACATCTCCCCGTGCTTCTCCTTTATTTCTACATTCATTCTATACTTTTACATTTTTTAACCCAGTATTACTGTTCCCTTTCCTTCTAAAGCCCTGGTAAAATGGCTCTCCTTATGACTTAAGCAGAATTGACAATTAGCCTGCTAGCTGGAGCAGAGGTCTCTGCAGTGGGTCCCTGATGGTACTGTACGGCAGATGAAGAGATTGAAACACCACCATCAATGGATGCCTGTATGAGATTGGCTGCTGTAATTGGTACCCACTCTGTAACACTCACATTCCATCACACTTTATTAACGCCCGTCATCCAGTCAAAAGCTAATCTTTTATTCTGTTTTCCAATTATTGTAAAGTGGCGGGCTTTAAATGAGGAGGAGGAGATAATGAAATTAACTTCCTAACTTAGAGCAATTCTCTGTGGCACAATGATCAGATATTCTCTTGGCCTAGGAAATGTATGCTAATTTTATGCATCTATCATTAGTTATTACCATTGCAGCAACATAAAACACAGTTTTCCTGAACAATTAGACTTAAAATGGTGCATTTTAATCAGTCAGGGGAGGCTTGCATGCATATTAAAACTGGTGTAATTGAAAAGTCTGAACTTTTGACACTTCTTGAAGCAAGTGTTTGACAGCAGTGACAGTTTGTTTACATCCTGCTGCGTCTGTGCTCAGTTTCAAAGATTCTTTCGTAATACCTGATAGCAGCCATAGGGAATACTCCAGGGCTGTTTTCCTCTGCTTGTCTATTGTTGGTACTTCAGGATTACTTTCTCTTGTCATGGATAAAATATCACCTGCTTTAAGTTTTTTGTTTGTTTGATTTTCCTTCTTGTTTTTTGAGAAAATGACAGTTTGGTCTCTATTAATATGACAATCAATTATGCTGAAAGCTTCTACTAGGCTTGCAAGGACTTATTTATATGAGTGTCGCAAACACTAAATAATAATTAAGACAAACAAGACAAAGCTCTGAGAAAGTCATGAAAAAAGATGAATAAAGCGGGATTTTAAATGATGTAATTTAGGACTTCACGCAGGAGCAAATCTGTTTTCTGTCTGCTTTACTAAAAATTTGTGTTGCCAAATTACTTTCATCTTAATGGACAACAATAAACTCAGTACATGTGTACCTCCCCTTGTGCTAGAAATGTAAAATCACACTAATTACACCAAGAGAGCATCATGTGCTTAATCCATCAGTTTTTCAAAACACATGCATATCGTGTTTTAAGTATTCCACAGCTTTAGAGTAAACGCGGGTGCTTTTTATGAGACAGTGAACAAACAGGTTGTAGCAGGCTTTTGGCAGTAGCAGCTCTGTTGCACAGCAAATTAATAATTTGGCTTTGCTTAACTAATGAATCTAACACTCAATAAGCACCCCCTCCCCCTCCGCTACAGGCCTACAGCTCCAAGGCCCCCAGACGAGCTACCATCCCCATCCGGCTCATCAGTCACCCAGGGCAGACTCTCCCCAAACGGGACCCCCTGATGCCCAGTAATGGCTGTTTGATGACCCTCATAAAAGGAGTCAATGTATTGATGGAGCCCTTTGAGGACAGACCTAATTTGTATGAGGATCAATTCAGACAATTCATAAGAAGAGAAAAAGCGGATGGAGAGAGGGTGCGTGTGTGTGTGTGTGTGTGTGTGTGTGTGTGTGTGTGTGTGTGTGTGAGTGTGAGGGATCAAGACTTCAAAACATAACATTACACCAGTGACCTCGCAGCTCAGTCTGCGTGCCCACGTTGACATACACAATTTGTTGTAATGATAGTCCGTTGTGTTGTTATTAAATAATTGAAGCTCTCTCCGATCAGATTACCATGTAAATGACAGCACGTTATATTATGCGTGTCACTGCTGTCTGTTATGCATGGTGCATTGTGTCATCAATTTTTATGAGTGGGTTACATGCATATAGAGGTGATCTATCCGTGGTGTTATGAGGCTCCAAAATCCCAGTAAAGTCATTCATTCTGTCGTAAACTGAGTACGAGTGAATACAGCGCCGGCAGGTAATTATTGAATCTATCAAATTGGCAGAAGAATCATTTAGTGCATTTGTCTACAGATAAATGAAACAGGGAGGCCTCACCAGAGGAGAGCAGCAGGAATTCAAGAGGAGAGTCTATGAGAGAGGACACTTAAAGGCTTTTTTATGCTTTAAAAATTCACTTCAGACAATGTTTAGATGAGCCAAAAATAGTTCTCAAGTTCAGTAAATTTCAAAGCTTAAACACAATCTCAACACAACAGACAAGATGAATTCACTTCCTTGAGTCAAAGAGACTGTAGCACTAATAAGGTGTATAGCTGAGGTGATCCTCCAGATATTGCTCTCAGAATAATCAGTGTCCGGGTGAAGCCCTGCTGCCCTGGCCTCTGCTTACCTAATGAGACCCCATGCCCGTGATTTCTCAGCGTGCTTCGGTTCGCCAGACCACTCCTGCTCCACCCAGGGAAAAGAAGAAGATGATGAGGAAGGAGGAGGAGGGGGCAAAGAATCCAAACGGTGAACCCCCCTCCCTCCCAAATCATTTGCATGTGCAGAATCAGGAATGATATCCACAGAGAGGCAGTCAGGAGGGAGAGCTGGGAACAAAAAGAAGAAGAAAGAAGGAAAAAAAAGAAGGCAGGGAAAAGAGGTGTGCTCCCTGACCACAAGCTCCTCAAAACCAGGTCAGCTTTATGTCTCTTCATCTCCAGGAAAAGTGAGAGAAATGATAAATGACATTAGTCACCAAAGAGTTCCCGTCTTCTGAAAAGCAGTGAGGGTGGAGGTGGTAGGTGGCAGGTGGAGTAATGGGGAAGACCAAACAAACAAACAAACAAACAAAAAACAATAATAAAATAAATAGGAAAAGAGAAAATGCAGGTAGGGGCGGAGGGAATGAGGCAATATGGGAGTTTTTTTGAATGGAATCCAATGGCAGGTCCTGGTGGTGAGGAGAGGAGCGAGTGGAGAGCCCCAGTGTCTGCAGCTCCAAAAGAGGATGTGATGAGACTGCATGGCTAATGAAGCAGCGCTCCTCTCTGGCTCCACAGAGAGCCCAGCCTTTTCTTATTCCCATTCATCATTAATTCAACAACGTTGATAATTTCATTAGGTTTTTTTTTTTCCCGCGCATTTTCCAGGGCCTTTATCAATAAATGATGGGCAATGGACCAGGGGCTGCCCCTGCTTAGCTAAACACACACTTCTCTCTCTCCATTTCCTTTTTTCCTTTTTCCTTCTCTTTCATACCAGCAAGTGTGTATCAGTACAGTATTGCAATAAAAAAACATTAAAGAAAAGACAAGAAAAAACACAAAATGGAGGACCTTGCCTAGTAAAGCTTCCATCATC
>JAQLOL010000019.1:4102380-4113355 GCA_029783665.1 Naso thynnoides
TAGGATTCGAGAAGGATTCAACACCCCTCATCTCTCCCAGCTGACTGAGTATGAATAATTGACCCTTAGTCTGGGCCCCTGCTCATTACTGGGGGAAGTGTCGACCTGGTTTGTGATGCTATGAGGGAGGGTGCGTGCACCCACAGTCCACATGCCTGGCTTGCTTTTCCCCTTTACCTCTGACCGCACACCAGTTCTTCATCTTTAATGGCCTGAGCCGTGATCGGACATCCAGCCTCTCCAACCTTCCAGCCTTGCCCACTTCATCAAGCAGGTGAATGGGTTGGTAGTAACACATCTACTGCCAGAGAGGAGCTTTTCAAGAATTCTTTAGAATTCTCCTGTGAATTTGAGGAGTTTTGGGCAGAATTATCAAAGGGTGAAGGTGTAGATGGGGAGCGAACACTGACATCTAGGAAAGTTCTGTGGAAAAGTTTTCAGGTACAACTCAAACTAGAAGAAAACTATTCATGGTCTTAAGGTGAGTACTCTGCTTGCATGGAGTAATGACAATTATGAAAGTTGTGAAGGACATCCAAAGAAAACCTGCAAGGGGCGAATAAGCCCATCAGCTGAAATACAAATTCACAGCCCAACCCAATAAAATGTAACCATAAAAAATGTTTGTAAGACAAAAGAAAAGTAAGCCCAGTGCTTTAGTTACTGCTCATGGTTGGCAGGGATTCTTAGGCCGCTAAACAACCCATTTCTCCCTGTAGAAGAGTGAACCTGACACATCCGTATCCACACAAGAGGGACAGATAAGGCTGGTGAGTGAAGCCACTAATGCTGGCGAGGAAAACAATAGCTGACGAGACGCCCCGCAATAGATCACTCAGACAAGTCTGTCAGCTCAGCACCCTGCAGAGAGATCCATGGGAAGCAAAAGAGGGACCACACAAAACACAGAGCCTGCAAATGAGAAGCCACAGTATGGATTGCTGTGTGATGAGCAGCCAAACTAGACAGAGACAAGGGATGGATGGCCCACATGTGTGGGTCACATCTACAAGGACAGTCAAAGAGTGTGCAGCCAAGTATGTGCATTGTGAATGTGTAGTGCTGAAGAATACAAGAGACAAACTGCACAACTATTTTTGATTTAATTTATTAAATTAAGTATGTTTACTAAATATATGACTTAGGCAAATGTACTACACTATTTAATATAGTTTGTGATAGTATATATTATATACTTTGTGATAGTAATTGTTTGTAATCTGATTTTTTTAGAAAGCATCTTTTTCATTTTGGAACATATTCAAATATGGAACAACACACAATTTTTAATGCAAAGGTCTTGAGTTGAGTTACGTGACTTGCACTCGAGTCAGACTTGAGTCACAAATTTGATGACTTTAGACTTTCTTGACAAAATAAGCATGATTTGGACTTTAACACCAGTAACTCAAAATCAACTTGGACTTAAGTCTTTTGATTTAAACATCTCTTTTTCTAATGTATTTCCCTAAAACCTAACTATTAATTGAATCAACAATTAAACACACAGTGAGTGTTTTCCTCCACTAAATCAAAACAATGAAAACAAAAGACGTACTTTTGTGACATGTTGAAGTAATATGGGATCATGGGATTTGTTGATTTCATTGCTAAACAGCTACTGTTGCAGATCAAACTCTATCTGACTGACTCAGGCAGAAATGTTCACGGATGAGCATTAAGGTTTTATTCGCGTCACTCTCAGACTGCTGTTACTCTGAAAAGCAACAAAACAAAATGCACAGTTACCCTGTATACAACTCAACAAACTTCGTAACAAAGATATACTCATTTTAGACATTTTATAGCAGGAAAGTTACAAAATGCAAACTTAAAAATGGAGGTACAGAATCTGACTATTGTCAAGTCTCAAATAACAATGCACTGGGTTCCTGGATCCAGGCCACCCAAAAATCAACAATCGACTTTGATGCAATCTATTAGCTTCTTCTTCTTCTTCTTTTTTTTTTTTTTAAACCTTGACCAATGATCTACCATGAAAAACATTTTTGACCATTTCAGGCTTATGGAGAAATATTTTGTCAGTCCTTGCTTTGTCATTATCCTTTGAATGCACACAGGGATGCACATGCACAGTTGTTGGTTGGATTTATTGGTCCTCAAGGTTACACACAATGGGTTTGGGGATAAACACTGAATGACAGCATTATTTGTTCACAAAAAAGGTCACAGGGTCGCTTTAACACTCAGCAGAAAACACTCTTGATTTGTGAGGGTATTTTGTCATTCACATATGAATACTTTGTTTAAGAAAGCTATGGGTATGGGACAACAAATTGTAAAGAACTACAAAATTTAAATTTAGCTGAATTGAAAAAAGGACCTGATGATAAAATTGAGTTCTGATGGCTCAGTTCTATTCTTAAAAAACAAACAAACAAACAAAAACTAGTCTTACTCATTTTGGGGTTCATTCTATCATTTTGCTTCAGTGTCCAGTCGACAAAGTCATTACACCTATTAGACTTACGTAATGATCAGTGCAGGGTCTAAAAATGGCTAGTCCCACTGGGATAGATACATTATGTTTCTACAGGTACATGATGTTAGCTCGAAGCATATTCTGTATGTAATCTGTCTATCAGAGTTCACTTTATTTTGCCAGCAAATAGTGAGGTTTCAT
Organism: Naso thynnoides; assembly: GCA_029783665.1. Taxonomy (NCBI): domain Eukaryota; kingdom Metazoa; phylum Chordata; class Actinopteri; order Acanthuriformes; family Acanthuridae; genus Naso; species Naso thynnoides. The sequence goes on from JAQLOL010000019.1 coordinate 4,105,025, forward strand.
GTAAGACATTAGAGGGTTTCATTTAGGTTTCCAGTCGCTATGGGAGCTATACAGGCCTACCTTTTGTTCTTATTAGGCTTCTTCTGATTTTTCACTGCAGCAAGAGTCTAATGCTATGTGTGCACAAACGTACAAACATGAAAACAAACAGCACCAATCCATGGCTCAAAAACCACTTAATTCATTTCCAAGCATCCCACCCAAAATTGTGAGCACGCGCAGAATAAAATGTGTGATTGGCACAAGTTTCAGTCCACAAAAACAAAGAAGAAAGATGTGTCTTACCCACAGTGTGGATGAAGGAGATTATCAGAGCTGTTCCTGGTTGTTTCATTGGTCGCAGGCAGCTGAGGAATCTGGAGGAGAATATCGCAGAGCTGTCATTGTGTTTTTGGGGCGGGGGGGGGGGAGGCAGAGGGATTGTTTGAACTGGGAGTAAACGCTGTGAAAATGGTGGAGCTGGCATATTTACACCCAGGGTCTGCACAGGGGGATTACATGCAACGTTTATATGTCACCCATTTGACAGCATCATCTCGTGGAGGTTTTGAAAGCTCCCCCTCATTAGCCGGGCTGGGGCTGCATTTAACACAGCTTTGAGTTTATAAAGACAATGGCTGCCAAACCTCAAGGCCTTTGACTAACAACAAAGGAGAGGGTAACAATCAAAGTGTCCCTGTTCCATTTGCCAAACTTGAGTGAAAAGTCACCAGCTCATAAAAAAATGACATTTACATGACAACTGGGGAGCCCCAAATGGATGTAAGCGAAAAGTGAAGTCAACTTAATTGTTCCTCAGAGGGCTTATACCGAGTAAAGTCATGCCACTGATTGAATGTAACTTAAAAATGTAACTGGTTATTCAGTCTTCATTCCTCTGATGGTTGTATCTAGGATCTCACAATCAGACCTTAGCCAGACCATATTTATAAGTGAAAAAAAAAACACTAAATAGGGTTAAAATTATTTTTAAATATAAAACACATTTATATTTCCTAAAAGTTATAAATTAAAAAAAAAAATTAAGTTACAGCTGCAGATTGCTTCCATTATAAATTCATCTGACAATTAACTTCTCAACTAGTGCAATTGTGAGAATTTCAAATGAACTATGAAAATGCCCCACAGCTGTCTCGTTTTGTCCCACCAACAGCCGAAAACCAATTTTAACTTGATAAACAATGAATGGTTTCAACCATTCTTTGAGCAAAAATGCTGAAACCCTGCTGGTTCAAACCTCCTAAATGTAAAGATTTGCAACTGTATAAATATCTCTGGGTTTTCAACTGGCAAAACGGGACATTTAAAGATGTTACCTAAGAAAGTTGAATGGGCAGTTTTTAAGTATTTTTTAGACTACACAATTCAAAATTTCATGGAAAAAATAATCAACAGATTAATCAATCATGAAAACAGTTGCTGCCTTAATCAATTAAAAAGTGTAAAACAGTGAAAAGTATCAAATCTGCAGTTTATACCACCTTCTCTTAACTAATTGATTGATCGCTTATCAAAATAGTAAAAGTTAGAGTCAGTGGCATTTGTTCGTTGCCGCTTGTAAACACAACATTAAAATTGGGCCCCTCCTCCTGGCTCAACACCACCAGAAGTATTGTAGCATGTACTTTTTCTGTTTGTGCCTAGACAGCAAGCTACAAAAGAATATTATATTTTTTTAATGAATAAGTCATTACTTCAGCAAGATAGCAAAGCTAACCGCCGGTGTTTGACACCTACCTGTCCTACAGAAAGCAGGCCAACTCTGTGTTTCTCTTCATCCCCAGCCTTCCCTTCAGTGCTCGAAAGCCGGTGAAAGCCAAACCAAAATTCATTCTCGTTCAGCTTTATCTGCTTGCCCTTACTCCTCTATAGGGCTATCTATGCTTTACTTCGCCGCTACGCTCACATCTGTAACTCTCTCCCGTCTGAATGGTGTCCAGTTGTTATGTTTTATCCACTCTCAACCTTACCAGCACGCTTCCATTTGCTGGGGGAAACGCACCCACTCCCCGCTCAGACTGGTCCCAAGATAACTAAAATATCTAAATACAGGCAGAGGGCAGCGGCTCTGCAGACACAGTCACCACCACACATGTATAGAGGCCTGGAAGTAGGCTAATGATTGAGCAGCATTACTTTAGAATTTTAAGGAAAATGCTAATGACTCTACCTTTAATATTCTTTCAATTAACTTAGCTCAGAGAAAAAAGTGGATGTTGCCTGAATCAGTCACATCGTCAAATGATAAGCATGGTGAAACACAATCCGTATTTTTTGTCTTAATATAAGCTGCTGTCAGATGTTTATGTAAGAGAAACCAGAAAAACAGCGATTAAAAATATTTTGTTTTATGATCATGGGGAAAATCAGGTAAAACACAGATAAATGGCTTCCTCCTTTACTCTTTGTCTTTCTTTGCCTCTTCCTGCAAAGCAGCACAACAACCTGCTTGTGTTACAAGCGCTCTTTCTCTGACGTTGAGTCACAGCAAAGTATTTACCCACCAATTACCCACAGGTACCTTTTCTCTCGTTACAGCCGGGGCCCCATAAAAAGGAACAAACAATAACAACAGTGAAGGCTCCTCAGCGAAAAGAGACACATTATAATCCAGGCAGACATGAGGGATGCGGAAAAAACTTGTACTGATGGAGACGGAATTGAACTTGATTAAAAAGCAAACAAAACAAACCGCCGACAAAACACAAACACTCCACACACTTTGTGAATGGCCCCGCACAAAGCTAATATGTAGCTACCCGAGCACTCCTGAGGAGGCGGGATGAAAAAGACAAGCGTTTAAAAGGAGAGATCTTCCTCTGTTTGGCTGACATATTTACACAATTATGTGCAGGATCCAAGGGAAGCACAAACAGCGTTTCTCCTTCTCAACAAGTCACAAGAAGTTTTGATTTTTTTATTCTCTCTCCTCCTTTTTTACTTTGGTGTCAAGTTGATTAAATGTGAGTGTGTGACACAAATCTTCTGGGTAATGCCATCTGGCAGAACAGTGTCATCATTTTTCCTGATGGAGTAACACTGACTTAACCAACTCTCCATCAATTAATATTAAGGCTGTTACACATTACTGCATCTAAATGAAACAAAGACGTGCACTCAGGCTTCTGCGTTGCACTTCTGATGTCTGTTAAAATGTGGGTTTGATTGAATGTTTTCACTGACGGCAGTCAAAATTAGAGCTCGCCATAATTGCTTTATGTTAAATAAAATCTTTTCAAGTCTCATATTGATTCTTACAGGATGATTAAAAGCATCACGCCTCAGCTTGTTCAGTGGGAGCCAACATATATACAGGTGGATGTGTCACTGGTTCATAACGAAAAAGTCCATGCAATAAAAGTACAATAAAATACATGGCCTGAAAGATAATGCTATGGGCAATTAAATTCAGTTGCACGAAAAGGACCACACAGCCCTTATACATATTCAGTCTCTCACTGAAATCCATAGGAATTGCTAAGTCATCTTCCATGTCTCTGAGGCATTCACGTACAATGGCACTTTTATCATATGCTTATCAGTAGTGGCCTCTCTCTCATAGAGCTCGATCTTTTGGCCCCTCAATCACGGAGCATATTACTCCTCTGTCAGAGCAAAGCACTTCCTAACGACAGGGAAGCCAGCTGGGACTGAGGAGAGGGCAGGAGGCACATGCATTAACATAATAATCCAACCACGCTCCCACAGGCCCCGGGGCCAGACAGCATATTAGGTAGGCTCCCTCATGAAGGTCCTTGCAGAGAAATAAAGCTGCTTTATGGTGAGCCTGTCAACCTGTGGTGAAAGCAGGGCTTTACCTGTGCTAATTGTTGACTGAAAAAATAAAAATAAGAAAAGCCATATTACTTTTGTCCCACATGGGTAAATAGCAATCTTGTTACTTGCTCACAATGCATTGGGTAATGTGAGGTATAACTTAACCTAGTTCTGAATATCTCACAATGGATTAAAGAGAATACGTAAGCCTGTTTCTTTCTCTCCCTCTCTGTGCGCACTTGCTTTGTTGCCCTCTACATCTCATTGCAACACAACATAACCCAGTAGCCTGACACATATTTCTGAGTATAGGAAGCATCTCCTCGCCTCCTCATACTTACTGAAGTGAAACGCAGAGAGACATAGGCTTTGAGGACAAGAGAGACCGAGAGGGGAGAGAATAAGGGGGTTGGGTGTTGGTTCCGCAGCCTTCCCTGTGGCATAACTGGGGAGCGTTAGCAGCATGCACTGAGGCCTGTGATCCTTTGGACTGAGGTCCCATGGTACCTTGTGTGGCCTGCACATTTCTAACCACAAGAGACACACACTATCATTGCGTCAAAGCCATCATAATAAAGCCATGCAGCAACAACATGCTGCTTATGCCTGGAGACACAACAATGAAAAAAAAGAGCCAATACACCAGCAACAAGAGAGAAGACTCAAGTTCAGCTATTTGGAGAAACTTCTGCTTCTGCCAAACCCAATGAAGCATCACAGCTGAAGAAAAAAAGTTCACGTAGAAAAGAGAGCCAGCAAGTTATGTTGAGGAAACCAGCAGCAAAAAGCTGTGTGAGGCATTTTCATTGGAAGACCTGTCTAGCACAAACCCACTGTCAGAGCACCTCTAATGTGAGTGTGAATGTCCCACTGACTGCTGTCAGTCGCTGGTTGGGGTCTGAAGACTCACTAGCAGTTCACAAACAGTAATACCTCAGTGGTGAGAGGGAGGCAGGCAGGGAAAGAAGAGAGGAGTGAAGAGGAAAAGGATCTCCACAAATCATTTTGATCAAGAGACATAGTAGCAGTGAGGTAGACCTCCCCCGCCCCCGCCCCACGAGGAGACAACTCTTTAATTGGTGGAGAGGGCAGCCTGTCCGTGGCCGTATGCACCCTCAGATCTCTCCCAGGACAGCCGAGGCAACGTGCCAATTACTGCCAATTGTTGGCCTGTGGTTGAGATGTGGACAGTTGTCCGCATGGAATAAGAGTGAAGGCCTGGCAAACGCTGCTGCTGATGCTGATCTCATACAACGGCAATGTAATATTGCACTGTTAGCCCACAAACTTTCATAAAACAAGCCATTAATATGCCTTTTAAAATATTCTGTTTGACTTAGAATGTAGATGTTGTGAAAATCTGAGAAAGTGTTAAATGTAATCCACAGTTAAACACCTGCAACCACGTGGAGTGCTAAACAGCTGTTCCAAGCCAGGCACATTAAACACCACCTGTACTTTTTTAAAAAGCCCCATTATTGCACATATTTGGTGGGGATAGCAGGCTATTATGAGGGTCTTTTTGACGGAAGTTAAACATATACTACTTCATCCATTATCTATTAGCCGCTCATCGTGGTATAGGTCAGACCTAGAGCACAACCTCCCAGAGCAGTCAGACACAAGCAGAGAATAAGAGGCCTTCACAACAGCGCTCACCCACAGCTCATAACAAGGAAGCAGAGAGGAGGGAAAACAGTCATAATTCTTGTTCAGCTAAAAATCACTATAATGCTCTTTAATTGTGTAGGCAAAAATCTTTTCAAAAGAGCATGGTAATTTTACCCCGTTAAATTATTCAGCACACATTAATAACAGTCGGGGCCAGGGTGGATAAGAGTGGCTGTTTTAGGAGTGATGAGCTGCCGGAGCTGGGAGACAGGATCTCACTAAGGCAGTTTTAAGCTTCGTTTTAAAGTTACATTTTCAAGTAAACGGCATTAAAAAATGACCCAGAGTAACCCTGAAAGGTATAGGAACTTGATGTTGGTGCAAGGCTTTAAATAGACTCATACAAGATGACTTCTCAGTGAGAGGCCTCATACAGACAAATATTCATAATTCAATCGCAACCAATTAAGATTTGGGGGTTTTTATGCTAATTTTCAGCAAGTTTTGACCAGAGCTTTGACCAAAACCAAGGCTCAGCTTCAGTGAAACATCAGAGATATGCTCATGCAAAGTTGGTTAGAATCTCTTGTCTATAATGTTGACATACAGTGACCAAAACAATAGGAACAGTAAATACCTCGGGAAACATATCTCAATTAAAAGCCCAAAACAATGAAACATCAATGTGGCTCCATAGAAAATTCTCTTTGTTTTGTTAGTTGTTCACGTGTGCACTTCAAACACTGAGAGTCATATGAATAACAGATAAAAGAGAGAAAAGGTCACAATCAAGATCTGATGAAGGGCAGTATTAACTATAGGCTTTAAGGGATTCCAGCCAGCTGACAGCACATTCAAGAGAGCGATGCAAATGAGAATTTGCATGAACCATGCACCAGCAAAGGTAATATACATAATTTGGGGAAGGGGTTGTTGGGTATGAGTGGGGGATTTTCCATCAAATACGGACATGAAGCAACACTTTCTATGCTTAATAATTAATATAATACAGTGCACACACACATTGCATGGCATGCATATCATCTATCCACTGAACAATGACTTTTAAGTGCTCTAGAACATAGTGAGTCTGACAAAAATATGCACAAATGTGTGCGAGATGAAATATGTCTCTTTCTCCCATAAAGATGAAAAAAAAGCAACAAAAAGCTTCCCTAGGCAGAGAGAGCTTAACTATTCTTCTCAGTTCAAAGTCAGGGGTCTACTCTAAATATTTGTGTATTAAACACAACACACAGTGTGAGATGGAATAAATGGTGGACTCTAAAAGAAATGCAGAGCCTGCAGGAGAAAACAACATGGAACTGCAATGCTTCTTAATGTCAGTCCGACTAACAAAACAACCATGGTGAAAAACAAGCCAAGGCTTCAAATCTTGTATAACACATAAATCAGTGCAAGTCAGATGTTGCATTGAAGCATTTTGTAAAGGTTTTGGAGAGATTAGGGATCACCTCAGTTGAAAAAATTAGGCAAGAATTTAATCACTAATGACAGCTACACCTCAGTTGAATCAGTTCAACACTTTAAGCTTTCGAGGTATACATGAAGGGCCAGTCAAAGGAGGCACCATGCAACATGATTAAATCTAAATATGCTGACTCTTACACTGTTTGTGTGTTTATTGGGGAAAGTCAGGGGGTGTTCTGAGCCTCAGAACTGCATTTAAAGCTGATCTGGCTCCTTCAAGACAGTGCTGCATCCGACTTCCTGTTGTCGACTCGCAGTTGCCACGGAAAAATTGCTGCTGCAGCCTAAGACAACCTACAGCACTTTGTATGCCGAAAGAAAAGAGTTAATTAGAAATACAAATTCTCCCAGATTGTTATTAATGGGAACTGTAGAGTAAGCAACACATATTTTGTGCCCATAAGTAATTCTCAGGTATCTTTGATCTGTGGCCCACAGCGGATGCTGCTGCGTGCCGCTGTCTGGCTTCTGGGACTCTGCCAGCGCCAGACATCTGGCTACTTTGTTATCATTGGCTGATCTGCTCCCGGGAGGCCACTCTTGTGACACCAGGCAGAGAGTGTCCTGGCAAGGAAAATTATCAGCACATTTTGAGTGGATTAGAGTTCCAAAGTGGTCTTCAAATCTCTACAGGGGTCTGGTGAGCCATGCTCTACTGAGGGTTCCTCAGGGCTCTGTTTTGACAACACTGTGGATTTGAAAGGCAGTGAGGGTATGACTCCCACTGTTGCATCACAGGTTTCAGGCAACATCTTAGGAAGCAAAAAAAAGCCCTCCAATTATGATCTGTCAGATGTAGAAGGGGGAAAAATGCACTGAAGACTTCCCTTGATTAGTGTGGAGATTCTGAGCAGCAGCAAATGTTTGTACTACAGTGCTGTATGTCGTTTATACTCCAGTGTCAAATCTTGCAAAAATGTATGAAGTCTGCATTTGTTTTTACTTACTAATGCAGTTTTGCTGTTTTTCAAATTCTGCAGCTATGAAAATTTTCAGGCACATTCATAATACCTTTGCCTTGAGCTTTTTTGAAACTCTAAAGGAGTTAAATATGACTCCATCTCAAAGGTTGCGTCTGACAATCCGTCATACAAAACACTTGTTTAGAGGTCAAAGAAAAGAATGCTGCCTAAGCACTGGCTTCGTGGAGGGGAAAAAAGCCATGATGTGACAATCTGAACCTTATTCACGGGATTGATTGAGGTATCGTGTCTTCTGCCTTTTTTCTCTTGGCGTTTCCATTTGTGAATACAAAGCTGCGGTGACCCATAAATATTACATGGTGTGGAGATGCAAAGCAGGAATTAATGACTGGGGTGTGTGAGTGAGAGAGCGTGTGTATGGCAGGTCCCTGTGGGATTCTGCTTAGACAGGCGGGCATGGTGAGGGTGTGGTCTGTGTGTGTGTGTGTGTGTGTGTGTGTGTGTGTGTGTGGGTGTGAGACACACACCC
>JAQLOL010000019.1:4151753-4178885 GCA_029783665.1 Naso thynnoides
TCTGTGAAAAAAAAAAAAAAAAAAAAAAAAGCTTCCCTTCACACCCGCATGCAGCTTTTGCAAAAGGTAGATCACATTCACAATCATCATCATGGACACCACGGCATCCGTTGAGGCATTCCTCAGTGAGGAGATAACCTTTTCTTTCCCCTCTTCCCTGTCCTGGTCTCTGAGTAGTGCTCACACCATCACTTAGAGCATTAATCAAAAAGCATGTGCCTAATGGCTCCTGACAGGCAGCGCCCATAATGGGCTGCAGTCCAAGCCTGCATCTTCCTCACGCATCTGGTAACACTAACAGCAGCAGCCCGAGTGCAGCTGCCTGCCTGGCCACCACTAGATTGTTAATGACAGTGGGTGATACAGTCTCACTCACCATAAAACACTTAGAGGCCCTGAGATGTTAGCGCATCATGCATGAAGAAAGCTTTTTGATAGTATGCTAATCTCAGCCATTACTGTGGGATGATTTACAATCACTTAAACAGCACATGAGCCGGCTGCAGAGACACAGGCTGGTTGGCTGGCTGGCTGGGATAATAAAGACACTGGCGCATGTTGATCATTAGAGAGCTCTCTCTCACTCTCTCTCTTCCTTTGTGAGTGTGTGTGTGTGTGTAAGCATGCACTCTAGATGCAGTGGCATTTGGCTTAATTAGTGAGTGATTTTAACATGAAAGAGACAAAAGACAAAAGGGAGAAAGGGTGCTGTGCTTTATAGAGGTGCAGCGTTGTTTACTACCTGTATCTGTGTTAATGGCAATACATCAACAGAACTGTTTGAGATGCAACACCTTTTCATACTGTTAAAATGGCAATTAATCTCATTTTTGTTCGTTCCTATTACTTGTCTATCTCTTAGATGTTCTTTTTCATCAGCTTCCTATTAAAACTTTGAGTTGAAATTCGAAGGAATAATCACACTGATACTTAATTCAAAATAAATAAACCTGTAACAATACATCATGCCTTTAGAAATTCATATACTGCACATATCTGGGAGCAAATGACAAGTGTCGAAGGTCAAGCTTTCAGTTGAACACATTAATATAGCAAGTCAATAATACTTATTTTAATCTGGCAGGAACAAAACCAAAACAATTGGACACCATGACTCATAACTGCTGGGACAGAGGGTAAAGAAATTAATAATGATAAAATAAATTTATATCCACTGATATTTTGAGATTTAGCGGCCTTAGTGGCCTGAGCTCAAATGATATTAAACATACCAGCATGACTGACCTGCAGTTTACAGCATGACTGCTTGTTTTACCAGCGTTTGACCACTGTTTTGCTGTGTTTGACAATTTACATTACCAGGCAACAAGCCATTCAGCAATCTGCTGCCAGTGTGCAACACCTACTTTTTCAATTGCCTTTTTTACCTGTAAAGCTAGGAAATTGCATCAATATTTCATAGGAGGCAGCATTTTGTCGTGCACAGATTCAATGGGCAAGGAGATAAACAGTCAGGTATTAATAATGCAGTGCGGTGACACTGACCTTATTTTGTGCCTTTCAACCTGCACTGATATTTTGATGCACAGTGCCCCGCTACTCTCTAGCACACAGGAGGTTTTCCACTCTTTGTTCAAAGCCTGGAAAAAAAGACACTTCCTGTTTGACAGAGGTTACATCACTGCTTCAACTACCGAAAGACATTAACCAAAACGCTGGGGCTACGTGCAGGTTTTTGGAGACTCGGTGGAAATACATATCTTCATTTTTACAGAAACATTGTGAATGCTAAGTGTCGGTTTGACAACTGGTGTTGACAGCTGAGCAGATGCCTTGAAGGTGAACTGTGAGAGGCTTTGACAGGGGACTAAAAAAAGGCAGCAACCTCTTCCTCACTGCACTATGGGGAAGATGCTAAACAGCAAAGAAAAGCCTCTACGTCCAAGTTCAGGTCATCCATACAAATAAAAATGTCAAAGAATACATTTTAGCTTTCGAGAGGAAAGATTCAATATGGCTTTGATAATTTCGATGTTTTTGTGGGGAACACATGAAGCACAAATGTCAAACGTCAAATGTAAAATTATTTTCCTGTTTTTTGTGAAATTTATCAAAATTCTTTTTTATTTCTTGTAATATTTCTGATATTAAGTTCTGGGCAATAATTGAAAACTGTCAGTCAGCTCTCTTCAGAACTGTATTGTAATGATATGATCATATTAATAATATTATAATTTTGCTCTGACCTTCACATGAGGGTTTTTAAGCTCAACACACGGAAACTGAAGGCTTTCTGTAACACACTGAAAGAGTTTTGTCTGATGAAATAAAGTGAGCCCACACTTGCCAAACTGTCACTTATATAAAATTGATACTACAGGGGGGAAATCATATTAAAATCATTATACTGATATTAGTCCTGCATCAAGCTCTAGGCTTTTACTCACAGATGCATTATTCCTACTTAACAAGTGCAAACACCCTGACAACAATTACATGACATGTAATAAGAAGCAGAGAGTAAGTCACATATATGACCATTTCTTTACCTGGCTGTCCTCATGGATTCATGATCTTTACGCATGGATCGCCAAGTTTGGCATTGTGTAATCTGTACACTGTGACATCTAAACACTGTCGAGATTTTAAAGCCCCTTGAGGCAAATTAGGAATTGCGACATTGTGATATGAATAAAATTTGAACTGATTTTTCTCTATGTAAGAAACTGCCTGTACTGACACGCCTGTGCTTTTAATAACTCATTTACACTGATAACTGCATTTTAACTGCTCCTCAAATGTATAAATTAAATACCTGTGAAAAAAGATTTAAACCTACAATATGTAACAATTCAGCATTAAATGATCCCAACAAAGTTCAAATCCAGACAAATGTGTGACGTTATTCAGGTAACATTCTGTTTTGTTGCTTGTTGCCAATTTCCAGGGTAACAGCAGTTTCAGCATGAAGAGGAAAGTCTGCAAACGTGACTGAATATAATGTGAACACAACACATGACCTCATCTGTGACCATTTCTGCCTGAGTCAGTCAGTTAGATATTCATCTGTAGAAGTGGCTGTTATACAATGATATTAACAAATCCCATAATCCCACGCTACGTCATGATGTCATCAAACTACATATTTTGTTTTAATTGTTTCGAGTGAGAGACATCTAGCAGCAGAAATTACATATTGTGCATTTTAAGTCTCTAATGCGATTTGACAATAACTTAAAAAAAGAAAAGATCCTGTTATCAAAACAATGAGTGTCAGTGAGGGACAGCAGTGCAGTGAGAGTGTTAAAACTCTAACTGATCCATGACAGTATCGGTAAATTTCACAAACAGCTTGAGCCACAGGCAATTATCACACAAATCCTTTTTTTGCGGTGTCATAAATGCCCGTTTCTCCCACTTCCATCTATGACTTAACAAAGACTATGCCAGTGTTACATATTTCACCATCTAAAATTCATGTTTTAAATGTTTTATTTGACATGTTTTCAAAAATAAATTACTTAAATACACCTACCCCTGAGACTGCGTGCGTGCTTGTGTGCGTGTGTGTGTGTGTGTGTGTGTGTGTAATGTGTGTGTTTGCGTAAGCATGTTTGTGTGTGATCTCTCCATGAGCTTGTTCTCTATATCGTTCTTGGTTTATCAGCAATCATTTCTCCAAAGAGTCATCCCAGTTGAAAGTTTCTTTAGGGACAAACAATCTGGCTATATGTGTGTGTAATGTTTGTGTTTGACCGCTGGTTCACACATTTACAAAAGGTGACAAACAATGACTAAGCCCCATCTGCCAGTAGCTTTTATCATGAGTGTTATAACAACCAGTAATAAGCGTAAATAATGAATGACCCACATCATGAGGGGCCTCGGCAGGACTGCTAAACTATTTAAGGTGCCTTGTTGATGGGAGTTATTTTTTGCTGTGGGGTTGTAGAAATTCTCTGGCTTCCCAGTAGAGTTTTGGCCTGACAATAAACAACAGTTTAATACTTTATCTAATCCCTGCCAGGAGGTGAGTCCAACAGCAAGCTCTTGCAGATGTTCACATCCAATAATCTATCCATAATTGATGAAACAGGGAGGTCAGATGTAATGGCTGCTGCCATTCCAGCAACAAATAAATGGTTATTGACAAAACAAGCCAGTGTGGCACTGAGTGGGCTGTGAGATGACAGGCACCGAGTGGAGCGGCGCAGAGACGTAGAGACGAAGCAGGAGGCAGAAGAGGGAGGCTGAACTCTGGACCACTGCTCCTCAGATGGGCCAGCCGGGGCCTTGGTAAGGCCCAGAGAGCGGACAGGATCCCCTGGTGGAAAGTGGTGGACATACCCTCTGAGGAGCTGTCAGGAGAGCATAAACAGGAGGAGAGTGAGAAAGGGAAAAAAGAAAAACAGGGGGAGATAGACGGAGTGGCGGCAAGCGGCATGGCGAGGTGAGTGCAACTGCATGGAGTGAGCTGAGTGCAGTGGGCCAGCTGTCCGCTCTTCTTTCATCTCTGGGCTTTATGTCAGATACAATCTACCTGGCTGTCAAGCCTCGGCACACATCTCACAGCCTTCCCTCCCTCGTCCTCCCTCTCAGATTCTATAACTAACAACCCCCCACACCATCACCATCCCTCCCTCCCTCCCTCATTCTCTCTCCAACTCTCTGGTGGCTGTACAGAGGCGTCCACCTCTGTGTCCTCTGATTCTTCTGGCTAGATCTCTGAATGGACTGCAGCGTGCTTTATTTTTCTGACTTCAAAGTCGGTCTGTCTTTTTATAGTAGCCTACATTTTTCACAAATAGCTGGACACTTAGCAAAAATGTGACAGTGACTTAATGCAAAATAATTCCCAAAAATGATTTCTGGTGTATTAGACATGTATTATCTTTAGGGCTAATAGAAAATATGGTATTTTTGCTATACTGTGCTATTTTCATAAAAGAAAAATTAAACAGTTTCAAAATGTAATATCTATTAAATGTGGCATCAAAAGATGGATGGCATTATTGGTAAAAACAGAAGTGGACCTAGAGAAACAGGAAATAAAAATAAACAGATTTAAGTTACAGTGTTCAAACATTATTGATATTAATAAGGTATGTGTTAACAGTGTAAATTATGCATAACTATTAGTAATATTAAAAATACTTCACTTTTTAAAAAAAAATTACTTTTACTTATTATTAAAGATCTGAGATTACATGATTTAAGTTTCAGCCCAGCGTCCGAATAAAAAATAAAAGTGAAAATATCCTGATCCAAAACTCAGCTTAATATGTTACTCAGCAGGTTGCTGCCACCTCTTATAAGTTTTAAATGATGTAAAGTGAGAGATTTCAAAATTCTGTTGCAGTAATGTCATGTTAGAATTTCACAAGTTTCTGTGTTTCAATGGACAACACGGAAAAGGGCTACTTAATGATGGATGTGTTACAGAGAAAAATGAAGAAAAACAGTCCTGATCTCAGACTGTGGCTTCTTTCTGGCACTTAACTGGATTTAACACACTAAACAAAAACTGCACTTCTTTTAAGCCTCATTAACTCTTAACATGGTAAATGGCTCCATGTTGCACAACACCACTCCCGACGAGGAAAAGAGGCTTCGAAGAATTACTGAGAAAGCAGAAGAGAACTTGCTATTTAGTGCTGGAGAAGAAAAAAAGGCCTTTTTTAACTCCAGCGGAGGGGTAGTGACTCTCCCTCGTACAGTTCCCTTCTACACCGCTTAATTACTGCGTGCGATCATGAATATTTCAGGCATATGCTTTCCCACTTTGTCACTTGAGTTCAGAACTAAGAGAAACAAGTTCATATGCATATTAATAGGGGGTTTGTGGGTGGAGGGGGACAGGAGGACTAAGGGTTGCCAGTGTGCTGGTGACAGCAGGAGGAAATGGCACTCATTCCCCGGCAGCTGCTCTTTTTAGATCCCCCTCAGAGGGAACTGCCCGAGGTGGGCCTCCGCCACAAAGGGGATAAAGGAGATGAGGGCTCTTGATGGAAAACAGGCAAACAACCACTGGGACCCCCATCCTACCCCCCTTCAAACACTAATGTGAGTGCGCACTCGAACACACGCACACACAGAAACCCTTGGCCTGCACTTAGCCGACCCCCAGGAGTTGTCAGGACCTCTTTACCATTTTCCGCGGTGGCTGCTAAACTGTGCATTAGCACCAGGCTAACGGGACCGCTCTAATGACAGACTGAGACTGAGGAGAGATTTCTTCCTAGCTATGTATAATGACAAATGGGAGACAGTCCTGAGGGAGGGGGAATGAGCTGGGCCCTGGAAGCATCTGAGGCCCCTATCGGTTGAAGAGGGTCGTACTATTAAAATGACAATATAAATGTAAATCCTAAGTAATAATTCTTAAAAATGGCTGACGCGACCCTCCCCTGGATCACGTGCATCACTGCACTAACATGGTCTAGGGGCAGCATTAAACATTGTCTAATTGAATTTATGGACCTTTAAATACCACTTAGCACCCAGTAGAGCATAATGATATGCTTTATTTAACATATCTAAACAAAGAAGATTGCTGCATTGTGCTGGTTTAATGGTGCACAAAGTGTTCTCTATCCACTTGATAAAGAGGCCTACTTGCACATGTAAATGTCTTGTTACCAAAGCTTCTGCAAATAGACGCCCCCTTAAAACGTGGATATTTTTGCCACATGGAGGACAACTCTTGATTAATTTGAACTCTGTCAAGTCTGCATGGAGATATCAGGAACTTTCAATGGCAAGTTCAAAGGGGGCGCTAATTAGTTTGACCTCTCCTGTCATAATTAGCATGCCCAGTCAACCTCCCACAATTTATCAGCGAGAACAAAAGGAGGGAGAGTCAAATCGTGTTTCTGGATGAAGAAAACAGTATCTTAATTGATGTTTTCAAACAATACTTGATGCCATGTTCTGTTCGACATGCCCCTCATTTGCTCAATTCTCGAGACAGACGCAGATCTTAAACATACACACAGAAGTATTCAACTTGGGCGAGTGTCTTAAAATGTAAGACAGGAGCACAAAGACGAGCCGTGCAGGGTGAAGCAATTACAGCACTGGCAGCTATATTGCTTCTCCCAACATGTCAGAGGTGCTAAATGTGATTTATAAAAGGAGTTCCTACTGGGCATTCTTAAAGGGGAAAGAAATGAGAGGCATTCAGAAACAGTATAATGACTTGATGTTACTATCTAAACAAATGTTGGTTTTTTTTGTTTGTTTTTTGTTAATTTTTTTGAGGGGCAGAAAAATAAATTTACCAAGACAAGAGGAAGCTTTTAAAGCCCACACAACACAGCCATCACTGGGACAACCTGCTTGGGCACAAATGTGTGCTAAGTAATCTTACAACTGCAAAGCCCATTGCTTAGGGTACTCAAAGTATTATTAGCCATTTATCTGCAGCCAGGGCGAGCCAATGACAGCCTATGGACAGGATTAGAGTACAAATCTAATGCTTATATGTGCAAACACATCAGAATGACTGCCACAGCTACAATAAACCCTTGTGATCTGTTTCAGATCTTGTTCCACTTTCCCATCAGTCGTCATCACAGCCCCTATAATTCCCTTTCTTATCGCCAAGATTTTTCTGTCTTTTTTCCTTTTAGATAGAAGGCACAAAGAGAACAGGACAGAGAGGGGTGGCTTTTGTTTTGGTACCTCTGTGTCTTCCCCCACTCTTTCTCTTTCTCTTCCCTTCCCTCTGTGGGGCTCTGGTGTGATTATTACACTTTCAGTGGAGGATTTAACCACGGGCCAGTTGGGCCATCGCCTCGGGGAGGCCCGGATTTCAATGCGCGTGTGCTACTTTTTCCCCCAGTTTATTGCCTTGCCTTTTATTCTGCCAGACAGTCCCACTGACATCAGGGGGCTCTTAGAATAACTCGCCTGAGGCAATCAGATCTCTGAACCTTAAATCAGCCACCGTATACTGGTATAGGTTCCAGATCTGAAAATGAGCTAGTGCTAATAGATAGAGATAACTCATATGACGCTATGGTTGAAACATTTTTTTTAATTGTTTTAATATTTGCATAGTAAAGTATCATGTGCTCATCTTTAACAACCTTCACCTGAGAGTATAAAACAAATCATGTTGATTTTACACTTTTATATTTATTCAAACATTGTTAGGCTCCATCTAGTTACATGTTGTTATAATTGCAACCTGTATCAGCAATTACTTGAGCACCTTCTTCTATCTGCAACGCAAAAATGTCACTTACATTCTTTTTCACATTTCGTGCAGCAGAATGAAAAGGACTTTTAATGCTGCTCCTTTTAGTAAGGTAAATACAGATTTGTGCATTACCCAGGAAAAAATTACATGAATATTTACAATGTAAGTCTCTTTAATCCTACAAGATATCAAAAAGTTTAGTGGATATTGTTCAAATTCGATCTGTTTTTGTCACTCAGATGAAATATTTGGCATTGATGACCTCTGTGCTTCATAGAATCTGTGTTTTGATTTTTTTGTTATGTTTCTACAAGTCTCACCTCTAACATCTTTTGGAGGTGCAGATCATGGAGAGAAAAACCTATCATGATTTGGATCTGAAGGGCAGATAGCAGCTAAAATTGATCTGTGACAGATTTTAGGCTTGCTAATTGGTCAGTGTGAGAATTTAAGCATAATTAGCAGTTGGTTAAATCAACAGGGACCCCCTTTTGTATTGACAGTCTTGGCCTTTCTCTCCCCTGGTCAGTATGGGATGTGTGTGGATCAATATGATAAGTCAAGTACAGGTCAGAAAAATACAGAAAATTCAGACCAACTATGATAAAATGAGGGAAGATCAATATTCTTCTGTGCTGTGTGAATAAACAGCACTTAAAGCCTACGTGGTTATGCGGATAAGAAGTAAACAGTAAAAATGATAGTGTCAACCCCGCTGGGTGACAAATCCATTTGAAAACACTTTCTATTTTGCCACAACCACCACACCAAATACTACTCACAAATTAAACACTTAACAGTTTCTTTGCTTACATACCAACGCAGACTTACCGAACAGTATTTATCAGTTACTTCTCAACATCCACATGAATCAATTATTCAAAAAGAAAATATGTCCCTTTTATAGCTGGTTCACCTGTAACTTCCTCTATTTCTTTCTTCCAAAGATTGGTGAAAACAGGAGCAAATGCCATGAGTTGAATTTTTATTTAAAATAATATTTATTAATATTACCTTTTTTTCAATGCCAAGTCTGGTGCAGTGCGCACTGGAGCTACATTACATCACTTCCAGCAAAACTGCTTCACCAATCTGTTGGAAAAAGAACCTCTATAGTTTAGCTCAGCTAAAAACCCAGACACACTGAAAGTCTCAGCACGTTAGTATTTCATTTACTATTGAACGTGTAATCTGTATCAAACATAGTCTGGTACAGATACTAACACAAAATTACATTACCACGAAGATAACGTTGCCATGAATGGGCTACTAACTAAAACCATCAAACATTAAGCCCTCCACACAATGTCATATATTCACAATTTTAAAACCAGAACGTAAATGTGTGGTTGTGTAAAAATGCAATGCTTTCCATTCACTTAAGAGGAGCAGTGGTTCCCAATCATTATAACTTTTGACCACACATAACGTGATATCTAAAGAGTAAAGCAACTTAATTCTTGCGATTTCTTGTCACAAGCTGCATGTGCTAATGATCTGCAAGTTAAACTGAAATCAGAAAGATATTTTTTATAACAGAATAATGGTCTGTTTAGCTTTTGTCTGCTCCAGATGTTTATTGGGCAGTTTTTTCTTGCGGGCTCTTTGAGGGTCCTGACACCATGGCTGAGAACCAGCATATTTCTGTGTCGCATGCAGAACACACAAGTCTCCATGGGGATGACTTTAAGCTTAGAGGAGGTAAAGAGGCCATGTTCTGCCAGAATGACAGGTCCCATTCTGAAACAGACTCACACAGGTAGACAGTCTCAGACTTTTCTTTCAATTTATCACAATTGTTTTTCAGAAACATGCTCTTTATAAGAAAAGGCACACCCACCATCAATCAAGTAAAAGAAAAGAACCTTGCAAAATGACATGATTAATTCACACTACTGAGTAAACACTGAATGATTTCTTAATGTAGAACTGTCAAAAGACCTCATTTGTTGCAGGCTGATCTGTACATAATTAAGACATACTGTAATTTTTGTCCAGTGTGTGCCTGCGCATACATGTGCATGTGCTTCAGTGTATGAATGACAGCTCAGAGAGCCTGTGTAGTGTGTAAATGTTGCAGAAGGCCAGACTCTCACGAGTGAGCAATGTGGATCTGTGATCTCTGATCTGTGCGGGAACTCAGCAGGACACTACCACTGGCTCTACTATCATATCAGCCGCAGACATAAACTCACATTTGGCAGGCTCCCCTGTCTCCTGCTGCCAGAGGTTTAGCATGTCTAAAATTGATGGCTCGCCCCTCCTAGTAGAGGTGTATCAGGAGTCAGAGCTCTAATAAGACGTAATTGCACCCTTGCTTTACCGTGGCACCCTGCAAGGGATACAGGTCAACAGAACAGCTGGAACTGAGAGAATGTTAAAAACAAACAGAGTTCACAGGCAAAGTCACAGCTTCAAGCGTCTAATTGCAGTTGGAACCAAGCAGCTGAAGTCATGCGTGAAAAGGAATGCATAGTTAGTGCTTAAAAAACAAGAAAAAGTGCTTTAAACTGATAAGAGCAAACATTGAATCATTGTTAAAACGATGTTAAGTTAAATTCATTAATAATGAAGCCTAGGCTTTGTTGAGACGGCTTTAAGTCAGATCATATCAGCCTTTAAGATCTGAGTTTAAGATTTTATATGCAGTTTATGCAAGCAAAATGGGCCACCGCCACATTGAGCTCTCGCCTCACTCTTATTGAAAGCTTTCTTAAAAACGACTGATAAAAGCCAAGGGCATCTTTAAGAATTGACACACTCTTTAAAACATACATCTCATGAAAAAGACTTAAAGAGGGCCAGTTGCAAATTTAATATAACTTGGGGGATGCAGCAGTGAAATACCATCAGCGAGCAAGCAGCGGCTGTTCACAAAGTAACTGCCGGGGTCTGAGAGAATACTACGCTCACATCACATCTAAAAGCCAAACACACTGGCAGACAGAGGCGAGGCAGGCAAGGCTGATGAAGAGTGAGGAGAAAAGGCAGGCTCAATTGAGCTGGAGAGATGTACCCCGATTTCACCTTTTTGCATCACTTGCTTTTGTACTATATGTCCATTCAGACAAGAGCCTTTTATGGCATGAAAGTAAGGGTTTGATGAGTTCATCTAAGTAAATAAGCAAAAAAGAGAACGAAAAAAAAAAGTTTCATGACATGTCTGATTCCTCCAACACCCCCTCAGACCCCAAAAACAAAGAAACCTGGACCAAAGAACACTCAGTATTCAGAACAATACGAGTCAAAAGCTCACAACACATGAGAAGCTTAAGTGTAATTCTGTTCACTCCTGTTTTGGTGCACTTTTTCGCCCCATAAATATTTGATGAAATGGGTCCAAACCATAGCTATATAATACTCCTGCATAACTGATGCTCACACCCGTGAGCCGTCAACATTAGGGGCATGATTGAGTGCATTCAAATGAATTCAAATTGCACATTGATTACTTGATGGAATAAATAGGTCCTTCCCACCACATTCCCCTGTCATTCCTCAACTCTGCTTACATGCAATGGATCCCGGAGAAGTCAGCATTTGCAAGACAGAAGGGAGAGAAAGCGACGGAGAAGACCTTGGCAAATGTTCGTTTTTATTTTGCATAAATTTCAAAATGATGTGTTGATTTGATCTCTGTGGGAAGTTAATTAGGTTCATAGATTGCTCCAGGTACTCTTCAGGTAATTCAGAGTGTCATGATCTCTAGAAATAAAAAAGCCTGAGACCTCTCCCTCGCTCCAAACACACTGCTGCATTATTGGGAGAAGCTAATTATTTTTAGTGTGTCAGAGGTTTGCATTTTTGCCCAGTAGTAACACAGTGAAAAGGAATAATAATTGGAAAATCTAATGAGGTGAGGCTAGCAGCAACATTAAACCTAGCCTACATTGTAAAAAGTTAATGCAATAGTTACTGTGATCCTCTGAGGCTGACGTTCAGACCTGAACCCTACGAGAACCTTTCCTCTGTCTTTAAATCATCATTATTAGCTGCCATTGCCATTTAAAACTCATACTGTCAATCAAGACTGCAAATGCATGCAGCAGGACAAACAGCACTGATATTGCAGTGCAATTAGTAAAAGATAGCAAAACCCTAAGCTCTAATTTCTGCAGCAGCTCTGCTCTCAAAAACTGAGGTAGTAGCTTTAGGATGAGCCTTAGGCGTCTCCCAGCTGTCAAAGTTGGAAGGATATACAATGAGGCCACTCATTTTCCGCTGAACAAGTTGTTCAGCTCTGAGCAGGTACTGGACCTGCAGGGTGGTTTTCATATCGGCGCTGTGAAGGTTGAGAGAGGCAGAACGTCTCATTAAAACCTTCAGATAGCATTAGCTCCTCTATCAACACTTTACACCAACCAGTTCCTCCCCTCTATCTCCTCTGCAGCGTTTCCTCTGTGGAACAGCTGTCTCAAGAATAGCGAAATCTAACATAAACATAAATAAATAAATTTCCCATCTAATTACTTGCTTGAAAAGCTTCATTCACGCTCCACCTTTCAGCTATGTTTTATTTAAACAAAGGACATCAATCCTTGAATCATAAATAAAAGGGCCGCTCCATGCCAATTGTTTTAAAATGTTAAGCTATAACTAAAACCTCATAATGAAGCTGATCCGCAGAGACCAAGGTCAAAAGTAAAAATCATTTTAGTAATCCGATGTACAACAGTTCCCTCACACGGTGGCATAATTAACTTGAATATATTAATTCTTTAGTACATTGCTTATTGAATTATACATCCTCAATTTGCCTTCCACAATACAGTATATTGAGCAATGATGGTGAATAAGGAGTAGTAGATAAGACCTGTTGGCATATCTGGAGCCCCTGAGCATGAATTATTATCTCCATCTCACTGAAGGACATTCTGTTGGGTTCAGGGAAATCATGAACCCCGTCTGAATAGGCCTATTTGTCTGAGTAAGCTGTAATTGCTTTCTGAGGACATGTAGAAAAGTTTCAGCATTTTGTTAAACCAAAGTACACTGCGGCTGAACTGAACTGAACAGAAGACCGCAGAGATAGTTGCTCAAAATATCATATTACGAGAAAATTCTGATTTATGGATGTATTTGAAAATGAATGTTATCAAAGTCTGGTATATGACTTTACAATAGGGTATTAGTCAAATCAAAGCCAGACCAAAACTTTGTTTAAGAGAACCTTTCTAGTTAAGATCTGAAATTTGGCTAAAATCTTGATCAAGATTTGTACTAAGTGCATTTTAGAGCTAAAAAATTAAATGCTGTGTGATGCACTGTCAGTGTTCTCTAGCAGTAATTGCAAAATTGTTTCCATATCACCTCAAACACACAGGCTCTATAACATTTTTCTGATTAAATTTCAATTTTCAATTTTCACTAAAAGGCAACATATACGCTGATACCAATAAACCTGAAATAACCAAATATAATTTGCTGAGCCTACGTTTACTAGTAAATTAAAAGTCTTTGACCAGAAAAATCTGTTGAAGTCCAGTATATCCAAATCTCACCAGTCAAAATGTCCGCTGAAATCCCCGTAATAGGTTTTGAAATTAACACTCTACACACAGCAAATGCAGGTAGATTTGGCATATAAATTTTGGGAGACACACAATTTTTTTTGCAACTAAATATGACAATGACTGTCCCCACTGCTGCTGCACCACATAGCAATTTTTTTTTAATCTTAGTGCCTGCTCTACCAACTGTGCTACCTGGACACCCAATTTTTAGTAAATGTTTGACTGGAATTTCTCCAGTTTGTCAAGGAAATTAAAATCTTTGAGGCAACTTCAACTGGCACCAAATTTTATTAATGTAAGCAGTGATAATTAGATATATAATTATGGTCAGTTCACGAGCTTGGCTAATAATTTATTTTTAAGTCTTGAAGCCTTTAGACACCGGGTGTATAATGCATAAACAACCCGAAAATTTGCATTGTTCGGATGCAAAATGTTCAGATCAAAACTCTTCACACCAGCAGTGACAAGATTTTGCAACAGAAACATGGGATTACCAATTTGCGAAAGAGTTTTGACAGCTCACATTGAAGAGTGAAAAAATGGACTTATGTTACAAATACAATATTAAAACATAACATAAGTTATTAGCCATCAAACACAAAACATAAAAATATGACACCACACGTCATAGACATTAACAGCAGGCGGGTGTAAGCCAAAAGCTTAGAGAGGTGAAAAGTTAAGAGAGCCTCCCATAAATTTGCATATGTTAGCTAATGCCCAACTGATCAGCAATACTCTGCCATTTGTTGTCTCTAAGATCGTTGTCTTTTATAATTTGCTTGTTGTTTGTCAAACAACGCTTGGAGCTGAGAGACACAGAAAATGAGCTTGCCAGCCATTGTTATTTATGTTGTTGTTGTGGGAGACCAACGTGATGTCCATTCCACACAACCATCATGATTGGTTGATGCATTTGTTCGCAGTGTGAAGGCTGGCAAAATGGACCATGATCCGAAACATAAAAGGGTCACTTTTTCCCGGCGTGATATTTGCATTCTGAGTAAAAATACTCATGACCAATCAGCAGTTTAAAAAATAATATATTCGTGTGAACTATTGGCACCAAAAAACACATCCGGTGTGTAAAGGCCTTCAGGCTTTTCAGATTTTGATCAGAACTTGCTTAAAACAAACAAAGATTTTAACATTTAACCAAAAACCATTGAAAAAAATAGACTTTTAAGAGAAGGAAACCAGAAGTGCCAAAATGCTGACTGACTTTTGCGTTTTATGACTCATTACTTCACCACTTTATAAAGTCCTAGCCAGAGAGTGAGTAACGGGGTAAGACCACTCAGAGAGGTTGGAAGGGATTCAACAAACATGACTAAATGTACCATGAATAAAACTTTCATATATTACTTTATACATGAACATTTTTGCCTGGGTCAGTCAAACAGATTTCCATCTGTACCAGTGACTGTTTTCAGTGAGGTCAGTGAATCCCATGATCCCATGCTATCTCATAATGTCATCAAACTTCATCCTTGTTAATAGTATTGCATTATTTGAGAAAGCTACCATTAGAAATATTGTGCATTTAATAGTGTGAGTGTGTGAGTTGTTTACTAAGTGGACTCTGGCCTTACTGTAATTAATCTTACAAGTAAGTGCAAGGATCTTTCCTAGCTGGAGAGATCTATGCATTATAATTAATGTAATGCTTATTCTTTAACACTGAAAAATATTAATATTTTTTAAAATTTTCCATTATGTGCTCTTCATTTAACCCCAAATCCTTTCTGCTTGAGTGCTTGTTAAATACCAGTTTGACAAAGGCAGTGACACTTTGAAACTTTTCCATTGTCTTGTCAGTCATGCCTGAAGAACTCACACTCACATCTCCTATTCTTACGTTTTGATCCAAAAAATGGCAAAGATTCTTTTATATTCAAATGAGTATATTAACATTAGACATCCAGCATCAGAACGTCCCTCTCTGTTCGCATCTCATTTGAATATCTCATATCTTCAAGACACAGCTCAGTTAGAGTCATATGGGCTTTTGTCCCCAGCACGGGAGACCACAGGCAAGTCAGAGAGGTGTCACACATCCAGCCTTGTAATTTGTCATGAAAGAACCCTTTTCTTGGATGAAGGTAACGAGCTGTCAAGGTTACAATGACTAGCATAAACATAGCTAATTAATTAGAAACCAAGTGAGGAAGGGTAAGGCCACATGGCAGGGAGAATCCATAATTAGCTAATACATTACATATACCTCTTGGAATATATTGTTAGGAAGGCAAAACAATTATGTTGGTGTGAATATCAACCAGGAGAGACTTATAAGGAGTCTCTCTGTGGCACCTGTAACAACCTCAAAGAGGGCATGCATTATAAATACAAAAGGCAAGCCATTCTCTATTAGAGATGAAGACCAAAAGGCACACAGACAATAACATGTCAGCATCTCTTAAAGTGCACACCAACTCCCTCAGACGTCTCAAAAATGCCAAACAAAATGAAAATGGCATGCTCCGGCACAGAAACTTGGCACCGAGTGAAAACTTTTTGTCAACGCTCTCCTTGGGGGGATCAAGTTGTCTCCTTTTAGACTCTGATGGTAAATTGTATCTAATGTATCCATACTGCTTACTTGGAGATAAAAGGCTTTTATTGTGTCAGGTTCGTAATATCATTCTGATACCGTAATTAGTGAATGAAAATAGAGATCAAGCATTGCTGTAGATATGAATTAAGATGAAGCCAAACAAAATCTGGGTGGGGGTTAACGTTAACATTTAAATTGAAAACTGAAATCCAAGTCAGGCAAGTGAAGTCTAACTGTCTACCTACAGTACTTCTATAGGTAGCATCAAAGTGTGGTATTTAGGTTTTGCAGAACTCTGTCAGTGTAATTACCACCAATTCTCATTAATGTTGGGGAAGCTCAAGACACACAGCATACCAATTCCTCGGCCCCAGGCTATATTTCTAAAATTTGCTTTATTTGATTAATTACAAGCAAAGTTGGAAATCCCCTCATATGGCAATGCATACATAACCAATTTCCTTGACTGGGGATTTTGGAATACATCTGATTGTAAATGCAGATTGCACATCATAGGAGAGTCAACCACACCTCTGGTTGATAAGGTCTCAATTTCTGATTTTTATTGGACTGATCCAGTAATGCCACAAACAAAACAATGTTAATCTGAATTTGCAATGTATATTTCAAAATTGTATATCTATCTTAAGTGTTGAATTGTATGCAGGACTTATATAGCGAGCATATTGTTATTAAGCCGTCTGAGGCAAAATAACCCTGTATGAATAAAGCCGACCAGACTATATTGTTATAATATGGTCATATGAGGAGTATGGGGCAACATTGGATGTGCTGAAGGAAAGACACGTTGGCCATTACTATTGCACTTCCAGCTAGCACAGACAGTGATAGCTCTTAGGTTACTTTTGTGGGTTACGAAGAGCATAGGGAGGGGTCTGGGTGGATCAGTGGATCGACAAAACATCACAGATTTTGGGACAGCTGCTGACAGTTGTTCTGTCTTTATCTGACAGTTATGTTTCTTTTCAAGCATGACCAGCGTGGTAGCGTAGGAAGTAAACATGGAGGCCACTGTTTATGTAGTTAATAGGTAGTTGAATCCAGCATATTAATGAGCAGATAATAAAGAGGGCCAAGGAAATTTAGCCATACAATTACTGGTTTTCATAAAGAAGCGGTTAATATTTTTGTAGGACAGTATGTGTAGATGTGAAGCTGGGGCCAGGAGTGGTGAGACTGTGGTGTAAATGGCTTCACAGAAACATTTCAGGATGTAATTTGCCACTTTTTTACTTATCAGCTTACAAAGTTTGCATTATCTCTGATATGACTGTTCAGATTGAGGTCACACTGCAAAAAAATCAAAAACGTCTCTGATTTAGGATCAATTAAGAAATTGATCCACATCAGAATTAAATAAGATCTGATTCCATGTAATTTTGCTCTTCATAAAAAAAACAAAAAAACAAAAACAGACGAGTCGCATACAAGCAAAAGTGGGGCACTTGTGGCTGCTGTATGCACATAGCTAGAAAATGTGTGTATGGCCCAAAAAATAATTGAATGTTAAGTTGTTTTGGCTGAATGAAGAAGCATCGAAGTATTTCTAACTTTTTGCTTAGCTTTTGCTTAGCTTTTGTCCAAAACATGAGCACTAAAGATAGTGCTAAATACTTTAAACACACTTTTGGTTGTGCAAATCCTTCCTCCTCTATTTCCTCACAATTAAACAAAACTCCTCTCCATAGACATACACTTCATGCTGAAACCCACAGAATAAATATTTAGAATAACATAAAGCCTTAAAAGGGGGTGTTATCTCCTTCAAATTCTAAAATGTTTGCTATTTTAGCAGAAACACGACGTAGGTCTGAATTCAATAATGTTTACAAGTTCATGTCAGTTGCTTCAACTATCACAGACACAACTCATTTTGTTAATATCTCTCAGGGAAGAGGTACACCATACCCACCACTAGTCTGCGTATTACAGTAATGAAAAACCTTGTTCAGGCCAGAGGATGGTACGGTCCACTCAGACGGGGGAGACTCGTGTACCTGCCAGCAGACAAATGGACTGTCTGTTTCTCTCCATGTACGGGTCCTGAGGGCTTACGTTGCACTGGACACATAAACCAGTTGCCAGATACAACTACTGTATTCAGGTTTCAATAATGTATTGGACATTTCATTGACATTACATTTATTTGACCAGTGGTGTAAGCTATTACTGTATTTGGAGATAATCTTTTCCAAGTGAAACTCAAAACACACATATACAGATATACTCTATTTCTCTATTACTCTATTATTTCAAAACTCTGCATGATTATTTTAATTTATCTCATGACAAGTACAATCTGTGTTCTTGTTGCCTTATGTGGAGAAGAAGTTAAAGTTAATTTTGCCCTCATATTTCTGAGTGCAAAATGCTAAATGGTAGCGATTTTGTTTGCAGTATAATAAAGGTCTTATATACTTAAAAACCTGAATATTTTTGATTTTTTTTAATTGTCTTCATTTTTTGCACTGACAAAATAATAGTAAAAGAATGAGACTCTCCACATCTCCCTGATACTACATTAAGACACAATAGATACTAAATATTAAGCCACACCGGTTTCATTCTGAAAATAAAACTAGTGATAACATTCAATGAGCTATTACACTGATGTTTTGTCAGGCTTGGCAGATTTAGTATAAATTTCAACATCACTGACTTTAATTCTCCCTAAGCATTGCACATGCCATGGATGAAACCATTTCCATTTCTCTGCCCTCAGGTTCCTTCTGATGCTGCTGTGGTTCCTGTTGTGAAGGGATTGCTGCTGCTGCCACCACCACCCCTCCCCCCAATTTACCTGCTTGGTGGTGTGGCCCAGGCCTTGGTCAGGAAGTGCTGAAGCTGATCCAGCTTATTGGGCTGGCTCCTCCAGGGGCTTCTGCCACCATATGGCTGACCCAGGCCCTGCAGCCTCCCCAGGGGTGACTCGTGCCTGGATCAGAGTAACGAATCTGAGTATATAGCCCTCCACGTTACACCCCCTCTTTCCCCAGCATGACTACACAGATGTTGCTTCAGAAAAATCCTGAAAATGCGAACTATGGTGGGGAGATGAAAAAGATGCAGGGTTACTAGAACCATGCAAAGCTGTTCATTTGACTTTAGAAACTTTTAAACTACCTCGTTTCTGAGCTGATATTAGATATAAGTCAGTATCTGACAGTTTTTGTTTGCCAATACTTGGATACAACTACAAACAAACACACACACAAGCACACAATAGCACAGTTTGGCAAGTGGTCAGAATGGTCTACCTGTGGCAGTATTCACCACAATACTTACAGCGCCATGTGGGAGATGCACTTTCCGGCTGTTTCACTTTAACAAGCAGTGCCCTGACATTTTAAATATGCTTTCACCAGTGGTTTCAATGGTCTTGCTCCAATATTTGCATGCCTTTTGTACCCAAAGGCAACAAAAGAGGAAAGAAAAGAGATAGAGAGGAAAAAAGTCAACAGTTTTTACACTAGCCAAAGCTGTATCTAAATGTGTCTTACATCTCTGCCCCCTGCCAGGCCCCCCATCCCTCTCATCCCTCGTTCCTCCCGCCTCCTGGAGGGCAGAATGATTGAGGGGCGCTACCCCTTCCTTTTATCCTTCATACGAAGGTCTGCCTCTCTCCATAGTCAAAAACATCAACTGTAGAGAAGTAGTAAGGACGAGGAGAGTGAACGGGAGGGACGTAAAGTGTCACACAGTGTATTCCCCTAAAGCACAATGAGCCACGCACAGGTTAGATGCAAGGATATGGAAAGTCATTATTTGCAGGCCTAAAGGGATGTACTTGCTACATGGGCCAGATGGTACATCAACAACAGGCAAAAAAGGACAACCTATTACAACCCTCTGTTGTATAGTGGTTTGCTATCAAAGGCCTACAAAGGCCTTGCTGTGGCTACCTTGTTATCTAATTTGTGCATGTTTATTTATGTGCCATGTGCATTGGTCCCCCATGAGAGTAAGAAGATGTCATTTACGTGTTTGAGCACACCAGATCTGCCATGCTTAAATGTAGTGCACTGCAGTGCATATGCATTTAAACATGTGAACAAATTCTGTTGCATAAAGAATGATTAACTAACTTGACCACAATTTATCTTTGAATGTTCGTTTTATCTGTCTAATTAAAATCATACCTAACTTCTTACAATCAAAAGAGCTTATTTTGTTGTTTTTGACCTTTATATAGTCTAATTTTAGATGCCTCATGGAGGTAACAAAACTACTTTAAAATGTGAGCAATTATACATATTTACTGTACATTTGTAGTATGCGCGTTTCAATCTTAATATCTCAAACTCAATATAATGATTAAATGGT
The DNA here is from genome assembly GCA_029783665.1 of Naso thynnoides. Taxonomy (NCBI): domain Eukaryota; kingdom Metazoa; phylum Chordata; class Actinopteri; order Acanthuriformes; family Acanthuridae; genus Naso; species Naso thynnoides. The sequence goes on from JAQLOL010000019.1 coordinate 4,172,335, forward strand.
TACAATACACTTAATATGTAACATTCAGTGACAAGAGGAGCAAATAATAGAGCTGCAGCTGGCAGCCCAACTACTACTGCAACAAGGCCGGGCTCTCCTGCAGTCAGTATATCAGACAATAAGACATCATGAATACAATTAAAGCCCAGACATAGTGGCACAGAGACAAAAACAGACTCAAGACAGTTAAAATCTATCAAAGAACAGGAGACGGCACATAGCGGAACATCAGGTTTCAGTTATTGCTGGGTTATTGCAGGAATTGGAGGCAGAAAGCAATTATCAGCAAGAACATCAGTAAAAGCATGGAGCCGTTGACATAAAAATGTCCACTCCAGTACGACTCTGCAGCTCATTCCAGTTGCTGGGAACAGTAAATTGTAATGAGCAGAGCCTGATGGAGGCGTTAGCTCTGGGGACTGTTAACTGACGGGCAACTCGGGTGTTATAACTGACAGATGAGATTTGTAGCATGCTTAGGTCTGTAATCTAAACCTCTGCTGTCATCAAATGACACAATCAGGAGTTGTTTTACTGTTGATGTATAGGAAAATCACTTTGTTGCTAGAACATTTAAACTGAGAAGAATTTTATTGCGTGAGTGAATGAACTCTGCCAATGTCTGTCTGCAAAGAGCGTCTTCGTAATTATCAATATATCACCAGAGATGTAACACTGGATGTCACCACCATATTTTGTTTTATGATTATTTGAGAAATATGCTTCAAAAATAGATATTTTACTTAACTTTTTCAAGTTTTGAGTGCATCCAAGCTTGTTTCCAAATACAGAGGTGTCCATTCATTATTTATATGTCATGTAAATATATGCAATAATTTAACGTCTTTTTTTTTTCTTTATCTTTCAAGATAGGTGACCAATTCATCCAGAGTATTCATGGTCTATTTATACTTCTGATAACTTAAACTGAAGAGGTCTATGCAGAAATTTCAATGCAGTCCTTACAGTGTCTTACTAGGTTTAACAAATACAACAGAAAGTCAAGCAAGCATATGAAAAGTCTAATTACTCTCTAATTACCAGTATCTTTGTCACTGTGGCCTCTGGTTCTGTAATAGTGAAAGAGATGCTGATGATTGTTATGTTTGCAGTTACAGCAGTGCCATGCTGCAGGCAGAATCAGCACAGAGCAGTATTTATATGGTTTGTAGGGACACCTATTGGCCAAATGTGAAAACTACACTGTGCTGCAGAGGCACACAAAATGAAAATGTCCCACCAGTGAAGACTGCATTGTTTTTAATTCGTGTAGTTCATCAATGTGGAAAACAAACATTATTTATCATACATAATCAATCATAAACAATTAAAGTGCAACGGTCCTCTTTCCTTAAAAAAAGAAATAAATAGGGCAAGATTTCTCTGACTTTTAATACACAGTGCAGTCACATACTAAGCAGTCAAGTCAGCCTGTAAGGAATTAAAAAAAACAGTGCTTCCTTAGGACATACTAATGAATCATGTATTAAAGATAATCATTATTGGTTTATAAACGCTGGCGTCTCACAAGCCACAAGCACACAGCGCAGTCCCAGGATATGCAACAACTAGTAATATTGTAATTAAAACTAGAAACATGAAATTCTGAGACTTCAGACAACAGAATATTACAACAACAACAACTCTCAATTGCATAAAAAGCAGGAGCGCCAGTCACCTCAGCAGCTCTACTTAAAATGTCCAAGGACACATGGAAGATTTTTGGCTTTCAAATTAAAAAATACATCTTATTGTTTTAATTTTATTCATCAACTTTCTATTTTTAAGGATGTATAAAATATCTTATTAACATCTTTGTTTTTAAATCACTGATTTTTTTACTAGCATGTACTGGAGACTGTGTGATCAAAAGTTAATATGTTTAATGTTTTAATGTCACCTTATCTTTATCTACATTGACTCACAAAAATAACTACAAGGAAAATTACAATTAAAACACAAGAGGGACAGAAAGAAATCTTAATACTTAAAGATTTCCCTTTAATGCTGGACTAATTTAGCTTCTGCTCAATTCCACGTTGCTCAACAGGTGTCGTTTGCCACGGTAAGTCGCTATTAACGGCAAAAAGACTTTCCTCTTGATTCAGTTTCACCTTTCATGGACCAGCTACCTTTGAAAGAGTGAGTGTATACAATAAATGGAATAATTCATGATTTTGTCATTAAAAATGAAAAGTTTCTTTTCCTCATACTTTGGATGTGTTTTGAAATTATACATAATGGACCATGGATGTTCAGAAGTTTTCCAAACCTCCTCTAGCTACATTGGGAGACGTACAAGAGTCCCCCCTTGCGTTTCACAGGAGAGCGGTACCGGAGCTTTAATTATGTGCAGAGCTCGCATCATTAGCATGGATGTGGGTGCAGTATGGAGCGTCCTCGTCTCCAGTCAAGGCACCGTGCTCTGAGTCGACCACCCCCTCCTTTCTCCTCTCATGTAACAAACGAGCTCCGGCCTTGTTACCAAGACACAGGTTAACAAGCACAGCCACAGTACGCTCATGTTGATGAGCCATAAATACATGCAGGGGAGAATATCTGATTATACAGGTAACAAGCAGCCAATAACAGTGGTAACTACTGTAAATCTATTTAAAATACAGTTTAGAGGATTTATTTTTTGTTGTAGATAGCCTACACAAGTTTAAGGTTTATACTAAGTTAATTAATTTAAAGCAGAAATGCAAAAAAAGTGCATCCCTGAGAAAAAAATTATAGAAACATGTCTTGTTGTTACCGTATATGATCAAACCAGTGAGTCCCATGATAGAAACCCAGCTCTATACGGCTGCGCTGCTGGAAACAGTCGGCGTATTACCGTGACACAGATACACGTAACGCTCAAGCACATTTATCCCAACCCAGTTCTAAACTTTCTCAATTATTCATTAATATGAAATTGTGTTTGTCTCAAGTGGAACAGTGTGATTTCCTCCTGCGACACACAGGCATTGTTTGGCCCCTCTCCTGGGCCACTGTCACTTCTTTGCCAATTTCTCCATTGACACATATTGTTCAGGAATCCATTTCCCTCCTGATAGTTTGGAGAACCCTGATTTGTCCTAATCCTGAGACCATTTGTAATACAGAAGACTAGGATAAATAATGAATTGTGTATGACAGAGTCAAAGGAACAAAAAGTGGAGCTTGCGAACAAATGGTTTGTTTTATGGTTGGGAATGAAAATCTTTCTTTATGGTGGCATTATCAAATCATGATATGTATATTCACTGTTGAAATGAATAGTAATAAGTGGGATGTAGGAGAAATATGTAGAGCAAAAATATCTGGTGTGAGGCTGCTGTGACAGCTTCATAATTGTGCCACTCTGAGGCTGCTCGCTGTGATAATGTAGAAATTTGTATATTGTTGAAAATCATGTGTTACATGTGGATACAGCTGCATATCATTCACAGTCTGTGGACGTTATGTGGATTTTAATGTGCGAGCCATTTAGAGAAAATGAAGAGTCTCCAGATTAATAACAGTATATCTCAAAATATTAATCAGGAATAATACCAGTATTTTATGACATACGATTAAGCTTTTAAATATCTTTTAATTTGAGTTGCTACTGTAATTGAGAACAGATGTGACAAAAAAAGATATTTGATGAAAGAGCCAATAAATAAAAAATTAAAGAGGCTGAAAACTCAGGAAATAGAGCTACTATACGTTTAGACTATTTAATGGGTTTGTCATTAGCAATATACAGTATATATTAACTCTTTAATTATGTGTTTTAAATTAGTGTGTAAATAACATAACTAACCTCTCAGAATGGTTTCACAGTGTTTATTTTTGAAATGTGAAATAAACATTTTCTTTAGTTGCACCAAGAACGATTAATTTAATTTGGAGGAATTAAAAATCTAAATAATAAAATTATTAAACCATAATAATTTAGATAGTGATTACAATCCTTTTTAGGCTCCTCCATGCCAATACTGTTTATCTGGTCGACAAATAAATCAATTGTAATCATGTTGCTAATTAAGTGTGATGTCATGCTTGCACATATTCAAACTGAAAATCTAAAGAAATATGAAGTGACCTCTTCCAGAATTTCCCTGTGGCGTTTTTTATTCCATGAATGCTGCATGGCGAGTGTGAATTCATACATAATTTGGAAACACTCTGTCGTGTGATCTTCTGTAAGCACTGCTCATTCAAATCCTGCAAAAGGCTACTGAAGAACTTTAATAAAAGATCAGTGATGCTAAAGACTCATAAAACAACACTCATCCATTTTAATGCTCCGAAATTTCCATTTCAGTTTCCTTTGTAACTGAGATGCATTTTACAGAAGCTAAATTAGTTTGAATAGTATAATTTGTAAATATATGTTAATTAACCCTTTTCTTCATCTCGTTTGTTAAGCGAGAGCACAGCCAAATGAAATTCAAACTTACCTATAAGGCAGACTCAGGACTTGTCTATGAATTAAGGCAAATAAAAACACTCCTGCACAGTTTACTTTTTTGCACACTCAGTTGTTTTTAGTCAGGCGAGGGTCTTAATTGCATTGTCGTTAGTGCATCTAATAATTGCCACGGGACATTTGGGTTTATGAACCTATGCAGGCTTCTACTGTGGGTAAAACCTGCAAAAGGAAAACCTCAGGAAAAGGATGCCCACCACTGCTCCTTAATTTAAGGAGAGATTAATAAAGTAGTTGCTAGACTTGCAGTTTGTTCTCCCTAAGGGTTGTATTAATAATCTTAGAGATACAGGGTTCATCTGTGGAGATCTGCCCTTGTAAAAGACCGACAAAACTTAAAAGGCTTGTCTTAAAAGATCACTGATGAGCTGCTGTTACTTGTCGTCTATAATTTAATGTTAGTTTCATACAGATTAAATGTTAAAAGAGAATCTGTCTTTATAGTAATACTGTCTGTCTGATGGACTAAACCGATAACAAAATGACCCACAGATGAGAGACCTGGAAGAGAGTGATGTTAGCTGTGCATGTGTTGGAAGATATTAATGTCCTGAACAAACGGGAGAAATTCCACTCAAACATTATAAGTGTATTAAGACCCTAAACATAATAAACTCACAACAACCACAAGCTGTGGTTTAGCATTGTTACAAAAATAATGTCAAGTCCCCAATATTTAAAAATGTCACAGATCTGCCAAATTATATTAGGATAACACCAGGTTTGGTCTGAGCACAGACAGACTGAGGAGTTTATGGATATAAATGACTAATAGCACTTTTGCCATCTGTTGCTTGATTGATAGCTGATTAGAAACCAAAAACAAAACCCTGCTGACCATTCTGAATAATGAAATAAACCCCAAAGTCCTTTAAGTGAATGGCTAAAACATCAGCTGGTTGTAACCTTTCACAGCAGAGGATTTGGTGTTTTTCACTTGAACATCATTGCCAATTGAAAAGCTGTCATTCATGAACAGTTTTCCAGATCATGCAACAGTTAATGTCATAAATACGTTGCAGAAAACTATAACTTTGATCTTCCATTAAAAATATAAACACTAGATAAAAATACATATTCCAACAGGAAAAAGTAACTTTTTTTTTTTCAGTGTTGACCCTTTGAATGAATAAGGTTTGAGGTAGAATGTATGGGGAGAATTGATGACATGTGAGAGGAAAAAAAGAGCATAGTCTAATTCAAGTTTGTTCCCTTTGCAGTTCACAATCTCAGCACCAAATGTTCTCTTAATCAGTTAAAATTTAGCAATTTAGTTTCACAAATCTAGTCAAATCGATTTAAAAATCAAACATGGCTCATTGGTGCATTACCAGTGTTTCTAAAATATGACCGTTCTTCATTAACAGAATGTGTTAGTATGATTAAATAAAACTCTTGTCTACTACAGGAATTGTGTATTCTTAGAGGGGAAATGGCTTCTCATTGATACCATAAGTCAATATAAACATAACGCAGTTCGGAGCTTTTAAAAAATATTATTTTGTGAATGAATTTTTTTTTGATAGATCATAATAAAGTTGTCTGAATTCTTTAGGGCATGACTTTCATGACATTCAAAGCACAGTACATGACTTGGTCTTTCATTCATAATAACTGATATTTTTCTTCATTAGATATGAACAACAATGTTAAGAATTGAAGCAGTCTGACAGAAGTTTAGCGTGCAGGATAGCATGCAAAGTAAAGACATATTTGTCTACGTTCATTTACAGCAACACTTAAAGTCACTGATGTCTTCCTTTCTCCAGCGGAAGGAAGCACATCTAGGCCTAATCGTTTTTTTGACAATGATTTTATAACAATGATACAGTTTTTGCTTTAAGTCTTACAGCCTAACTGCCATTTGATTGAACAATCTAATCGTGTGCTGTTTTTTATTGTAAATGTATATTTATCACTTTTCTTTTTCAATTAGGAGAAAACAAATGACCAAATTTCATAAATACAGGCATCATTCACTATACATGAAAATGAAACCACCGCCTTGCATTACACTCTTGACCACCTGTTGGGACCTTGTATTAAATATTTTACAGCTTTTCTCCCTTTTTAGCCCTTCTTCTGTGGC
>JAQLOL010000019.1:4183761-4200435 GCA_029783665.1 Naso thynnoides
CTGCAGTTGGGTGTGTGGATGGTATGAGATAAACTGATCATAGGTGACTTGATTTATGAGGCAAACATTGATTATGAATGGAGATGCCCTTTAATTTTGCGTTGATTTTAGTGGCGCATGTGGGCGGAATGCTTACTGTCTCAAAGATCTTGTCCAGCGCAGCATTTGTTTTGGAAAAGAGAAAAAGACGCCGTTTATTCGAACAATTTCGGTTTGGTCATAAATACGAAATATTGAAATGATCTACAGAAAAATATCCTCAAGCTCCCAATCATAGATAGTAAAAAAGAGAATAGCAAATCGATCAAGCTCATAAAGAACAAATAATGTCTTTCAGTCTGTGTGCCGTAAAGTGTTTCGTAGCGTTATCGCTGACTGAGCGGGGGGGCATCATAAAAGAATAAACCATATTCCACCATTAGACACTGGACTTTCTGCAGTATACTGTTTCACTTGAACATTTACATAAGTAACTTTTACTTCAAAATAAATTATTAATTTAATGGGTATTTGTTGTCTGCTTTTTTAACTAAATAAGACATTTATTCATAAATTGACTTCAACAAAACATTACAGACTCTTAAAGTACTTAATGTCACTTCAGAAGTCCTCTGCCAAGTTTGGTATGTTCAATATTTGACCCTGCTTTCTTTTTCAAAGTATTGTTGATAAAGTAAAGGAAACTTTGTTTAAACCAGGTATAGTGTAGGTCTATACATTTTCAATTTCAAATGTAATCTGTCAGACACGCGTGTTTTTGCTTCAAGCTATTACTCTTTCATGGCCCCTTTTTGGACAGAGGGTTCCTGACCAATTATTTTCAGACAGATGCAGGCATGCAGAATGACTAGAAGCATCAGTTTTTTTTTCAGGTGATGCCTAAGGTAAGGGGAGAATGGCCAGAGGCTACGGCAGCCCACTAGGGACAAAAGGGGCTTATAAACTGTGAAACTGACATCTCTCATCTATTACTTTTGTTAAGTAAACCTTTAAAAACCTTGACAATCCTCTACCTGCTTTTCCCAACCTGTATATATTTAGCATTTTATGAATTTGAAGTCATTTCTGAAGTATTGACTGTGTATAATTTTGTGAATAATCACTGATCCAAGGATGAATAAAAGCACTCGAACTTAATGTACCTCCTCATCTGCAAGCTTTCATATTTATTTTAACACACCTTATGTTACTTTTATGTAGTACAACTTTCCAAAATCAATACACAGTACACTTTTGGGATGAAATATGTTTTATCATATCAATACACACTTCCTTCACAAGCTAGTATCCACCCATTTCACCTCAAAGTCTTGCCAGAAAAAGCAGGTTGTGCAGTTAAAGTAAGTTTGTTGAAGTGGCGCCATTGGCAGCACGTAAATACTAAAACCTAAAAAAAGCCACTCATATCACCAACATGCAGGTTTCCTTGATGCAAACCAAAAAGCCTTGCAGGGAGCCTCAAGAAATGTTCCTTCTGTCAAAGGGAAGCCCGTCACTGGTCCTTTCACAAGGTCATCATGTTTGAATGCTGTCACTTCCGCTTAGAGCATCTCCCTCTCCCTTCCTCCTAACCTTTCACTGAAACTAAAAGCCATGCATTCACAGCAGAGCTGTAATATGTATATCAGAATATAATAAGTTCATCAGCAGCGATTTTTATTTGGTGGTGCTGCTGCATTTCTGTGAACAGAGGTTCTCTGATGTGCTGGGAACCATCAAAGCAGCTGGATTATTTTATGTGGTGAGAATTCTTCATGAACACTTTATTTGTTTTCCTGTTACCTACAAATACTCGTGTAAATTTTTGGTGTATTTTATTTTACATATTTTTTTCTTTTCTTTTCTTTTCGCCTGTGCTTGTGTTTTACAACCAACAGGCTTGAAGGGTCCTCATGGTTTGCAACAAGCCAACTTGTTAAATATCTCCAGCTCTTTAATGAACCATGAGTTTATCAGAGCTTTTTTTGCTACAAAACGGCTTAGGTTACTGCTTGTGAACAATGAGACTGTACCATACATTTAAAATGTATGCCAGGAAAACACTGAACTACAAGAGAGTTTTACAATGTAAAACCTTTGGCTTGTAGACTTGCAGATTTATCATTATTAGTATCATCATTATTAGCAAACCCCTTTTACAGTACACAGAGTAACACATCAGTGTGAAACACATCAGTCTAAACTTTCAACATTAACACTGGCTCTTGATCAGTGTGCCAGGGTCAAATGTAAATAGATTTACAGTTCAAAGTAATCATCAAAAAAAGATCAATGTTTTTAAGGTCATTCTTATATCTAGGGCTGCAGTTGTCATTAGGGCACCATTAATTATTCAGCACACCCCAAGGTATATACAGAATGTCTTAAGCAAAACTGAGCACCAAAAAAGGACAATACCATTCAAAAAGAAGGACTGAATCTCGCTTGCCAATTGTTCTAATTTGGACAACCATCAATCATTGTCTGGAAGATAAAAGGATTTCCCAATTCTTCCACTGACATCTGACATCCATTTTTATTTTTTGTTTTGGTTCTTTTGGTTACAAACAGTAATAATTCAAATGGGATAAACAGACTTCAGCAACTCAAATTGACCTCTAGTACTCAGGAGACAATCTCTAATCAATATTACTACCCTGGGTGCCTTTGGAAAAGCCTTAAGGCTCTAATAGGTGTTATGATTAGCATCCATGAGAATACTGCAGCACTGCACAAAAGCACATACAATGGGCACCATGCATAAACCTCATTAGGACTCTGCATGATGTACCTACAATACAAGTGAAGCAGTTCAGCCACAGGCTGACTGTACTGCATGTTTCACAAACATAATTTTCTCCTAAACGTCCTCTAAGTTCAAATCTTATATGCTTAGTCAAAATATCAGACCGTTTACTCTGCATCATATAAAGTGACACTGAAAAGGTTACCAGTTTGTAAAATTGGTCTAAATCATCAAACTGCAAAAGGGTGGGCGGCAAGAAATTCCAACCACAGTAGAATTTTTAGTTATTTTCAGACTCCTCAATATCTTAAGATTTTTTTAACAGGACAGATGATCATCGTGTTAAGGCACTGATAAAATATGAAAAAACTGAAAATAGAAATAAAAACTTAATATTTTTATTTTATGTCTCATGTACTTGATCTAAGTGAAACTGAGCAAAGCCTTTCCATTATTACCACAATAAAAATACATCAATAATGTTCAAACTTCCTCCTACAATCCTACAGTGATCTTTCTACATACTAAAAAAACAAGTCATATACATTGTTTAAATTTTACAAAGTAAAAGTATCTCCTTTATTTGTAATGACAACTAAACGACAAGGGTGAAATTCACTTTTCGTTGCTGAAAAATCCTCGATCTCATTTTTGCTGACCTCCGGTTAAGTTCCCATCATTCTGAACTGATACAAAAATACGTGCAGGGTGTGGTCAGCCATTAATAAAACAATGTTTTTCAGTAGGGATGCACGATAAAAAAGAAAATTAGCGGATACTGATAACCTATTGTTACCTGCTACTCGCTGTAGATACCAGTAACCAATAATTTTACATTTTTGTATTTTAAAACGAAGATGATAACCTGTAGTTATGCAACCCTGAGGGTATGAAGCACGACGGATGGTTAAATATTCCCTAGTTCTGACCAAATCTACCTGACATCATTACTGCTCACACAACACACACGACATGTTTTGTTTCCACTGCGACAGGCTCTACAAACAGCAATTTTGGCTTTGTATTATCAGCTCTATGTATCAGCTGATCTTTCATTACCCGTACATGTCATATTTTATATTGCCATAATGGGCCGATATTGTATCATGCCGGTATTTATCATGCATCCCTACTTATCAGTCTGGCACCATTAAATAATGATTAAATCTGAATTTTTATTATTGTCTCAGTGCAAACTAATGTACCCTAGAAAAAGTGTTTTCGACAACTTCCAAGTTCATATGCTCTACTATAACAAGTGTCTTGGGGGTAGATTATTTGGACAGATAACTCTACATCCCGAGTCGTCTTTTTCTTATCAGTATATCCTGTAAAAACACAATTTAATTAGTATGTAACTGAACTCTTTAGGGGAAATCACAAAAGGGACATTCCAGAGGTGGTGAGTTTGAACACACAAGGGATGTCTGCAACGATCCCCGGTGAAAACCTCAGCATAATATTTTTGATTTGAAATGAGGCTAAAAAATCTAAACTCAAAAACTAATTAGCTCACGTAGAAATGCCTAAAGAGGAACGGAAATGGATTGGCATTTTAGTAGATGCTCATCCTGACTTTTTACTGATAAAGCAACAATGATCTCAGTCTAGAGAGCAAGCCCCTCCACTACAAATCGTTTTCACTCATGTAACAACCAAGGTCTGACATCGGTAAATTACCCATCTCGTGGCACAATACATGTTACCTCTGTCCGCTCTTTCTAGCTGTCTATCATTTTTTATTACAAAAAAAAGTCAAGTTGCAGTTTCCACTAATACAAAAAACCAAGATGCCATTATGTCAGCATGACTTCCTGTCAGTCAACAGAGTGAATTAATTCAAAACTACATTTGTGTTGTGTTGTGTTGTTAACAAATTTCACTTTTCTCTCATCAGGACTAAAGAAATCAAACATGTCTGAAAACAAACTTTTGTTTGGTAAGTAAATTTCAGGGTGATTATGTAATAAAAAAAAAATATTGAAGTTTGTCATCCTTAGTGTATGTGAGAAGAGAGTCTGGCATTGAAACACAGCCCTTAACAAAGTTAGACAGCATGTTGGAGTTTCACCGAGTACGGGCAGCTCCATCAATATTTAGCTTCTCCACCACCTCACTTCTCCAGCAGATAAAAGCAAGTGGAGCCCAGAGTACGAAGAGACGCCACCTCTCCCAGTGATGCTAATTATCCCTGTTTGCTATATGGGTAGCTTGCAGGCATTCTGATTGGATTTACTTGACAAACTAAATAAATGATCATCATAAAAGTGTAATGCCACCTGGCTGACCTTTACCCACACTCAAGCCATGTTACATAGGTACAGTGGAACAACCATCATTAGGATCTTTTGTTCAAATACTTTCTCACACTTAAACCATTCTTGATACCTGCCAGGGAAAACTTGCGTGTGTTCCTCACTCAGATTTTCCCTACTGCTTCTTGTTAACTTTCTTATCTTTGATGGTAGTTGACAGAAGTAAAACAAAATAATTTACAAGACATGCTTTATATACCAGAGCAGAGCTTGGCTTGGAGCTTGTCAGTGTTCACAGACCACTGGCCTGTGTGTAAGATAGAGCCATATCTACTTTAAATCTAACAATTTAAACACCAAAATTGATTTATTTTGGCCACTTATGAGAAGTGAAAAAAGTTAAAGGTTAAATAAAATACAATCGTATTATGTTGTAATCATTTATGTTGATATGCTGTTAGCAAAGAGTTATTATTTACATATCCTGGAGATACAAAGCTGAGGTCATTCATTCGTGTCTCTGTTCACACGATATATGTGAGTCTAATTTTCACTTTGCTTTTAGTTCTGTTGAGCTATTTACCCACTCCTGCTAAATGTTCCACTTATGTTTTACAGTGTTCACTCTGTGATCTGTTGTTTGGTGCTGGGTTGCAGCATAGAGGCATATTTAAGATTTTTCACTAAAACCAGGGTGACTAAACTATCAAAAGCTTGTTCTCTGTAGGCTTAAAAGGTGGCAGCAAAAAGTCAGTTCTTACTCAAAACAAAACAGTATGGAGTGGATTGAACCAAAATGAAAAAATTGGTTACCACCTTTTCAATCTACTGCGCAAATGTAGGTGTTTTGTGACCAATTTTTGAGACAGCGCGAGAAATATTTACAACTACTTGTGCATACGCAAATTTGCTGCTGTTTTGTGTACATCTACAGTGCGGCTGGGATCACAGACGTGTTGCAATAGGCACAGCCCCTTCAAAAACGGCATCTGAGTGCATGTTGGGAAAACAGCTGGGAGCACCTGTAGAGCGCATGACGGCCCTGTCACTCTGTAATCGTTGGTTACCCTTGTAACCAACGAGATGTTGTTTAAAAGTATCCCCCTCGGTCCACGCCAGATCCCCCTCAAAAAAAGTGGGGAAACACCTGCGGAAGAGCAACGCTGTGGCTGAAGGAGTGGGAGGCTGTGAAGTGACATTGACAAGCATTGCGACCCCACATTTTGAGCGTCTAAAGTTTTTTTTGTTTGTTTTTTGTTTTCAAAGTTATATGTGCACCACAGATTACAGCTGATCACATCTGGATCAGCTGTCAGTCAGCTCAACAACTGTTTGTGTCTGTGCACATCAGCACTGTAATATCTGGAAAACAGTTATCAAAGTTTCTCTTTGTTATGTTATCTGATCAACAGACATTTGCACTGAATAAAAAAGCTGCATGCTGTATTTAAACCGTGCAGAGACACACGTAATGCCTTCTGAAAAGAAATGTTTATATTTTTGATTGATTAATATTGTCTGTTTTTATTGATGTCCTGATTTTGAAGTCATAATTGAATAACCCAGAATACAATTTTGGTGTCTTTTGAACACTGCAATTTATTTATGAGGCTAAACTTTTTGGGAAAGTTAGGTTTGGTCACTTTTATCAACGCTCAATGGTCAGCCTTAGAAGAGACTTTTTTATAGACTCACCTCTGATTTACATTCAGAAAAACAATCCAAGTCCATAACAGTTAACATGAGAAGTAACAACTCATGAAAAGAAAACTATTTCTAATGAATGCAGATAGTTGAAATTTGCGATGCAGGTTGATTTAAGGTGGGGGCCCCCTTAATTTTCTGCTTACGCCCCTAAAGACTCTTAGTGAGGGGCTACAGTGTTCCTAGTAAAGAAAGTTAGTCTGGAGTCCTGCAGACCAAGCTTATATAAGAGCAAGGAGATACCAACCATGCTGTCATCTTACCCCAAAACCACACAAAGCAGAAAAGTGATTTTTTTGGAACATGCCTTGAACTGAAATGTTGAAATAAACACAGGAAGATGAACAAATAAGGGAACGACATGTGAGGACATGAGTGGAAATGTGGAAATTTAAAATATAAGAGTATCAGGAGGCACGACTGCAATATATCCAAACATATACACACGATGTAGAACACTGTACTATCAGGACTTAGAGGGGACCCTGCATCTGCACACCTCAGTACCTCAATGGTAGCATCAATACTATTTATATATATTTTTGCATTTCCCCAATTTTCCTGTGCCCCGACCCATGAGTGACTATCCAGCTAAATGCATGGTCAAATACAGGTAATCTGTGTGTGGTTATTGAAAGTGAGATGTGTCACTGAACGCTGTCGTAGCTTGCCTTCAGTGTTTAAATCTGTTTAAACGACAAACACCCTTCAGATTATTTGAAAGCTGATCGAAATGTATCATCGTCTCCACATAAATCTAAACTTATGCCTAACTCAATGTAGGCCATTTTTCACAACAGACATTTTGACTTGTCATAGTAAAATAGAGGCATAGGTCTTCCAAATAACAATAATAATAGCTCAATTCTGTTCAAGTGTAGCTGTAAGACAAGACAATGTTATAGTGGATCAACATGCACAATACTAGGAACCTAAAGCTGGGGCAGCTAAACTGAACTGAAGCAACCATGAATAATATCACTTACACTTATGATGCGTCAAAATATCATCTGTGAGAAAAGGCCTACTGCAGGCCAACATGCAATATGCTCGTACTCACATAATGGTTGAAGGTTATTTAGGAGGAGATGCACTGCAGGTAGCTTGGGCAAAAGCGTGATGATGGAAGAGGTGGTAAGTGGCAGGCAGCATTCATTCCAAGTCAAATTAGTTGCATTACACCCTTGCGGTCCTACAGTGACATCTTCAGCACATGCTACATTGAAAAGTAGGATATAGGTTCATGAACAACAGAGGCTCTTTCATTGGCTGCTAACTGTAGAGTGGGGTCAGTTTTTCAGCAATATGAAAAGCATTATATGACAAATGAAAAGTCATCATCAACATAATAACTGCAAAAGCCTTGTGAACTTGCCCGCAAAGTCAAATTTAACCAAAGTAAAGGCTTCATGCCTCTCTGGCTATTTTTATTTCTAAGATCCATCACACATCATTAATTACTTTATGCTAGCAGGACGACACCTTGTTCAATGCAGTAATATCGACTTCAGGACAATTTTCCATATATTTAGTAACACTTAGGTCTAGCTAACCTTAGCTAACCAACTACAGATAACAAGCTGGCTAGTTTATTAAACTTTTCTCTCGCTAGGTTTTACTGTAAGCATTAAAAAAACACACATAGTAACCACACCTCTAACACAAGAACTGTCTGTGTGACGCTGACAAAATGCTATCTGTCAAATTTGTATCATTTTGCCAAATACACCTCCCTGACAATATAATGTTAATGATTTACAATCAATTAAAACAAGTTTCCTAACGAACTTGAGCTGACGTTGTTTAAAACAATCATATCTTCTTCTCCTTGTTTTTCTTCTCCTTCTTTCTCTTCATGGCAGTTTTCCACCTGAATTTTGTAATTTCATGGTAGACAAAATGTTACTTAAAATAAATAGCTTTAAATAAAAAAAAGAATTAAATGAAATATTAAAATCATACTCTCAAGTAGTCTACTTAAAAGTAATAATTAATAAACTAATGAAGTTCAGGTCTGCATGACTGATGCCCACAACTGAAGCTGTGTAAACATTATCATACTAATAGATAAGGCTGTTAAGCGGCCAGATCACTGTGTATACTATTAAGTTAATTTTAAAACTACTGTGCTATGATAATATCCATAAAAACTGATAAATAACAAAACAGTCACACCTTAGTTTACATTTTACAGCCTCACCACAGTACCACAGGAAAAAAAAAAACAACTAAAAATTAAAGAACAAAAAAACATTTTTTGTTTTTTCTTGACAGAAATGAAATAATGTTTTAATTTGCATTCACTTTATTAATGCACTAATGGAATACATAACCATACCAGAATAATTGCTTTAGCTCCAAAATTCCTTCTTTGCTTGTAAGAATAATTAACCAAAAAAAGTAAAACAAATGGTTACTGTTGCCATGACTATTAAAAACCTAATTTGTGTGGGGAAAAAAATACCCATTAAAAAAAAAATGTTACAAACATTTAAATTTTAACAACTGTTTGCCTACACACTTATGCTCTTTTTTCTTACAAAAATTGTTTGTACTCATTATATTACAGAAGCACAAAATGTGACACTACCTCTGAACCACATTCAAGACAAAAACAATTTCAAGGAAGAAACACTATGTTAACTTGAACGCTACTAATGATATTTGCTTAACATAAACAAGTTGATGCAAAACAGGTGGTTTTAAAATGGAACTGAGTCAAGACTAAGAACTCTTAGGATTATCTTCAACCTCCATACATTCAGTATTAATGTAACATCAGATGGTGTGGTCAGTAAACACAATGCTTTGGTAGGGACAGAAGAAACTTCCCTCGGTGACAGAGGCTGTGCAGTTTGCCTGTAGGCCACAGGACAGCCCCTAGAAGCCAGAATTTTTCACCTTGGCTGCCTGTCTGTCACTCTCTTTCTCTGCGGCACAGAGGCTAACTTTATTGTCTCTGTCAGTTGTGAGCCAGTGGTTTGCCTCCACTCGCTGTCGCCCCTCTGTCAGGCCCTGACCGATGAAGCAAGCACCAGCGCCAATCTTCCCTTCTTCAGCTCCGTTGGCTGTTCCTGGACTCAATTCTACCACTAATTAGCTCTTCAGAGACTTCTCTTCATGGAAGCAGGGGGTTGATGGTGGGGTGTTGGGGGCTTGAGGGGGGTGGGGTGGGGTGAGGAGAGGAGAGGAGGGGAGAGGAAGAGGCAGGAGGATGTATGCAGAGGAGTAAGTCTTACTGGATATCATGGCTCCAGTGACAGTAGACTGATTCTTATAATGACAGACCTATGAAGTCCAAAGCAGTTAGATAGATAGATAGATAGATAGATAGATAGATAGATAGATAGATAGATAGATAGACAAAAATGTTTTATGTGGTCAAATAGGGCCAATAAGGTGCAGAGACGTCTTACTAATGTCCTGCCTCTGCTGGGTCAACATGACCACTGCAGGTCTTCAGGTGATTAACATGTTGGCAGGGGTTCCTACATGAAAAGACGACTGTTTCTTTGTCTTCTGGTGTGTAAATATTGTGCTTGCGGAATATGAAAGTAGTGCAACTATAAGGTACAAAAACATAGGGAAAAAAGATCAAGAGTGGGTCTCACATCAAGGAGGACCCTGAGGATGTCTTTGTTGTCAACTTCAGAAGGGGGAAGAGAGGAGCAGAGGAGGAAACTGGCAGAAGGGGGAAAGATGCCAGAGAGAGCTCAAAGGATTCGGTCTGGGCAAGGTGATCGGTATTCCTCGGCAGTCTGCCTTCTGGCTCAGATCAGTGGGAGTAAGCTGGCAGCCAAGCCAGAGGGCATAACAGCACAAACACACCTTCAGCACTACACTGCTAGAGGCTTGGCTTCACAATCTGGAGGGGCGGGAGTTGGATGGAGAGACAGAGGGAAGAGCTACAGAAAATAAATACGCTGTAATTATCCTCAAATCATCAACCCCTGACATCCATTGTAAATATGTGCATGTGTGTTTGTGCACATATTCCAGTAAGAAGCCATAACACATCACCTACTGTTGTGTCAAAACAATAGTTCATTGGATGAGATTCAGCAGTGGGTTATGCATGGTGAAGGCACTGAGGTCATCAGTCAGGCAGACTCATCCTCAGGTCGGCAATGTCGAGTCTGCTCACATCACCGCCTCTGTCTTGGATGAAATCCAAAAACGCTCAATGTGTGACGCGTGGAGAGATTTCATTCCTCTTCAAGGACTTTCTACGCCATGCTGGGACTCAAGCTTGACACACCCCTTGCATTAGACACCTACATGGCCCTTGCTGATGTTCTGTTACAGCTCTGACTAAAGGTCTAACCAGGTACCTGATGGGGGGGCAGTACTGGGCAGGGCACACCAATGAAGTGCTCTTACACACACAAAGTGTTGTGACAGGTACCAGATGTCCTGGCAAGGGCCAGCTGTCTCCATGGACCACCACCTCCCAAACACACACACACACACACACACACACACACACACACAGAGAGAGGAAATGCATATACACACAGGCACACACATTGCATTTGCCCATGATGTGCATTCCCTGCAGTGCCCCAAAGCACCTGTACTCTGTCACAGTAAGTCCATTCTGCTATCACACTAGTGCCCTGCTGCACACATTTAGCTTCAAAACTAAACCAAAACAAACATTGTTCCATCATCAGGTTTCAGCCACTTGATGAAGAAAAAAAGAAAAACAATATTTTCTTTTGTTGACATCATGTTGCGCTGTGCATTCTCTTGGCAATTCGGAAATGTCACGATCACTCTAATGCAGAAGCCAGTTACGATTATTCTCCTGCAGACACCTCCATGTTGTAAAGAAAACTGCAATAGATTTGTTAAACTCACATTTTCATTCGACTTTTTTAACATTGATCCACTGTGATGTTATTCTACTTTTTGGTTACTTTTTGCCTTCTTTTGTTTTACTTTCTGAAATCTATTCGCAACGCATGTCCCATCATAACATGGTCTTATTAGATAAACACTGATTAAAAGTAAAATTGTAAAGAGGCAATACACTTTAAGGCAATTAATTATTTAAAAAAGAGCTGTGATAAATAAAAAGCTACCTCCCTAATTTTTTTTATATTCCTTAAAGTTCCCCTTTGCAACTTTTCACAATATACTCGAGATATCAAGCCAAAAAAGTCAGCAAAAAAGTCAATAACTAGTTGTGTCCTTTGCAGCATATGCATAAGAGAATTAATGCTACATGTGAAGGAATGTTATGTTATTTTTCTTTAAGTCCCCCTGTAGACTACTCGTCACCAATTAACTTATTCTGAAAATTTACTGTTTCCGCTTGAGTTATTTAACTACTTTAGTTTGATAAAGTTTCTGTTGGGTCTGTACCTAGTTAGCACATTATCCCTGTAAGCATGCAAAACACTGATTATTCAGAATGACAAATGAATTGTACATGATCCTGTGCCACTAACAGGCTACACACATATAAATAAATATCAATATCATGTAAATGTGTATACAAAATATATCTGTACAGACTATTAACCTGGAGTTTGGACTTTGACCACGAACATTAAAAAACTTCCTCCTCTGCCACGATTTATCCTAATCATCATTACTGTACGTTCTTGTGAAGTTAGGCCTTGAGTTTGTTAGGACTGATGAGTGGAGAAACTAAGTTAAAAGATATGAATACATATTTTATGTGCTAAATCCAATAAACCCTTAATGATGAATAATCTTCATTATTATTCTATATCTTAGATAATGTAGTGTTGTAATTGATCAATATGCTGCCATCTCGAACCTTCAGTTATGTCCGCAGAGATTTTAAGAGCATCAGTCTTCAAGGCTGAAACTGAAGTATCGGCGGATGTTTCCTCAACTTGACTTGCTATTCTGCGCGTGCTTCTCAACTCGTGAACTGATCATAACCAAGTTCTCTCCTTAAGCTGGAAAAGAGAAAAAGTCCTTGCTGTTTTAAGGTTTTATGTGGAATGTTAATGTGTGTTTTTTTCTCTTCTGTACAGCCCTTCTATTTCCTGCTGCACAAGGTCAACACATTCACATGGCCAGAGATGGAATTAAATAAATAACTGTAAGAAACAATTAGCAATGCATCAATAGTCGGATCAATAGTGATGTTGGTAATTATCACTTTTGGGATACGGGAGATGGTCTTTCCTTATTGATGCTCTCTAATTCACGGGTATAACCTCAGGGCCTGCAGAATAAATCAAAACACATCAAGGTAAACCACATTTCCAATTCCTTTATGACAGATGTGAATAAATATTATATATATATATATTAAAACCTGAACTTAGCTTCCATGAACAAGGTGTTATGGTCATTATAAGCTGATTTCTATTTTGACTGATTAGGTCTTTATACTTTAAAGAGTGAGCGCTGATTAATGTTTAGCAAAGGAGGTGAAAACATATTAAATGCGTTCAATAAATACAATTTATCCATTTTAATTTGTGTTTGAATTGATGTTGCATTTGAGGAAAGATTCATATGTTTATGTAACTACAAAATATAATTTTGTCATTTCATAGTATCTCTGTTAAAATAGTTCATGTCCACCATCTGTTTGGTTAGTGTATTTCTCTTGTGGTTTTTAAGTGTTGTTGAATCAATATTTCTTATTTCAAAGGCTCTACTATCTTTTATTAAGTGGGTACAAAAATAATTTGTCTGTAATTTAATCCATATTTATTTAATGTCACCTTGCTTTATTTTTTTCCTACTCAGGCGTGATGTCTAATGAAATTCAAGACTTTATGTAATTTGAGGCAATTTATTTTAGGCTGAATAAAAAAGCAGATGCCGAATTAACTCTGCTCCAGCCGGTGATTTGAGCAAATTACAGTCTACCACATGAATCCCTATCACAGCAAGAAAGAAAGTGGACACCGCTCTGCACCAGAACAAAAAGCTATGCTCCCAGAGCATTTAACCAATCACTTGTGCTTCATCTAATTACTAGTGTGTTTCACAGAACTGTGCTTCAATTAAAATGTAGCTCTGGAAGGCTGGAAGGCCCCTGAAAGAATTTTTAAAAACTCAAATCTTGTTAAGTTATCCATTTGGCAGCAAAGACTTCACACAGTTCCTGCAGGGTTCAGATAACACAAGAAAGAAAATCTCAAGTAATGCGCAGATTAGCCGGTTAAGTTCAACATTTTCACACATTATTTCTGTGTTTGTCTTTTGAGTAGCATACTGTACTAACATACTGGGTCCGTACATTGTGTCCCTCTCTTACGGCTACAAGTACCAATTTTTATTAGCAGTAATTTTCTCAATTAATTAATACATTTTGTCCATAAAATAACAGAAAAGATTGAGGACAAGGATCACAATATCCTAGAAATCCAGCTTGTATCATAAAATTTGTGGTTTTGTTTGCGATTTTTTTGCATCAGTTATTTAAACATGATTAATTGATGATGTGTCATCCAATTTATGATTAATTTCTTTCAAATTAGAAACAAATGTTTATTGAAGAAGGAAGCCTGTCATTGAGGCAAGACAACAGATAAATAAATTTCAAGGTTTGATAAAGGTGCAATTTCAGTTTAATATCACCATAACACGTGTGAGGTGATTACTTGAATAAAGAAAATACATTTTATGTTGCACGGGCTCGAAAATGAGATTAAATTCACATTAAATTTAAAGTTGTCAACACAGAAAAACAATTATTGGATAAAATCAGGTTAAAATTTCTTTGACATATAAGAGTCAAAGAATTTTACCATGGGAATTTAGGATATCTCACTTATCTCTGCAAAAATCTGAAAATTTTCACCTTTTGTTGAGGGAAAAAACATTGAAATCAGTCAAAGAATTTTTTGAAAATCCCCTCTGTTACAATCATCAGAAGTAATAGAACTGGAGAGCTTGATGTGTTTGAGTGCTACTGACAGGAAGATTTCTGGCTCAGATATGAGCAAAAAAATCGTATTACAAAAGAAGCCTCAATAGATTTTTAAAAATTATTACTAACATTAAGACAATAACCTTTGATATTTATTTATTTATTTATTTGTATTGCAAATGTTCTGTTTAAATATGCAAAAAAAAATGTTATCTAAAAAAATTCATTTGCATTAAGAGCAAAAGTCTGAAGAACAACAACGACAAAACAACACCTAAATGTTTATATTGGATGTTTTCTCATTCCAATTCATATTATGGAAGCTACACAGTCAAAAATTTTCAAATTGACAAGCACATAAAAAACAGTGTTTTCACCTGCAGTGTCTGCAGCTTTAAAGGATAGGTGAGTAGGATTTAATTGCATAATTGAACATAATATTCATTATTAGTGTATGATCACCCAATACTAATAAATGTTGCAGTTTATTGTAGAATGAGTCATTCATTATTGAAACAGGGAATAGGTTCTCTTGCAATGAGTCTGCCCTGTTTGCCCCTGTATTTCCAGCCAACAACGCACAAACCTGACACTGGCTCTAATGAGGGCCTTTTGTGCTTTCACCTGAATAACACCGCAACTCCTCCACAGCTCAGAAAAGGGAGCAGTGAGGGGAGGAGTATTTAGTTGGTTGCAATCTGCAATCTCGCTGCCCGATGCCACTAAATCCTTCACACTAGATCTTTGAGATGTAGTGTTAAAACTACACCGCAATTAAATTTAATACTATGAACTATTGACAACACGAACAAAAGGTGTGGAGAGTGTTGGAGTCGTCAATATACGATGAAAATGTGATTCCTTGCTATTCCCCACTGATTCTGTTGATGTGTTTTGTTCTCCACACAGCATGCTCTCAATTTCCCTCTTTATCATTCCCTTTAGATGCTTTTTAAGACACATGTGTAATCCCTGACCATCAGCTTTCCCAAGAGAGACCTTGCTACCATTTATTCTCTGTTAAACCAGAATAAGTTGGCTCAGGTTTTCAGCTTCAGGCCGGATTTTAGTTTTGTCCTAGCTTACCTCTGAGCTCTCAGAAGAACCAGACTCTCTGCAGACATACAGGAGAACATTGTGAGCCTGTGCACCATCTGAGCCTGGGCCCCTCAGGCCCTTACTGTATCAATAATGCAGACATGACCACACTTATTGGAGGAGACAACTAGTGTTTAGAAGGAGCAAACCCAAAAGAGTGCTCTGTCTCTACTGAAGTTAGCTCTGTTCTCTGTTTGCCACTGATTTAGATGTACAACTGCTGGAATGATTGCTTGGCTTCGTGCAAGAGCTTTGGCACCATGGATGTGCTATTGCTTGTATGAGTATAGGCATGCATGTGCACGTGCACACACATACGAACCTAAGTACATGCACACACTCAGTCACAGGTGAGGGAAGGCACACAACACCCAGTCTTGTTGATGGGTTCATTGATTTTTGAAGGCTTCGCGCCTTCTTCCTCCTTTTCTTTGATTATTAATTCACAGAAGCAAAAGAGAACTGCCCGGTGCTTTTAAATCTTAACTGCTCACCAAGGCTCCAACTATGGGAGAGATGTGCCCTATAGTGGGTATACATTGATATGGACAATAACAGAAATGCCATGTCATTCGTCTCTATTTTTCTGTAGTACTGTAACAGGTACAGCATTTAAACATGCCCATGTTATCTGTTAAATTAAATGCAGAATTCTATGCACAACCAAAATACTATTTAAAAAAAGAAAAAAGAAAGTGCAGGAAACAGGTTTAATATAATGTATGTCTATACATTGGCAGTAAAAACTACTTCCACAACAGATAAAAATTTTCCCAATTACCAAAGTCCAGTATGATGATGAAATCACTGTGTAAGGGGTGGGTACTTGGTTTTGGCCAAAGGGTGAGAAATCCTGGATGTTGGGAAATAGCCAAGCTTACCGCCTGGGAATTTAAGATTTTCTCTAGCTGAAGGGATTTTGAAAGGTTTCACATCTATCTATCTATCTATCTATCTATCTATCTATCTATCTATCTATCTATCTATCTATCTATCTACACGCACACACACACACACACATATAT
>JAQLOL010000019.1:4215014-4266840 GCA_029783665.1 Naso thynnoides
GGAAGAAGTGAAGTTAGTAACATGCATTAATGGATATGAACGTATACAGATGGAGTGAGAGAGAGAGAGAGAGAGAGGGGAAAGAGAGAGAGAGAGGGGAAGGACGTCAAACGTGAGCGATCCTTTGACAGGTCTACAAGCCGATGCAATGGAGTGCCTCTCCAGTGAGGTGTTGTCTATCCAGTGACAAGTGACACCTAAGTAGCTACGTTGTCTGGCAGTCCAGCAGTCTGTTGTGGTTTCAACATAGTTCACAGCACTCAGCTTTTTGATTAGTATGCTCTTCTTGTGTTTTGCAGCTTCCTGTATTCTTGTGCATAACATTTTCCTTGTCATTACTGTATGAGTTTGCAAGGTTTCAATCAAAGTCTTGAAGGATGGTGCCTCAACCACAGAAAATGGTTGGTTGGCCTCACATACAAAATTTAGCACCAGCTTGTCAAGTGTTGCTTGTGTTACCCGCCCCGGGGCAGTGAAGGCTGTGATTTTTGCATTTTTCACTGGAGTATCACTGGAAGAGGAGGACTTGCGCTTTCTGTGGGACTCTAGTAAGTCTGTGTATTTTGACAGTTTGTTGGCGTGAACCCTCTGTAGATAAAAAACAAAAATCTGTGAGGCTACAGGGAGATCAAGACATTGAAAGAGACATATCACATCAAATTTGGATAGAAATGATACATATTAGTGGTGGGACTCGACTAAAACAATTACTCTAATTAGAGGCTTTGTAATTAATTAATTTCAATTAATCACATATCAATATTTGACAGAGAAGCAACATTTTCCCATTTAATCTTTAAAGCTAACCTAAAAGACAAACATTTGCCTATCCACAGCAAAAAAAAAAAAAAAGAAAAAGAAAATGAATTTAGGAAACTTACTGCTACATGTTTCCTCAAGTTAGATGTTGACTTCTTGAATGCTGAAATGTCCGTTTGTTTTGGCGAACAAAGAAGACACCGTATAATGTAGCTGGTGTTTCGAACGTTTTCTAAAGTGAACATGCTTTCGATATGAGGCCAGGGGTGTTCCACCTCTTCTGTGTCTGCATTGCTGAACGACATTTTTTACCTTTTTCATCCATTTCATCTGTAAACAACTCTACCCCGCCGCTGAGAGCTTCAGTACGGTCACGTGACAAGACTGCACGGCTATGGCTATGTTTGATTGGTGAAACACAGTCACATGGTAGAGCCTGGCGGAAGTCTCTCTCTCTCTCTCTTACAGAATAAAACATTAAAATGATGTGTACGCGGGGGGATAAAAGAAAAGTAACGAGCTCAATGTAGCCTAATGTAGCGGAGTAAGAGTACAGTTTCTTCTTCACAAATCTACTCAAGTAAAAGTAAAAAGTATAGTGATTTAAAACTACTCCTAGAAGAACAAATTTTTCAAAAACTTACTCAAGTAAATGTAACGGAGTAAATGTAACTTGTTCTACCCACCTCTGGTATTAATAACACAGCAATAATTTTGAAAATAAATTGCAACTGATCGTTTTTACACTGCGGACCAAAAGTTTTAAGATTATTCTCTTGGATAACAACTTACATTACGCTGGTATTAATTGAGTTGGTAGCTGCCGTGCATTCATCACTTCAACCTTGTGGTTCAGTATGTTGTGTGTTGATAACCTCATGAGTCAGCAGTCAGAGAGTGAGGAGTAATTGTCAGCGTTAATTATTTTGTCAAGCAAACATCTTTCTAAACTTGTCTCAGTTTTTTTTTTAACAAGAACAAAACACATTTTGAATCTGAGAGTTTCTTCTCCAATCTTTCAGATTTAAGCAAAATCATTTTCACATTTTCTGAATTGGCCCTCGAGTTGGTGGAAATTATGCTGCCAGTGTTATGTTTTTTGTCAGTGTGTCAACAAAAAGTTTACGTGACATGTTGTGAATGTTCCTTGTTAACCTTTTTCTTAAAAGTTTTATAGTTTACATAGATGTGAGATGTTAATGTGTGTGTGTATGAAAACATTTTGTCCATAGTTTGGTAAGAGTAAATGTAAAAATCAATCTGCAGTGAAAAAAGCTGTGTTTTTGTTTTTTTTTTATTTGACCCACAATTAACTTGGCACAGCTGGTAATAGTGAAAAACTGGAAGGTGGGTGAGCTGCGTAACACTTGGCTAAGTGCAACAGATGTCACAGACTTTTATCTCAGCTAAAATGTAGATTACATCAGGGTTACATTTTGCACACAGGTCCTCACTTATTACTGTCCCCTGTAATAATGTTATTGCTGTCCCAGAAACTCAGAAGAATCTACTATTTCTGAATAGTACATTTCGAATCTTTCTTCAATTTCTAAATATTGAAATAATTAAATAATTACTTACTTGTGACCAACCTGATGTCTTAGTAGTTGCCAAAATGCTTTCTTCACCACCATCCTAAAATAAACAACTAACATTGCTAACATTGTTTGCCAGTGACTTCATGGTGTTGAGTGGCTAAGTCACGCCTCTTCCAGTAGACCCCATAGGATGTTATTTCAGAAAAAATCTGAACAGCAGCCAATGGAAAAAGACAAATTATTTTTTGATCACTTTAAAATTGTACCACCAATCTCAAATAGGATGTTTGTCAATTTAAAAGATAATTTTTAAAGTAGAAGACTTTGAAAATAGGTATTTAGAAAGACTACACATCTGACCACGGTGTAAGTGACGTCTTAACAACGATCTTTTACAGAACAAACTAACTCTCTGTTTACTGAGCTGCAGCTCTCAATTTACCCAAGCTTGTAATGATTTTTACCTCTCCATTTTACCTCGTTCTGAAGGAACAAAAGAAACTCTGCTAAAAATACAGCCAAGTTTGTGTTGGTTAGGTATATTTTGTGAGACGAGGGACCTAGATCACTGAGCAGTCTTGCAAAAAATGTTGTTTTACTTTACTGTTTGATGACAAAATTCAACCTTCTTGTCATGAAAAATTATCTTTTAAATTGCTAATCATCATATGGGTAATTCATGACACAAGCTAAACGTGACCAGATAATGATTTCTCTCTTAGGATCGCGTTCAATATTTTTTTTTTTTTTCTCCCCCCCCAAATTAAGGTCCTATGGTCCAGAAGAGGAAGGGCAGGACTTATGCACTCTATGCAGAATGCCTTACAACATACTGTATGGCATCAAGCAGAAGTTAACAAATTAATGATGCACTGCATTACTGCATTACTGCATTTTCTTTAACATCCTACAAATGTTCTTTGTATTCATGATGTTCAAGTTGGCAAACACAGTTTTCCTCATGTATGCACAGTCTTATCTCCTGCCTGATTGCAGATGCCGATGCTGGTAAAACTGAGTCATCGTCTGGAAGTGTTGAGTTTGGGAGTTGTGAGGTGCTTTCTGGTTGGAATGCAGTTCTGAGATGTAAAAGGTTTCACACAGGCTATTTAAGTGCAAAACACGGTGGTGCCTTGCAATGCACTTTAAGACTGCTGCCATTGTTACTCTGGCCCTTCATGTGGGGATAAAAGAACTCAAAAGAGACTCAGTGGCAGCAGTTCAAATTCAATTTATGCATTAAGCATTATTCTGCTGATGTGCTGTATCACTTCCAGTTTGTGCTAAAGAAAATTTTGTCTTTTCATTTTAGAAAAAATATATCTATCAGCATCGTGTCTCTTTTCAACACTGGCTAAGATGCAAGTCTTTTGCTGTAACTCAAGCAAACTCTAAATGTGTCTTATGTGATGGGAAAGAACAGGAAAAATTATAGCTGCCAAAAAATGTAACTGCTGTCACGCTTTTTGTTCATAACATTTGGCCGGGAGAAAAACACACTTCCAAAGGTAATTAGCTGAGGGCTCCACCATTGCAGAGTTAGCTGTTTCTGCAGATTTATCACCGTAAAGTTGTGCACAGGATAATCTCGTGTCAGTTACGTTAAAAATACTCCTTCTGATAGCTTAAAGAAACCAGTGAGAAAAGTTGAAGGAACTTTACAAGAGCCAAATTCCTCTTGAGAGCACAGAGTTCTCCACAGGCTCTTTTCATCAGATATCATCATCGCTGCTTCAACAAAGCTTCCCTCCTTCTAATTAGTTTCTTAATATTATATTGGTTCATTTCAGATGAAGTCAAATGCTGGCTCTAATCAGGATATTATGAAAACTCCTCCATTAGGATTCACATTTTCTTTTTCTCTCATGCCACAACTTTTTGTTTGTTTGAACCATATGCCCCAAAATAATAAAGCCAGGCTGTATACTGAACCCTCTTCACTCTGTCAAGGCTTATCACAGTAGAATTGGCCTCAAACTTCTTCCCTCTCTCTCTCTCTCTCTCTCTCTCTCTCTATCCCTGTATCTCTCCCTCTCTCTCTCTATCTCTCTCTCTCTCTGTTCTTTCTGTTTTCGCACAAGTGTCCCAGTTAAGAAATTGCTTACATCCCACTCAGTCTGGGGCTGGATTGAAATTTCCCATAGGGTATGTACCAATATGCAGAGAGCACACTTCGACAGATGCCATCAGAGAACAAGCATATGAATTACCAGGCAGCCTGCCATCTTTGAGTTCACACAGAATGGCATTAATACCTGATTACGATCCAAACAACAACACAACAACAACATGAAAGCCAAAGCAACTGGGAGCAGGTAAAGGTTTCATCATTTATATATTAATGGATTTACTAACAAAGACTCTACACCCTCAAAAGTTAAAATGTCATAGATGCTGCCAACAATCAAGGGACTTTGGCGAGAAAAAAAAAATAGGGGTAAGAAATTTAGATGCCGTCAGCAAATCACGTTCCAATAAATTAAATATTCGCCGCTGCTGACCATAACTAATTCAGAAGCCATGATAAATTCATGACTACAATTAAAGAAAACACGATCCCTTTAATTTTAAATGGCTGTAAATATTGGCATTACCCAATTAAGTCACATTTAACTGTAGGAAAAGTACCTGCAAATGAACCATGAACACTCAACACATACAGTATGTTCAAGAAGGAAGAATGAAAGTTTAATTCAAAGAGGAAAAAAAACAAAACAAAACACAACTTAAAGGATGGCAGTGATTCATAGGAAAAGTTTTATGTCACAGTGATATTTCATATGCATTTATATACAATCTAAAACAAATCAGTTTTACAAAATGGCTCTCAACTTGACAAAAATAACATGATTCCTTCTGGTTCATGTAATTATGTATGTATATGGTTTAAGCTAAAGTCTTCACACAAGCCCTATTACAATAAAAATGAATATATTTGTCCAACATATAAAAATCATCATTTGTTCAAATGCTACAATTGTTTTCTGTGTTTTCTTTTCACACACTGAGTATCCTAACAAACTATGTGTGTGTGTGTGTGTGTGTGTGTGTGTGTGTAGGAATGAGTGTGCCCTGTGTGCATGTATGGGAATGTTCCTGCCTTCACCCAGATTTCTCATACTTTCATCATATAGTGTTTCAGGTGAAGAACTTTTCCCTTCTTTGCTCTCCCTGGCTTAACTATGCTGTGGATTTGCATTACTTAAATAAAGATATTATATTATGTTCTAAAAAATAATAACGGTCAGACAGAAATGTGAATGCAAATAACACAAATGAACAATGTTAAATTTCTGTGCATCAATATTTTCTCGATGTAACTGGAATTTACAAATATGCTTCACACCCAGAAATGGTCACACAGTGTATTGTACCATTTAATCAATAATTAACTGGAAATGCTGTGAAAGCTGCTTGTAAATGTACCTAACCGAGAATTTTGCCATTTAAAATATATCAAAATTTTAGGTTCACCTTTAAAACATATTTTGAGATAAAAGCAAGACCCACAAAGTCTACAAACTCACAAAATCAAAAATAAAATCACTTACTCACAGTCAACAGGCCTTGCCGAGTTTTTACATGCATTTACTCATTTGCTTGTTTAATGTATTCACTGGAGAATTGGACATTTTTTAACTAAATATGTGCTGAGTGCTGCCAAGATAAAGGAATAGCACCAGATTTTTTTAATTGAGTGGTTCTCCCCTTCAAGCAGTCGCTGTCTCAGCTCTTTGGTGGTGGAAAAGACAGACTGTGGTGACTTTGATAGCCCTCTTCCTGCTCTCAGCGCACATAATGATAAATGGTCCATTTTGGAATCCATAATGGACACTGATGTAAAAGCACTCCCCTCTCCTGACATTGAACTGTCTTCTACTCTTGTTCAGGCATTAAGTCATCTTGCAGAGCGCTGTCAGTTTGTTGTTGTTTTTGGTTTTGTTTTGTTTTGTTTTTGTATGCTTTTAAAACAAATTTTGTGGATTTTATATGGTAGTGGGTTATGGGTTCTTCAGGCTAGTCTTATGACATTTTGTAATTTTGTACATTTTGTAACAAAGTTGTAGATTATGGGAATGCTCATCTAGATTCAAACACTTTATCCTTCCTTACAATGTACCACACAGTACTTATCCACAAGCTTTTTTACAACACAGATTGTGAAGTTCATCTTTTCTAAGTGCAGAAAAGTGTGATGTGGTTTGACCACCCACACGGTGGTTATGCTGTAAAAGTCAATTCAGGCTGATGGTTTTCTGCCACTTCCCTTCCCAGTTTAACCCTCTTAAATTAAGGAAACGCAGCGTAACAACATGGACACTGACTTGCTCATGCCTTCCTCACTCCCTTCTAATCTCTGCTGCCTCTCTTGTGAGGAAACAGTTGCATGTAATGTATACAAGTCATAATGTGAGGCAGAGAGGGACTGAAAAAAAAGGTAGGAGGGATTTAAGGAAAGGGGCAGATTGGAGGGGCGTTGGGCTCCCAGATGCCCCTGCCCCGTGTTTGTGTGTGCATGTGTGTGTGCTGCTGTGCCTTGGAGATGACTGTCAGCAGGCGGTGCCTCTGAGAGTGAGGAGAGAGGGGGGTGATGTTTCCGAAAGGGGGCCCAGTCTGTTACCAAAGGGAGGTGGAGATTTACTATCCCACCCAGTCAAAGTGTCTCACTGGTGCTCTGACAAACACACACACACACACACACGCAGTGATACACACAACTTCACACACGCACACAAACACACACACTCTCAGACATACAAACTCTCCTCAGGAAACTCTGAGCCATAATGCGAAGGCACCTCTGAGCAGACGGGTGCATTGCTCAAACCAAGTGGGATACGGTGCGGCTTTGATAGTGCGTTAATTACTCATGTGATGTGATACAGATGTCTGGGGGCTTCAGCCGAAAGTTTGCCTGACGGTTTCCAAGGGGGCCAGGCAGACATTTTAGAAGAGGTAGGTGAAAACCAAACGTATTTATTATTTATGGATAGATCAGTTTGCGTGCTGTCACAGATCCCAGCAGTGTCATGCTGATGCTAAACTGTGATGCTACTTGAAGGGCTGGCTGCTAAATAGTTCTTTGTGTACTTGGTGACAGCTGGGACTTTGAACAGGAAGAACTCTGGGCTATGAGCGTTGCCTGTGCTGTGACATGATGAAAAGGGCTTTACTACCAATCTGACAGTTTAGAACTTTATCCGCTGTTTACCAGGAGTTCTGTACAAAGAATTGTACAGATTTTGTCCAGAAAGTTTGTTGTTTGCAGCAAAGGTGAAGATATCCATGTGCTCATTACAGTAGACATAACCAAAGTGAAGAACCAAATGGTTCAGACTGGAATTCAAAAACTATTACTTTGTTTAGAAAATTGGATGTTCTTCAGCGTTTTATCTTTTTAAAAATTTGCACACTGGAAATCAGGTTTGGAGCACTTCTTAACCTCTCTGATATTGTCGCCACATGTTTAAACCTTTCTAAATTAGAAACAGAGGGAGAATGCAAAACTGAGGAAATCATTTGCAACCCCATGCAAAGGGCCAGATGTGAAAACAGCACAAGAAGAAGCAGAGCCCCACTGTTTAGCTGCAACAGTATTGAGACAAAGACATAATCGACAGTTTCTTTTTCCAGGAACGACTGAGAGCAAACAAGACGCTCGATGCACTCTGCTGATGCCTTATCTGTAACTGTCTGACTGTTACTAGTTCTGGCGTCTCCCATCTGTGCACATTTGGCAAAACCTTTTTGAAATCTTGAAGAAATTGTTTAACTTCCTCACAGCGTTTAAAGGGACAGCAGTGCTGTTCAACTTTCTTTTAACTGACATAGTATTCCAATTTTAGTTAGTTTTCAAGTGGAGGCAAAATGTGAATCAATCAGCAGTGTTTCTGGGGTATTTTTCTCAAAATGTGTTGCATAAAACTTTTCCTCTTGTGTGTTTTCCTCCCTAACTAGTGATACATTGGGACAGTCTTCCAATCAAAGAAATCAAAGTGCCCAGTGTGTTCCATAATGGGCACCCCATCTGTGCATATGTTGGTGCTAATGACCTGTTTGGCAGCCAGAGGAATGTGCCAGATAAACAGAGCTGAGGCAGAGGAGGTTTCTCTCCCAGGCTCTCTCGTCCACTCCACCCTCCAGTCGTTGGATTTCGACAGCACCATCAGTCCCAGTGCAGTGCCTGGCCTCCACCTGGGTGTCCCAGAGGTTGATGCACAAGCCATGGGATCTGCAAATGTATCGGATGTAAAGAGACCTCCAATGTGCCATGCATCTACCTCTATTACAGACTATTTTAAGTACATCAACACAGTAATTTCCATTTTGGTGTTTGTGGTCGGTCTGGTTGGTAATGCCACCCTGCTGAGGATCATATACCAGCACAAGTGCATGAGGAATGGACCAAACGCCCTTATTGCCAGTCTGGCACTGGGGGACCTAATCTACATAATCATTGATATACCCATCACTGTCTACAAGGTACATTCTTTACTCTGTTGATGCATGTTTAATTAGAGTTGTAACCTTTTTTTTCACAGATAAACTCCTGAGTGACAGGTGATGAAATGCAGCAACAAAGGAGGTGATACGCAGATATAAAGTGGAATATTACAGACGGGAACGGGGGGGAGTGTGCAAATAGACGGGAAAGTGTAATCGGTCACTGGCGTTATCTCTCTCGTGCGAGCAGATTAGTGATGAGAGGAGCAGGGATATGACTGGCTTAAATAAACATGGGAATCAGGCTATAGTCACACATGCCAGTGGCCTTGTATTGACCTGAGACATTAGTCACTGACCCTTATCTAAAGATTTTATTTTTTCCCAAAAAAGTACTCAGTGCTGTTCAAGTGACAAATCACTTGTGGAGTTTTGAACTCGGTTCAGTCTAAAGCTGTAATGCTTAATCCAAATAAATGTGAGGGTAAAAGTCTTACTAATACTGTAGAGTAAATAAATATCTAAATTTTTAGGTTTCATAATTAATAGTATCAGCTTATTGTACTCCCATGTTTATGAGCATTTCTGATTTTTAAAAAAGCCTTTAATAGTCAAGAAAACATTTAAAAAAATGTCCATTTAGCAGTTTTCTAATGATTATCAGGCCTGTTAGTCTGGGAGCGCTAGCTTGTTTCAATTGTCTGCTTTGATTTTTGGTGATTCACAACACTTTTATTTACTTTTGGACTTTGCAATGAGTCTTTAAAGTATTTTACGACAATAGGTTTTGCTTAGGTCTCCTGTCTTGTGATGATTTGCATTAGTAAATAACGTCAGGGTTTGTGAAATAATCAAGAATGATAGCAAGATGAAGTGATCAGTCAACTTGAACTTCCCAGTGCATCAAGGGACACAACTTTACAAGTGAAAAATGAGAAGCCACCTGGTTGAAATTAACTTGGGACTTTGAGGGCACAGCAACATTGTTGTCCAAGCAGCACATGCGTAAAAAGGAAACAGAAATCTGAGTGGGGGTAAGACTTTATGTACAAACAAAGAGAGAACCATGTCGACAATGTTTAAACCATGTAAAAGCCCCTTGTTTATTTCCTCTGGGTTGTGACAGTGTTTTCTAAAAATAATAAACTACTTGAAAACACTGGCGTAGGCTCCTTTCCTCTCTGTTGCTCCTCCGTGCTCTTGGGAAACTTACACGGCACGAGGAAACAATAGAGGACCAGGAAGCACCATGAGGTTCTTCCTTTACTTCAGCACAGAGAACGTGTTTAACGTGCGTTATTTAGTACTGGAGGAAGAGTGTCAGCCTCTTTGATGGAAACAAAGATCTCGCATGGCCTTGACTTATTTTCCCAAAGGAAGCAATACTATAAGAGGTTGTGGAAGTGGCTCTGAGAAAGTTCCCTGAGACAAACTGGAGTTATTATTGAAGTTTGGTTGTTGATTTTGATGGATTTAGAGGTTTTAAGTTTGCAGGAGATGTGAAAGTTTTATCAGCTGAAGAGCTCGTATGCTCCATGTCAAACTTAACTCTCTCTGACACAAAGATGACGCTGAGAAGTCTTTGAAGTGCTTTGGCCTGCCGTAAAATTGCCTTACATAGTTTTCGACCATGGTCAGCATGAGTTCAGTAAAAGTCAGATGAATATCTCCCAAATTACTCATCCAACAAATTAAGAGAGCAATTACTTTTTGCTGACACGTTAACTATGCTAAACAGCGATTTAATGATGAATTTTATGGGCATGTGATGAATGTTAACTAAAAATGTTACAATGTTATGTGACAGAATTTGTATGTGTTTTTTCTTTTTTTTTCAAACAGCTCCTGGCATCACAATGGCCTTTTGACAACAGTCCTGTAGGCCTCTGCCTGTGTAAACTGGTTCCCTTCCTGCAGAAAGCCTCCGTGGGCATCACAGTCCTAAATCTGTGCGCCCTCAGTGTGGACAGGTCAGTGCTTTGAGACCACACTCTGCTTTATTAAACTGAAATATGAGGGTCAGTTTTTCAGGCAAAAAAAAGTTTTTTGATAAAATATTCACTTTAGGCAAAGATCCTGTCCTGTATAAAGGAAAAGGTCATTAAAAAATACAATAGGTTTTTTGCATAAAGTAGGTTTTAAGGAAATCTTTTATTCTCTGAAACTTTTCTAACATTTCAGCCATTTCTCATTGTCATAAAGAAAGTTTTATTTGTGTTTTCATTATTTCGTAGAAACATTTGAGAAGCAGAAACTTGCAACTGGAGTCATATAGCACCATGTTTGCGCACATCCTGACGCCCAAAACAAACACGGTGTCCCAGACATATTTTTCATCGATGGAAGAGCAGATACTGTTGCACAAATTTGAGGAGGCAATCAAGTCATTGGAAAGGCAATCAGAGAAATTCAATTAGGTTTCACAATTATAAAATATTTTAGATTTGATTCCAACTGATTTGACATAAAGATTTGATTAGCCGAGTTGATGATAGTGATCATAAAAATCTGTCAATACTGATTCTCACTCGGATGTTGTTTATCTCTGTGCTCTTCTGTGTGTTGCCTCAGTGTCCAAAACATTTATGAAAAGCTCCTTTGGATGCTTTTTACATCATTAATGGAATTATTTTGAGTCATTTTTATGTGCAACATTAAGTGAATGATGTATGCCCTGTAAACTCTCTACATGTTATATTAAATATTAAAAACTCTTGATAGCAAGTGACTTTTTAATAGTGCCTTAATAGAATTTCCCTGATGAATAATTGATGATTGTGAAGTGCTGAAGTTCATGGTCATCTCACTTTCTGCTATAGACACAACTTTGGAGATAAGAAGCTCTGCTGCATGCTCTGAACAGACTCCAAGATTTAGCCATTCAGACATATTTTATGACCTCTATTATGAGAAAAAGACAAGCTGCAGGGCTGTACAGTTGTGTTCAAGAGCAGATGCTCTCTGTTTGTTTCCAGGAAATGTGTAGCATATCTGTTCTCATGCTTGTGTGATATGAAAGTACTTGAGACTCTTTTGTGTCTTTTAAATGTTGTAGGAAGAGAAAAAGGTGGATACATTACCGCTTAGTAAAATATAAATGCCGCCATGTTGTTCAACAGAGAAATTCAAATGTGTCATGAAAAATATATTGTTTTTGCCATAAAATCTTGATGCAGGATTTTACTAAAACATTTCGACAAGTGGTTTCCATTAATGAAACAAACAAGCAAACAACTATTCAGTGCACTGGAAACACAAGCCAACAGACAGACCTCTCTGCCAACATGGGCCAGTCTGTTTGGAGGCTTCACTAAAATATAAATATTAGATATTTAAAATAAACAATTGATCATCTCTCCTCATTAATTCTTAACATTTTGATATTCTTTGCTGACTGAGCAGTTTGTTGTGTTTGGTGTGCTGCCATGCATAAAGAAAATGTTGTTAGCTTTGTCAGTCCGGAGAGACAAAGAAGATGATGACTTTACTGATTTCTATTTAATGATGAAGCTGTGACTGAAAGCAGCTGAACCGCTGCAGCTCTGTCTCAATTAATAAACAGGCTTTATTTTTTCTTATCACTGTAATTGTGTTTCAAGTTACACTTTATAATATCAATTTTTCTCATTTGTATCCCAGGAGTGCTATATTATAATCATTCTTGCTGCAGTAGTCAGCCATCCCCTGATCATAATATCTTCATCTAATCAATTTAATATGTCTGATCCTTTTGTTGAGCCTGGAGTGTAACTTGATGTCTGTCTTTTACAGGTACAGAGCCGTGGCATCCTGGAGCAGAGTTCAGGGAGTGGGTATCCCTCTACTGACAGTCATTGAGATTGCGTCCATTTGGGTGCTGTCATTCTTCCTTGCAATACCGGAGGCTGTCGGCTTCAACATGGTCAGCTTCAGCTACAAAAACGAAACCATACGCACCTGCATGCTTAACCCCCAGGGTGAATTTATGCTGGTACGTGTCATCCTTTTCTTATCATTTGTAGATTTAAAAAAATTGCTGTTAAGTGCTTTTGTGTCCCAATGTTTTGCTTGTATTAAGATCGAGATGTACTGTAAGTGCTGGTGGTTGCACTTAGCAAAAGACAGACAAAACATTACTGAACGAATGAGATAAAAAACCCATCTGCATGAGGACTACTCAAAGCGAAAGTGCAAGTTCATTTTAATATTTCCATTGCCTCAAAAGCATGTGTTGTTTGTTAATGCGTGCTTCTAATGGCCAGTTCATGTGATGGTGTGCTATTTTGGTTACAGGTGAATATATTTTTAGGGCAATATATTTTTAGTACATTTCCTGCTTGAACAATGGATAATTGAAAAGATAATAAGAATGTCAACCCATTGATTTTTATGTCTCAACCCAAATTCACCTCTCAAGCCAGAAAATGAGTAATTGCTACTGAAAAGATTTTTAGTGAAGTACCACTTTAAGAAATAAATTTCGTCTTCTCTCCAAGTCATTTTGGCCTTTTTCACATCCTTGGAGCACATAATTGATTGCAGGCAAAGTGCAATTACTGATCGTAAAATCTGGGTACAACTCTAAAATCCTCAAGCTGAGCCACATGTGCACATCCATCCCA
This sequence comes from Naso thynnoides, assembly GCA_029783665.1. Lineage (NCBI taxonomy): Eukaryota > Metazoa > Chordata > Actinopteri > Acanthuriformes > Acanthuridae > Naso > Naso thynnoides. Next base: position 4,228,357 of record JAQLOL010000019.1, read on the forward strand.
TATACTTAAAATTGGAGTAATCTCCGCCAGATAGCCGCAAAATAATGCTGAGGTCTGTTTCATCAGTTTTCTACACTTAAGGCCACAGTTTATGAAGGATGTTTTGTTTTGTTTTCATGGAAATTTTGTAATGTAAAGTTTGAAGGACGTTTGGAACAATGGTAAAAAGCACATACTTACACTGTTGTTGTAGAACAACAGAGAGCTAAAATGGCCCTCAAGTGGATTGTTTTCAAGCTTACATTAAATAGAGCACCCTGTGGCACTCACATGGTCACCATTGGGACTGGAGTACAGGGATCATCTGGTAGTGGTTTAGATCTGTCCTCCAGTTGTTCTAAGTTCAAGTCCAACATCAACAGCAGTTGCCAAAAAATAAAGTGACAGATAGAGATGTAGTGGCACTGAACGACTGGAAAAAAAACAGGAAATCACAGAAAGTAAACAGAAATTTGTATTTGGTCCTAGGAAGCCCTAAGTTCATTTAGATCCTCGAGTCTTACAGCAATATTTTATATGTCAGAAGGTGAAGAGAAGAAAGAGCAGATAACAGCTCAGAACAAGTGCCTCTGTAGCTTGGCAGTGCAGTACCACTGTCTTAAATCTCTGATTTCTCTACCGGACATAATGCACTTTTTAAACACAAAAAAAACTCCACTGCGTCATAAAAACTATTGTCCTAAAGTAAGCATGCACGCTCAGACAATCTGTGCCATGCACAGAAAGTTTGTACATGCATTGCACATGACTCAGAACAGCAGCATGGCAGGCCATGTAACCTGAACTGCAGACAATATGCTGCTGACACCTAACCGTCAATCGTAACTGGTTAAACTCTGTTGAGATAGGCTTACTTGGCTTATGATCAACTACAAGTAAGTCAACAAATTTTACTAGCACTGTCAAACATTGAGCAGCTGCTGACGCATCAGCATTTTAATTTTACTTTGAGTGCTGGGGAGGGCATGCAAAGTTTTTTCTTGTTTTGCACTTGTTTGCATTGTGTTTTGCTATGTAATCTTGTTTCATGTTTGTGTATTCGTAGTTCTATAGGGATGCAAAGGACTGGTGGCTGTTTGGCTTCTACTTTTGTGTACCACTGATCTGCACAGCTGTTTTCTACACTCTGATGACCTGCGAGATGCTCAGCCATAGGAATGGCAGCCTTCGAATAGCCCTCAGTGAGCACCTCAAACAGGTTCGTTAATGTTTGTACGGTGTCTCTTATAAACGTATACATAATGTCCAGTGTTTATTTCACTAGAAGTACATTTTCATTGTGACTTTATCACGATTTTTACGTAACTTTTTTAGAGCCTACAATCAATCCACATTGGCTCAGCCAACAATCTCAGTCTCTCACCTTCCATTAGACAAGCTTTGTCATCTCCCCTCTAATGGTGGAACAAAATTTGTTTCTCTGTGCAGAGGAGGGAGGTTGCCAAGGCCGTTTTCTGCCTCGTCCTCATCTTTGCCCTTTGCTGGTTCCCTCTGCACCTCAGCAGAATCCTTAAGAGGACGGTTTACCGCCAGCATGATAAGATGCGCTGCGAGCTACTCAAGTGAGTCACCTGTTGAACAACCTAAAGCTACAGTGTATGCAGATGTGTAGGACATGATACTTTAATTTGGGGATTTTGATGGGGTTTTTTTATATATTAGTTCAGAATCTTGTCTGTCGTATTAAGAAAATGTCAGTAATCATAAGGTTCCAAACACCCACAGAGTTAACTTGTATAAAAAATCATACTGTTAAAAATGATAATAAGTTAAATCTTTGTATTTGGAAACAAGGGTGGTTCTAGTGTTAGATAAGTGTTTACCATTAAATGCTATTCAAATTACACCTAAAAAGATACCAACGCAGTGATAATAATCATTTTTTCTTTTATTTTCTCTTTTCAGCTTTCTTTTAGTTCTGGATTATCTAAGTATCAACCTTGCAACAATCAACTCCTGCATAAACCCCATTATCCTCTACTTTGTCAGCAAGAAGTTTAAAAATTGCTTCAAGGTATGGTGTCTCCTTACAACAAATGGATATTAATGCATGTAACACACTCAAGCAATCGCTTGTTATCTCTCTCTCTCAGGCACACACACAAACACTCATGCACAATTAGTCTGGCCAGGAAAGCAAACAGTAAACTCAGGCCTTTATCTATGACACCGAAGCTGTGACAGTTATGACATTCCATGAGTAAGTAAAGGCAGTCTGGTGATGTTTGTATTCACTTTGTATGGCTAAGGTCAGGCACTACAAATGTCTGTTGAGAGACCTGAGCTGGAGATAAACCATGCCTCAAGATTGCACGTTAAAGGAATTGTGGGAAAGAGGCAGGGGAGCAAGCAAGAGAATAGCTACACATGTGGGAAGAGTTGTTACTTCATAAAAATGGCTTTGCTAAACTAACAGTTTGACATTTGGTGAAATACACTTGTTTACTTTTCATAGAATTTTGGATGAAAGAATGATACCATTCTCATCTGTTTAATGTAATGTAAGCCCGGTTAGTTTAGTTTAACCTGAAGACTTGAAACGGGAGGTGTCCCCCTGATTTCAGCCTCTTTGCTCAGCTAAGCTAACCATCACTTTGCTTCAGCTTCACATTGAACATGCAGTTAACTCTCATCAATTTTCTTATATAACTCTGCATAGATTAAATTGTTTTTCCCAAAATGTTACATTTTTCTTTTTAATTGTTACCCCTTTTCTCCCTCTTCACGTTTTCTTAAGTCGTGTTTGTGCTGCTGGTGTTACTCTGACAACCAGCTGAGCAGCATCGGACCCATGAATGGCACCAGTATCCAGTGTAAAAGCCCAGAGCCCAACAACCACCATACTGATCGCAGCATCAGGAAAGACAGCGACTGATCCATCAATTTAGCTCTTTCGTTTGCCCAGCAGCTTAAAATGCAACCAATACTCACCCAAAACTGTTCACATCAAAAATACTTTTTCAGAAAGTACACCCACATCCTGAAGACCACTGAAGCAGCATAGGAGCTCGGCATAGATGGATTAGGAACTGGAGTTAAAAGGAACAAACAAATGATCATTTGTACAATGCTCTTAAGTTCCCTGATCCTCTCAGCAGGCAAACTTCCTAAAACAAACTTTTTGTATTCCCACACCCGTGGACACTGACACTGTAGCGTGAGAGAAGAAGGGGAAGAAGTGGGCTGAGGAGGAGGAGGATTCTTTAACAGGATGCAGCTGAACAGTGACTATAAATTACTCTCAATCAGTAGCTGAGCGTGCTATTCCTGTAAAGAGCAACACTACTGGGAAGGATGCACAAAGCTACAGGAAGGAAAAGCAGACTGCCTGCTGTCAGAGGGAATGATGGGAGATGGGTATGCCTCGTCCCCAGGAGTTCACTTCTCATTGACAGTGGAAAACAGGAAAGTAGGCTGTGTTACTGACTCGAGCAACAATTAATTTTCAATTAAAAATGCAAATGGTTGTATAGTGGTTATTGCTCACATTCACCCAATGAGCCACTTTGTTATTCATTTGCTTAATGTTTGGAATCTACTGCTTTACTAAACTTTGTGTACTTCATCAGGAAAAGAGAAAAATTTTCTCTGAACCAAAATGTATAGTGAGGAAAACTACATAAGATTCTTCTTAATATGATCAGGATCTCCACTTCAGGTTAGTAATCCAAGAGTGAAAAAATGGCAAAATTTTCATATACGGTGTCAGATTATGTCAAAATATACAGGCATAAAATTAAGTAAAGGGTCATCGGTTTTAGATTGGATATGGTACAACTCTATTTTTGTAGCAAGTCGAGCAAATGATAAAATGCATTATGAAGTAATGTATTATGACAGGCCTGAGATTACCACAGGCCAAAAATGGACAGGGATAATCTTTTTTTCTAAACACTGTGAATTTTTCCAGATATAACCAACAATTATTGTGACTTTTATGCTTGCATAACCTGAAACATACAGTATATATACATGTACACATATATATATATATATATAATTTCCACTTTTATAAAGTGTTATATTGCAGTAACAATAAATAGCCTGTTTTACTCAGACTATATTACCTGTGTAATGACTGAGGCAAATTAGCTTTTAATGGTGGTGGTAAATGCTGCAAATATTAAAGGAATAGTTTGATATTTTGGACATAGCTATTACATGAGAAGACTGATACAACTCATGTTTGTATTAAGCTAAAGCCAGGGAGGGTTCGCTTAGCATAGCAAAAAGACAACAAAGGAAACAGCAGGCCTACTTTGCCCAAATGCGACCCATTCAACCTGTATGCTCAAACCAGCCAATAATACACAATAACAAATTTGTTCAATCTGTATGCTAAGTGTCATGTTAAAATGACAATTTGTGGTTTGCAGTGGCTAGCTACAGCTTGCAGCTAAAAGGCAACCAGCTGCCGGCGGTAGCTAACTGACAAAAAGCACAAACAAGACACAATATCAATGACAATTCATAGCAAGCTTTAGAAGTGCTGGAAGGCGGACTTAATTACTTTCAGATGGAGCAAGACTAGCTGTTTCCCCCTGTTTCGTGTTTTTATACTATCCAAAGTTAACCAGCTACTATCATAGCTTCATATACAACATTAGCCTCAACAGGGACCCAGCTTGCTACACATGGCTGAATCTCAAAATTATACTGCTCATGGTGGTAGTGGTAGGAGTTCAATCAAGGCTCTCACTCTCCCCTATGTGAAATAATCACAAAAACACAGTATTTGCCAGGTTGCCGAGGTAGTTATTGTCTGGGCTGGACTTGCCTTTTATTTATTATTGCGTTTTTTTCTAGAGCAGGGGTGTTTTGTTCCACCAGGGCCTGAAATTCCTCTCAAAGCAAAGATGGTATTGGCCATGTTCAGGTTAAATCTTCTGCCCAACAGGATGATCTTCTGCTCCACAGGCAATCAACAATCGCCAAGAGAAATGCGGTAAAGCAGAAGTTTTAACCCTGAACATGGGTACCGCCATCTTTGCTTTGAGAAGAAGTTCAGGCTCTGGTAGACCAAAAACCCCTCATAATTGAAAACTACACAATATTAAATAAAAGGCAAGTCCCATCCGGACAATAACAACCTTTGCGACCTGGTAAGTACTGATCTTTTGTAATTACTACATATAGGGATAAATGAGAGCCTTTAGTAGGTAGCAGTCCACTCCTGCTATGAGCAGTAGGCTATAACTCTGACACTCAGCTATGTGTAGCAAGCTGAAATCTCTGTTCAGGCTAATATAATACTAGCTAACTAATGAGAGCGTTATTAATCTCCTTGTTTAACCTTCAACAAGAGGGTGAATTGAGGCATTTCCCAAAACTATTAAAATCACTTTTTTATGTGGCAATCCTATCCCACCTACATAACAACTACATACCTTAATTTGACATGTGAATACATGTAAACCTGTGTATGTTTGAATGTGTACTAGCATGTGTGTGAATGCTGTGTTTAATGACTTGCACTTCTTTAGTTGGAGTGCTTTGCACACTTGTGTACAGAACAGACGGTATCTGTACAATATTATTTTACCAGTATTCATTGAGGTAATTCAAAATAATCTGTAATAAATTGGAATTCCTATGTTTGTTGTCATTGATTTAACCTCACATTAATGCTGCTGCTTATGCCAATAAATCAATTTCCATCTCCTCTGTAAGGAACAGCAAGGTTTATTTCACCATCATACTCATATTTGTTTCTCTGGGAAGTCAAGGGGGCCCCTTCTGTTTTTCATCTGCGTCTGTGAGAAAGAGGCGTCTGGGAGTGATTTGAAGCACACTGTGACCTGCTTGGCAACTGAGCCCTGAGGGTTGCTAATGTCAGTAGAGAGGATGTGTACAGCTTGGACGGTGGGAATTTGATACCCTGCATATAACTCACATCTCATTTAGCCAAAAATGGGTCACAGAAAGCAAAGCTGACCATTACTTATCCATGTTTTAATCAATGTTGGCCTTGATGTGACAGGATAACATATATTTGGCTTATAAACAATGTCATAATGGTCATAAATACAAAGAATTTGCTGAAAAATGAAAAGCATTAACACAAGTTTTATGAAACCAGGGTTATGCTCTCTGCACTTCTCAAAAACAGGCAGTTACCAGAACCACACAGTCATACACACAAAGTTGATGAACACCCAAGACTAACAGAGCACTGTAGCAGCCGTAGCTTTATCAGACGTTGGTCTGTTGTTTGTTTCAGCGGGTCCATGATAAGTCAAAGCCAGTTCATAAACTTTATGAAACTGCTCCATATTCTTCATATGAAATCATGCCAAACTCTTCCAGTAACCCAGGGGAAATGCACAATTGCACGAAACGTTGGTCATTAAGCTAAAACATGTCATGTTTTAATAGAGCAAGGAAAAAAATTAAAAACAGACAAAAAATAATATGAAGAAACACACTGGAAGATACTGATGCGTTTCTCGGAAATGAAAGAGTCAGTCATGGTGTGGGGGGAAAGTGGGGGAGAGTGAAGCAGAGCTTGTGGAATTCGGTGGGAACCTTGTGTCTTGCCAGCAGTAAATTAAATTAAGCTCAAAAACAAATAATGAAGATCTCAAAGGTCCAAAGTGCTTCTCCTTACAAAGCTTATTCAGATTTGATAGCTGACACAGTAAATACAAAGTGAATGGCAAAGACAATGGAAAGGTATTCTCAATTATGAAAGAATGATTTTAACAAAGGCTTTTAGTTTATGTTCATTCTTAACAAGACACTCAAAGTAAGACAACAGCAAACCTTTTCAATTATTTGGCTATAAGAGAATTCACAATGAGAAAGAAGATGCAAGCAAGCAACATTCTTTTCATGTTTTCCCCTATCCCCCTAAATGTTTTCTAACTTAATCTATAATATACATTTTCAGTCTTTGTTTTGTTTGTAACGCATGATGCAAGTTCTTTGCAGTTATCTTGTGTGTTTCAAATTAAAGAATTGCTTGAGAAATACAATTTATTATGTATATTTTTATGTATAATAATAGAATAAAAAATACTTTACATTTGCTTGCCACAGAATCACATAATAACCAATCAGTACTTACAGAATTTATTTTAATTGCTATCCATTTAGCTGGAAAAAGTCAGTTGATTAATAAAAAATGATTAACTGCTACAGTACCTGATAGTATTTTCAAGCTAAAATTATTCTGATTTATGGTTTCTAATAAAATCTGTTTGAGAATTGCTTAGTCCATAGAGAAACGCAGCATCAGAAACTTGGCCCACAGTAATACAATGGGGAATATGAAGTCATTGAACTGCAGATTATTTATATGTACAATGAGTCTCACTGTTGCTGTCACATAATATGTTATTAGAGTTTCTTAATCATTTTAAATCCATGACCTACAGTGAGTGAGTCTGATGTCAAAAAGGCTGGATTAACAACCAGGTAAAGTGTATCACTGACAATGAATTGCAGGTTTACGACATGTTAACTGGTTTGTGATAACTAAACCTTTGCTTGCAAATGAAAGTCCATGTGTAAAAATCTAAGTTTTAAGACTTTATTTCAGTTTTATGCTTATATAGTCTTGGCCTGCCTCTCAGACTGTGGCAAAAACTGGAGCATGCTAAATAATAAAGCACATTTATGTACGAAACGAATAGGTGGATGGATTCTGTTATATCAGTATATCAGTAGTGTGGGGAGTAAGCAGGGTTATATTTTTACAGAATTTTAGACAACAAAAGCTGAATGATGATGTGTGGAAGGAGGAGATCTCAGTTGATCAAGCTGCTACTCTGGCCTTCGTGCATGGGGCACTTTAGGCCTGCGGGTCAGGAAAACAGAGCAGGAAACAAACAGTGCAAACAAGCAGTGGAGTCATCACAATCAACAGCATGCTTCTTAATTTCTTTGTTTAATCAAAGCATTACTAAACAGCATTGCTGGTCCCACTCAGTATTTCAGCAAAAAAGGACTGGATATGCATAGAGAGGACGAGTGCAGGTGTGCTGCTGAGGGCCCAGTAGCTGGTTTTGGCCTCGGGCCCTTAACTAAGCATGTTAATCCAGCCATCAGTGTCCGCTAGTATTACTCAGTGAAGCATTTTGTCATGACTTGATAATCAATTGTAAGGCTGGCAATATTTAAAATTTTTATTAGTCAAGTACTTCTATGAAAAGACCGGAACCACATTTATGACAGGCCAAAAATACATACAACTTTTAGGGCAGGCTAAAAAAAATTTTCTTAAATATCTGCATGAAAGGGTTAATAGTACTCAAACTGGAACAAATAATGTGTATGTTGGGGACTTTTCTTAGGTCCAGATTTGATGCCCTGTTGGGTATTTACAGCAGCAGGACTCTGTGTGTGGTACTGACTCAAAATAAACTGAGGTTATATAAAAACTTGTAGCTCACTGATGTTTTGTAATAGTTTTCTTTCTCAGGCTTTGGAATATATCCAACTTTGAATACACATACATGTGATTTTGTTGTTGTTTTTGGTCTTTTCATTGGATTTGTTGATATTAAAATAAAACTGATCCCTTGAAGAGACTCGGATAAAGCTGATGAAAGCTAAAACTCTTGTTTTCAAGAACTACTTATCTTGCTGTATGACTTTAAAGAGCTTCTTCAACTCCATCCTGAGTCACCTGTATTGTTGTTCGGGAACAGATGAACCGAAGTGAACACCCTCAGTTAGTCTGAATATTTCCTGACGTGAAGGCCTATGGCAGGTGTATTAGGATAAATAAGTAATTGCTGTACAATTGCAGACTTGTGTTTTCCTCTGACAAAGGAGGTGCTCTTTGGCTGATACATTATATCCCAGGAATCAGACAGTATGTCTCCTCCTTTGTTGTGTATTGATTATTACTATTCCTCAGAACTATCCACTCTGCTTATCCTTTCTATGTGTTTCCTGCAAGGCACACACTGCACAAGCTACTTCACCATGTGATTCAGTGAGACAATGGACGCCATATCCTTTATGCTACGATATGTTTTTAGTCTGATCAAACATAGCATATGTTTATCTACCCAGCCCTTACATGGCTGTACCCCGTATGCCACTTTGCATGGCAGTCCCTTCAAGCCATCCACCATGGCACTTGCTTGCACGACTTGTGGCAAAGACTATCTCTAATTCATAAAAGCCAAAAGGATCAATTCAAAATTCATGAACAATCTGTCCTGCTACAACCAGTGATTTCTGTGACTGTGGGGCAGTGGAGACATGGTGCAACAGAGAGGAAAGTTCTGCCTCCCCTGATTTTACAGAAAGACACATAGACACAGATTTACTCAAGCGAGTGCATGACGAGAGGTTCTGTCAGGTATTTTTAATTATCCTATTAAATCTGCAGGGTCTTGATTAAACAAAAAATAATAAACTTTAAAAATATAGTAAATTGCTAATGGATGGTTTCAGCATCAGTGCAAAGCACCATATTTATATAAAACATCATTAAATGTATTAATATTACCTAAAACAAGAACAGTAGAAAAATATCAGAAGCATTACTTATGAACATTCAAATTTCTATTTTCTACTAATAAAATGAATAAATGTAACAAGTTAAAATTAGGAAAAGCATGAATTTACACATATATTGGACTTAAATTGCCTGTGTTGATTTTGGATATGGTGCGAATCTTGCTGGTGGGATCTTACGGGCCTTTTCACACAACAGGAAAGCAAAAGATATAAGTGAAAAATAATAATGGCTGAATGAAACATGTGAATCAAATCAAGCCTGCAGCCCTGTCAAAAGAAACATTACGCTACTCCTGCTTTAACTACTTAAGAGGTCCACTTTGATGGACTATGTGGATGTAGATTTACTAACTTCAAACTTACTGTATAATTGATAGTATTTAAATTCAAATATGCATTCATGTATGTAGTTGTTAACATACTGTGTTTGTTAAATGTTTTAACTAGGGATTCTTTTTTCATTAGCTTACAGATAATTTAATGTAGAGACACTGAAATCTGACGTAGTAGAGCACAGAACTGCTAGTTCTTGCCTTCAATCAACAAGAGTCCATTTGTTCAAACATAACTAAATATACAGTAGGCATACAATAGGCGTAGAAGCTGAATTATAATATGTAATTGCTTAAAGGCCCATTTTGGTACAAATTTGCGAATTAAAGACAGTAAACAATTTGGTGTCCAGACTCATTTAGGTGTCAGACATTATAGGACAAGATTTGATCTCATCAAAAGACGTTTTTCGTGTGTCGTTTCTTTTTACATATATAGCCTAAGTTTAAGAGGCAGAAATTCCTTCATATTAACCATTCATTTGCAAGTATACACTAACTTTTATGTCCTCAGTGAAATAATAGTCTAATTAATTAGGTCTAATTAAATCAATGGTTCGTATCTGTAGCCTAAATGTTTTCTATCAAACAGTTCAGGAAAGATCATAACGGACATAATGTAGTCGATTTTCAACTATTGCACTGCGACGACAATGGGTTTTCGGGCTGGTATCCTTGTTAATTGTTAATTCACATTGCCACCTGCTGGCGAAGGCGCAGATCATAGTCCATAACAATGCAGAGCAACCAAACCCGCTACATGTAACGTCACCAAAGTCTCTTTATCGATTGGCTAATTGCCTTGACACTACCAATCAATTTGTAGACCGTAGGCGGGGTCTAAAATGCGACAACAGGAAGTAAGTTGCACTCAACAGCATTTACTTTATGGGAAAAGTTTCACTTACAGAAATCTACGGAATATACTTTTAAGTGTTCATTAATATAGATAGCCGATCGACATATTAGTCGGCTATATTATTTTTTTGCGTTTGACCCTGACACTCTTTCAACGGCTCAATCTCGGATCATCTGCTTCGGTTTGTTTACATGGTGAAACAGATGACAAGCTAACGTTAGCAACCTAGCTTGATAAAATCGAGTCATATGAGCTGGTAATAAACCAGCACCTTTGTCCCTTCGAATGAAACTTCCCGTTAGTGAAAGAGCTAGCGTACATGAACACAAATAAAGGGTCGTCTCGAGTCGCAGTGAGCCGTCAACGTTGAGGGTGACAATGCGAAAACGTTGAGTTTGTGGAGCGTTGCAGCGTTTGTTGGACGAGTGAATTTGTCTTGTCATTGAACCTGCGGCCAGTTGAAAAGGCCCTTCATGCCAAGATGCCTTGTTCCTGTGGGAACTGGAGGAGATGGATTCGGCCGCTGGTCGTTGTGCTGTACATATTGTTGCTGTTAGTCGTCCTACCCCTGTGCATCTTGGAACTGCACAACTCAAAAGTAAGTTCATACTATTCATTAGTCTGATTGACATTTTGCTTAGTTTTGACGCTGGTAGCACTGTTGGTTAAACAAAGTGGTGAATGAATGTAACGTTAAGTAAACTTGGTACTAAAGTATGGCACTTACATACATTGTTGAGGTACTTGTACTTCAGTTACGCGATGTTTAATGCATAGTTACAGCAAGAAATACTTGACTCTCAACTCCACTGCATTGTCATACAGAAGTCGTTTTTGCTTACATAAATCCATAAGAGCCATATATGATTATATTTTTTAATAAGAGACATTGCCCACTGTAAACCATGTGCTTATCAGGTCCTAACAGTCTGTAACTGAGTTCTTTTAGCCTCATTTTATTTTTAAATATGTGAGAAAATCAGCAAGCACAGTAAGAATTTGTCAAGCTGCTTCTTAATTAAAATCGTCTTGTTTCAAACAGTCCTGCTGCCTGCCATAATTTTTTTAATTAATCAGTATGTTGATTTCAGTTATAGACATAAACAGTTTGAAACAGTTTGTGACAGACTTTTAGACTGAAATTTCTATGGTCAATTTTATTAGAAAATAGCATAAAAAACAAAAGTTAATATTGTGCATTACAAGTACCATTACTCTTGACACTTTGAGTTTAATGTTACTCAAATTGAAGATCTCAGTACTGCTCTGACCCCTGACTTTGTAATCAATGTACATAAAAAGCCAAAATGCTAATTTCCAAATCTGAATTCATTGAAAAGTTTCACAATGCTGACCATTTCTCTCCATGTCATGACAGGTTGGTACTCATAATAAAGCGTGGTTTATCGCTGGAATATTTGTCTTCATGACCATACCCATATCATTATGGGGCATCCTCCAGCATCTGGTTCACTACACGCAGCCAGAGCTTCAGAAGCCAATCATCAGGTGAAGGTGACAACAATCATGCCATCCATGGACACCAGTCGTTAACTGTTTTTAATTGTTTGTGTTTACATTGTGTTTTTTATTAAGGATATTATGGATGGTCCCAATCTACAGCTTGGATAGTGTGAGTTGTGTATTACACGTTCAAAACCATTGTGCAAAACAGATTATGCATGTATGCTAAAAAGCATACCTTTACTTAAAAAAAAAAAAGTTCCCTCACTCTATGTAATCCACTTCTTTGTTATCTCGCAGTGGATTGCATTAAAATACCCCAGCATAGCCATTTACGTGGACACATGCAGAGAGTGCTATGAGGCTTATGTCATCTACAACTTCATGACCTTCTTGCTTAACTATCTGGAGAATCAGTATCCCAGCCTGGTGATGATGCTGGAGGTCCAGGAGCAGCAGAAGCATCTGCCCCCTCTTTGCTGTTGTCCGCCTTGGCCAATGGGAGAGTAAGTTTCTTTTAGAATTATACCATTTTTACAGTAAGGATGTTTACATACAATCCATGCGACAGCCAACATGTAGAACTGTACATGCTTAGTGTGCATCCAACGCTGGCCACAAATCTGGTGTAAAATGACCCACACATATAAGCATACCTCTTCCTCTACTCCTAAGCCTTTGGAGGCAGTTTATAATGCTGCTCTTAGCTTTATTACCTGTGATATCTATAGAACTCATCATTTAATCTGTCTATAAACAAGTGAGGAGGTCTCTTCTGTCTGAGAAAGGTGATATGCAATTGCATTTGTTTATCTACAAGCCCCTTCTTGGAAAAATGCCTTTTTATATCACATCTTTGCTGTAACAGTCCTGTGAACCTCATCAGACCCGTTCCAGTGACTAGCTGCCCGTGCAGGTGCCACAAGTTTGTACTGAGCTTAAAGGATCTGCTCTTAATTCCTATGCCGACCACCTGGAATTCTTTGCAAAGCGCTTTAAAATGAATACTTTTCTACTCTAAGTGAATTTAAATGCTTGATCAAAAGCCATTCAACTTGTTTGTCCTTTTCTTTAACGAAAGACATTTTTATATTTCTTCAGTTGTTTTTTTTTTCTCGACATCATCATCAATAAGGGGCAGCTCTAAATATTTTCGTGGATTTAAAGAAAGGTCACATAATTTTGAAGAAAAGAAACAATGAAAATGACTGAAAGATAAATAATGACAAGTTGTTCTGCCTGAGTACAACTCTTCTACTTCCAAGTTTGGGCAAAGGCACTAAAACTGAGATGCATTAAATGACTGTCACCAGCTTCAGATCAGCTTCAGTCAGTAAGTGTCTATAATGAGTTAACTTGCCTGTGTGCAGTTAATTATGCCTTAACTGTATTGTTTCCTTTCTGCATGTGAAGACCATAAGCCATGGTAAATTCGGAAGTTTCATGTTGAAATGCTGTCATTGTATATGTTTCAGGGATTCACTAACTACATTTCTAATGGCTGTTAGTGACTAGGTTTTATTTTCAATAGATTTTACTGACAAAAGCAAACTATATATTTTTTTGCCAATTAAATTCTAATTTAAATCACACATTTCCTCTGCAGAGTTTTGCTGTTGAGATGCAAATTGGGAGTGTTGCAGTACACAGTTGTACGACCTGTCACAACAGTGATTGCATTGTAAGTAAGCTCTGCCCCTCATGCACTTATTGTTGATACTAATCAAAACTTTGGTTCACTATTTGTGTTAATGTTTGTTGTGGTGGTTTTCTTCTTCTAGGATCTGTCAGCTGTGTGGAGTTTATGATGAAGGCAATTTTAGTTCGACAAATGCATGGACGTATCTGGTCATCTTTAACAATATGTCACAGCTGGTAATACTGCTAATGTTTTGTTTGTTGTATCAATATTGTTTGCCCTTGTAAGGACTGTATCATTTATTAGGGTGCATGTTAGAAGATTAGAGTTTTGTAAAAAATCTAACAAGCAGCCTTTATCTAAAACTAGATTTCTCTTTCTCTCTCTGTCTTCTTTGATCTAGTTTGCCATGTACTGCCTCGTGCTGTTCTACAGGGCTCTGAGAGAGGAACTGAGTCCAATCAAACCAGTGGGCAAATTTCTATGTGTCAAAATGGTGGTATTCGTCTCTTTCTGGTAATTCTTTATTTTCAAGCTTGATGGTGTGACCTAGAAATTTTCTGAAACTTGCCTTCAACGAGCCGTTATTCTCTTGCTCGTAGAGTCTGCGTGTTGGTGAAATCTGCTTGCGGTCTCTTGATTATGTAAAGGCCACTGAGAATGGCTATTTTGTTTAAATCTTCTAGGCAAGCTGTGGTCATTGCTTTGCTGGTGAAAGTGGGCGTTATTTCAGAGGAACGCACGTGGGACTGGAAAAGTGTGGAGGCTGTGGCTACTGGCTTGCAGGTAAGCTAATGCGTAAGAACATCTGTGCTGAGTTTGAAATCAGCTTCAGAAGAGTAGCTATATATATATATATATATATATATAACCACACGGTCTCTTAATTGTTTAAGTTGTGATAGTCAGTATCTGATACAGCTTGACTTTTTTTCTATTGTGTAGCACAACCACTTAAAGCACACACCTCTACTGTGCTGTTCTCTGCAGGATTTCATCATCTGTGTGGAGATGTTTCTTGCCGCCATTGCCCATCACTTCAGCTTCACCTATAAGCCTTACATTCAGGAAGCTGAAGAGGGTTCCTGCTTTGACTCTTTCATGGCAATGTGGGACATCTCTGATGTCAGAGCAGACATTTCCGAACAAGTCCGCAATGTTGGTAGGTGCCTCCTGGCTGCTGGAGTATTTAGGCGGTTGTGTATTCAAAGTATCTCATATATCCCATATTTCGTAACTTAAGGGAACGGTAAAAATGTTTTTTTTTTTCCTCATTGACAGGGAGAACAGTTTTGGGTCGTCCAAGGAAGTCTTACTTCGGTGAGGCAGAGAATGATGGAGAGAGGTCTGGCTTGCTTTCTTCTGGTTCTCAAGATGGCATCACAGAGGCAGCATCTAACCCTGTGTCGCCCAGAGGTCAATACCAGGGCCTGGGAAGTACCCTCACACCGCACTCTTTGTCAGCCCCCGCTGGGTTGAGCTCAGCCCCATGGGATGAAGGACATGAGGCTCGACCCGAAGAAACCCAGGAAGAAGAAAGGACAGAGCAAACCAAAGAACCAACAGAGGCAGATCTCATCGTGATCACCTAGCTGATTTTTAAGACTGATTTCATCAAAAGACTACCAGACATGGTTGGGCTGGACCCAGTTCTAGCCCTGCCATGTTCCTCCTGACATTATTACACAGATGTAACATTAAACAAAACTGTTGTTTAAAAGGGCACATCCGCCAAGTAATAGGAGAAGTTTACTAATAAACACAAAACCACATGGACCTCTCTGCCAGTGACAGCTCCAGGAATGTTGAGTGAAGATATGGCACTAAATGACTGGTGAATTTGTGCATTTTGAGTCGTTTTGTTGTACTAGTGAGTTATATGGCTCAGTAGGCTCTGCCAGAGATGGTTTTAGTTCATTGTAATTTGAGAAAATACTTTCTGTTAAATTTAGCTTGCATCCCAAAGAGCACAATTCTCTTCAGAGAACCCAGTTTCTGTGCTGTCGTGTGTTTTTGAGATGAGACATCACAAACTTCTCCTTGTTTAATCATGCCTGTGTATCATTTCTGCCTGGGAAGTTATTATGTCATGTCATGATCTCCGATGTGACAGAAAAGAAATATGCAACTTTTAAAA
Source organism: Naso thynnoides (assembly GCA_029783665.1). Taxonomy (NCBI): domain Eukaryota; kingdom Metazoa; phylum Chordata; class Actinopteri; order Acanthuriformes; family Acanthuridae; genus Naso; species Naso thynnoides. The sequence continues at coordinate 4,244,262 of JAQLOL010000019.1, forward strand.
TCAAATGTTTTCTTCACTCTTTATCGTCGTTTACTAGTTATTTCAGAGGGCATCGACTGAAATGATTACTCATGAATGAAAATACTGTACACTAAAGCACATAGGATGTCCAGAACCATCTTTTTTTTTCTTTTTTTTGGCACTGCACAACATGCGAGGGAAGTACTGAAAGACGTGTCCAAACTGACAGTATGTATGTGTTACAGGTCCAAGTAGATACTGTACAGTCATACACAACTCAGTCTGAAACTGTACAATCTGCACTTCATTTCTGTCCATGTGGAACCTGATACAGCTCATTCTAGTGTTAAACAGAAATGTATTGACTCGTCTTCTCAGATGCCTTGCTCTATGTGCCATGGAACTAGTCTGTCTACACTACGTCCTTTTATATTCCAGGATCAGATGTTCTTTTATCAACAGCCATTATTCGTCTTGTTTACGAGATGTTCTCCATCATTTTTAGCCTTTTAGCTTTAATAACTTTGCACTTGCGGCACCTCAGCCATTTACCTTTCTCCCATTGCTTTTCAGAGCTGTTTCGTTGACATGACTGCCATGGATTTGTGCAGGGATATGGATATGTTTAATGTACAGTGTACGATATCAGTTTGCATCAGAAAAATGTGTTATATATCAAATCTAAAGCATAATCTGCATCATGTCCAGCTAGAGCATGTGGTATTGCCTTACATGATTTTATTTTTCTAAATAAACTGACAAGATTACTTTAGAGCTGATGTAAACGTTCCACTTTTTAATTTAATTCCATCTCTGTCAGTCTCTTCAATAAATCAGATTAAATACTTTTTTTGCTGATTTTTTCTCGTGCAATTAAAGGAATTGTCTTTTTTTTTGTTTGTTTGTTTAAATGTTTTTATTGATACCAACAAACAACAGCACCCATGACAAAAGGGGCAACTGTAACATTTATATCAAGTACTTCCAAATATTGTAAGTACACATTATAACTGTCATATGATCTCATAGCAAGATTAAGAAATAAAACCTAACTTTAGGTTGATTGTTATCCAGCTTCCCACTGATGGTTTGTGGTTGGTTGGTTGCGGGTTATGCAGGTTCCTACTCACTCTCAAAATAGAGACCCACTGTGTGTGTGTGGCAAAACTTGAAAATTAAAAGACTAGTATTACATTTATGAAAATAAGCGACACAGAATAACTACTACAGTGTAAGAGACCATTACTCCATTGGCCTGGGGGCATTGTCTATATGGGCTGATATAGAGATGGTGCTCTTGTGAAGCTTTACAGCAAGGCAAACCCAGTCTCCAGCTTGTACCTCCAGGGGCTGCTGCAGCACAACAGCTGCCTGCTTCCAGTGAGAGTTCTGGCTGAGGGTGCTGACACTGATCTCCTGGTCCAGGTAGATGTGGTACCAGAAGGGAACTGCAGTTATTCTGCCTGCAGACAAAGCCTGGACCTGGGAAACACAGATTGTGTTTAATGGTACATAACAACAGTCAAATATTTTATGATAATTACTGTCCAAAAATATGAATATTTGCAACTGTCTGATAAGGTCTACTATGACTCATTTCTAGGTTTTCAGTGTAAAGTTCAATTACCAGAAATTTCTTTTTGGGTTTTATGTATTGGCAGAGTACAAGCACCAATTCCAGTTTCAGCAGTTGAGGACTGTTCTATAACATTACTTGTAAAGACATTTTTAAGACTTCTTCAGACAGTTTAATTATGTCAATTACAATCATTTTGAAAGCAGTGGTTTCACAGAAAAGTTGTGACTACTAAAACAACTGTCGTAGATTAAATGTTTATCTGCAGTTTTTGTATAACATAAATAAAGCAGCGGCAAGAAAAGACTCCTGTTATCCCAGCAGCAGGAAGTCAGACATGTTGGAACCGCATACAATACTAGCAGTACGTAGCAATTAGGCCCAAATGTAGCATGAAGTATGCTGTATGTAAACACAAATCAAATCTGCAGAATATCAAAAAATTCCTGAATGTATGCTGATTCGAAAGAAAGTCCCCAGAATGTGTCTGACCAATTTACCTCGCCTAATATTTCCCACAATGCAATTCACTGCAACGTCTCAACTAAAACCTGGCTGGGTGTTTCTTTTTAAAATTCAATGGAAAAAAATAAAAATAAAAAGTACCTCTTTATTGCTGCCAGTTTGTGTGAAATGCACTCTGGGTAACGTGCCTTTGTACGTGCCATGTGAAGTAATGCCATAGTGACTGTTCATTTATTTTACAGTATGCAGTATGTAGTAAGCAGTCCCAAAATAAGTCACACAGAAGTATCTCCAGCTCAGACAAGTTTCCTGTGGGTTTGGTCCAGTCAGATCACTGCTTATTAGTAAATAGCCTCTTTGGGCGAATCAAGAACTCAGTCATGAGCTATTTCAGTCACCCTCAGCATGGCCCCGCCTACATAAGTTAACCCTTCACTTTTTGTTTTTTTAAAATAATGTTTTTTATATAAATTGATTATTGTTTTTGGGGAAAAGTATATCTCCCACAATTACTCAACTAGTGAACAACTTTTGTAGTAGCTGTTGACTACTAAAACTCAGTGGTTGTGAATGTTGTAGTTGACGGCACTTATTACCGTTCTCTTACCTTTACTTCTCTGTGAGTGTAGTTTGCGTTGGCATCCATCAGGTCCAAAACAAAGAGCTCCACAAAGTCACTGAGATGCTTGCACTCCAGTGTGGAAAAGTCCAAAAACACATGGACCGGTACCTGAAAGACAAAAAGATAAACACAGTGTTAGCTAGAGTGGTTTGCAGCAAACAAAGGAAAGGATTATGTGGTAACATTTTCAATACGAAACTACATATTATGAAAAGCTGTAATAGAGCAGGAAGGAAGAGCTCCTTGAATCTGACAGCGATGTAACGAAAAACAGGTGCTCCTTCTGCTCAGGTTGGCAAGCACTGTTCTCACGAGGGGCATTAGATTTCTACCACTAAATCAAGGCAGACTGCTTCATTTAAAGTGCACAAGTTATACAAGCAAATTGTTATTGTGGCTGCATTATTACATGAAACTGCTAACTAAATACGAAAGAAAAAGAATCACTGCCGCGGTATATTTTAAATTAAACAGAAAATAACTCCCAAACCATCATTTATCCATATTAGGTTTTAATTTACAGTGTCAGTGAAAAATCACTTTTGATACCTGATTTATTCTTAAAAAAACTTCTCTTCCACCTTAAAGTCTTCAAAACTCAACACAAAGGCCGTGGTTGCAGGGCAGCAGCTGTGAAAGCTACAAAAGAAACCAAAGTGGTGGCACAGAAAGTGTCTCTGTTTCCTTTAGCGCAGAACAAAAGAATCTTTCCTCCTCCCTGTCACAGTTGTGTAGACCTCAGAGCCCGCTGTTTGATGTTCTTGATGTAATGTGTACTGATGGATTCAGGTAGGAATGTCTTGGGCCAAGCTGTGTGTTGTGTCTTGTGTGACAGTTGTGCTAGAAAGTGCCCTCCACAGAGGGCTTCAAAGACAACATCTGTTAAAACAAACGACCGTCCCGTGTGGGGCCTGCAGAATTGGAGCACAAACATAATGCTGGGGGAAAAAAAGAAGAAAAAAAAAAGGAGATAATTTCCAGACCAAATAAAGAAAAAGAATTCAAAAAGATTTCACAGCTTATTTAATGCAGTGTGGAAGCACACTTTATAGAGGAGTGCACATCAGAAAACATAGTGGACCTGAAGCTTGATATTCTAAGTGAAAAACCTTGTTCAGCAAAGGAATGCAAACATGGTACAAAACAACAAGATGCACCATCTGGCTAATGAGAAGTCTGGGAAGTAAAATTTGTTCCTAATTTTTTTTTTAACCTATGTAGTATTGAACTTCATGTCAATTATAAGGTATTTAAAAACATGAAACACATTTGAAAAGACACCAAATGACCAGACTTTCAATCTAAATGATGCAAGTTTACAAACAGCATTCTACATGTGAGAACTATCAGGAGTGTTTTTTACCTCAGATGTACAAAACAAGGATTTTGCAACTTGTGTTATAACAACTGAAAAAGTTTGAGTTTGAATACAGGTGTAGTGTGCTTTTCTATGATTTTCTATGAATTATGTCTGTACAGAATTAAAAACATCATTTGTTGAGCATTCATTTTAAGATTAAAATGATCACAAACTTCATGAACCAACAGAAGGTAACGTCATCATCTTCATGATTATGTTAATTTAGACAAGTACTGTCCCATTTAAGACCCTTTTACAAGGCCTTTTCAAAGAGGGTTTCATGCATCTTTAACTCCTCCTCACCATCTGTATAAAAGTTACAGAGGCTGACTAGTGGGTCAGTTTCATCCGCCTCTGATACGCCTCTGGAGGTTGCATCATAGCTGCATCAAAAGCAAGCAGGCATTTGTGTAAATGGGTTAGCCGGCAGGCCGATTCAGGAGTCCTTTGTGTGGCGCACTGTCGGCATTTATCTTTACAGAGGAGATATTAAGCTAGAATAAAATCAACAGAATTATAATAGATGGATTTATATGACCGTGTTGCATTATTATTGGTGGAGTTTTTCGACAGTTTTTATGCTTTGTAATCAGTTCTTTTTATTTGTGTGGTGCCTCGCAGGACTTTGTCTTAACAGAGGAAGCTGACACTGTTGTGTTGTACATCATGTCTTCTTTGAATCTGCAATGCTGGCTCACTGTACAAGATAAGAGACTGGGGCAGTCTGACACTGCAGTTCAACCACCATTATATGATCTGCACCATCATCTTTCCCTTTTTGCCTTCTTGCAAAAGCACAAAATATCTTGTGGTACCTTCCTGAAGAAGCTTCAGTTAAGTTGGCCTACATCTATCATCCAGAAATAAATTAACCCCCCCCCCAAGAAAAATACAAAAAGGGAATAGTGGGCATACAGCAACCCTGCAGAGTGACCATCAGTCACTAGATGAAAGATCCTCACATGCAAAGTTGATACCATAAAGATGCTGACCTTGGTTACATGGTAGCTCATGTGGGTACACTTACAGTGAATTGGTTGATGAATGGAGCAATATTAAATCCCAGTGTTGGCTCCTGACCCTGGACAGCACTCTCCAGCAGCAACGTTTCTGACTCCACCAGCACGCCGTGTACCACAATCTTTTCTGGGAAAATGCGTCCTCCTTCCTCCAGCAGACATCTAGCAGGATCATAAACACATTTTACTATAAATACCTCCAAGTCTGGCACAAAAGTGACAACCAAAACACATTTCCACATGACCCACTGTGGCTGCCTTACCTGGCCAGAGAAGCTTTTTCCATCAACTTCTGTCTAATGAGACCACAAGTCTCTACACAGTCCAGAATGATGGCACTCCACAGCTTCTGTCCAGACGGCCTTTGCAGCATTCCCTGCTCATCCTCAACATGGTTGAGCCAGAACTCTAAGTAATGTTCTGGAATATTATTGGAGCTGGCCAGCCTCTTTAAAACTTCCTGTTGCTTGTTCTTTTCCACAGAGCTGTAAGCTTTTACATGGCCATAGCTTGAGGCTATGAGGGAGAGCAGAGAGAAACCCTCTGACACATCGAGGACATAGAGCAGGTCACTGCAGTCTGCGGAGTCTGACTGAACATCTGGTCTTAACTCTTTGTTTTGCAATTTAACCTTTAGCTCGGAGATGAGTTTTGCTAATGCAGTGCAAAACTTCTGATGGTATTCATGATTGTTCAGGAGTGCCATTTCTGCACATTCCAGCATGCTAAAGTCTTTAGTATGATTCTGGTCGGTCTGAAGGCAGGCCAGTGCACTGCACAGCTCTGCCTCTACGTTTCCAGAGCCCTGCGAACCCAGATGCTTGTCTAGACGGATTTCATGCCCATCTCTCAGCACAGCGACACTGCAGAGCCTCAGATAGGCATCTCGGCAGGAGACTTCAACAATCAGCTCGTCTCGAGGTTTCAGGAGAAAACCTGGAAGGAAACACAGAAGAATCCAGTAACTTGACCTGATTTTACCAACACCACGCGGACCTCAATAGAAGTTGAAATGAAAACTGTCAAGTATAGATGCTGGTATTGGATCTCAGGCCAAACTGTAATCTGGTTTACTTTTATTTTTTACCAGAGTTCCTGACTTAAATCAGAAATGTAAATGTTTCAGACTCTTTTATTTAGGTAAAGTTTAAATTTCAATTGATGATATGCTTCGACACATTTAAAAAACAAACAAACAAACATTGTTTGGAAACATTTTTTCTATTTCTCAAAAATCAAGTATGAAAAACAGACAGTTCTGAAATCAACACTAAGACTACAACACTAAGAAAATTATTATTTATATCATCTCGCTTAAAATTTTAGGAAAGCTGACAAAAAGCTAAGGATAAGAGTCCAATAAATAAATAAGTCAAAATTATTATTTACAATAACTTTTTTTTAATGTCAGGAATACGGGTATTGTAAAGTGTAGATTCTTTTTGAGTTATATAAATAAAATTGACTTGATTTGGAAAATTTGGTGAGAAGGATGAAAAAAAAAGCAGAGAAAGAGACAGAGAGGGAAAAAAGCAGGAGATTTAGACAAGGAAAATGAACCCAACAGAGAAATGAGATTCATGGGAGCGGGTGCACAGAGGGAGGGGGGGAGGCTCAGAACGATTCCTTCAGGAATAACATCTGTTCATGTCTTCATGTCAGAGCGCGGCTCGTCAGAGCCATTTGGGAAAAATGCATATTTATTGCCTATAAGAATTTCATGAACACTAAAGAGTGTCACAGGCGATCACAGCGCACACGTCACACAACCGGGAAACGGATGCTGGTGATCACCGGGAAAGGTGGCGGCTCCCCTGACGCTGCCTTTACTAATTAGCTGTGCACTGAAATGCTGTTGAGCTCTGTCTAAAGGATGATGTACTGCAATGCCAACTGGAATATGTCACCACATGTCAGTGTCTATTACTTTCACAGTGGTCTGGCATTACAGGAATGAATGTGCTGTCCTCTTATGGACACCTTGTGTAGTTCTTGTCAGTGTCTTGCTTATGAATATCAATTTTACTTGGGTGTAATTGCTTCATTGCAGACCTTGAGGATCATAAAACTGGTGTTATGTATATTTGCCACAGTGCTGTTTCCCATTAATGAGGTCTTGTAAATGTACTGGAATTTTGCACACTGGCATATTGTGGACACCATGAAGATGACGATTATATAATTAAGTGTCAGGTTTTTAGGACTTTCAGGGAGCCAGTTTTTCATGTATTATGACTCTGGTAATACAGTTTATTACTCACATAATTTTCATATGGAGATGATCTACAAATAGTCAGAAACTTTGGTCCAAGATTAACTGAAGGCTGTACTAAATTTAAGGGCTGAATTATGTCCTGCAAGTACCCCCTGCACTATCTAACACAGTTAAAAATGTTAAATACTGCATATTGTCTACAACACACACTGCCCTCATCTGAGGCAATGTGGAAATGCATGTTAAAATAAGAGTAATGCTTAAGTCATGACACACATTGGGACAATGAGAGGACAATTCCTGGACACACTCTAATAGGTGGACAATGCTGATGAACCCTGAAACCAGTCACATTAAAAATCAGTGCCAAATATTGTGTTGCAAAACTTCCTACATCATGTCACTGTGCACGTCTCCTGAATCATACCCTTGGTGCTGTGGACAGGGTAGATGGCTTGTTCCCAGCAGGTGTCCTCCTGGGGTCCAGTGGACAGACTGCTCTCCTCATCCAGGTGCAGCTGGAACCACACAGCCAGAGCATCCAGCTCCCCCTCCTGAGTGACTGGCAGCCAGATCTTCTGAACCTCTCTGGAGCTCAGCCCCTCCAGCTCCTGCAGGTTACCAATAAAAAACAGTTACAGGTAGTTCAATGCACATATTGACACAGCGATACTGATTACAATGGTAAAAAATTAAATCAAACTTTAATCTTGAAAAGGAGCAAAAAAGAAAAAAAAAAGCAATACAGTACGATAAAAATTAGATCATATTTCAGAAAGTTAATGTTGAAAAGCATATGGCCAATATTATTGGTCTCTGAGAATTTGATAGGTATTCAAGAACAGTTATATGAAGATGTAACCAAGGATTTCATAAATCACAGTCTAATTTTAGACCTAACAGGATACCTCCTGCATTTTCATGCAGCTCAATAACACCAAGATGATATTAAATATGGCCTGCTTTGCACCTGGCAGGCCACAACAATACAAATCTCCATTACAAAGAGTTCTCAACACCACGGGATATAATACAGCAAGCACTGATTCACTGATACAAACACATCTTACAGTAACTGTATCTCTCTTTCGTGGCCCCTTGCAAGTATGCTGGAGCTATTTTTAAATATTTAAAATCATACAAAAAACATCCATCGCTTATCCAAAGTTAGTTGCAGAGGAAGCAGTTTCAGCAGTGGGCCCCAGATCTTCCCTTTCCCTACCACATCAGCCAGCTCTGACTGGGGATCCCAAGGTGTTCCAGGCCAGTGCAGAGGTATAATCCACATTGGGATGCTACCAAGAGGCATCATTACCAGATGTACAAACCACCTCAATGGGCTCCTTTCAATGCAAAGGAGCAGCAGCTCTACTACAAATCCTTCGCAGATGACTGAACTTCTCTCCTTATCCCTAAGGGAGAAGCCAGAAACCCTTCTGAGGAAACCCATTTCGGTCACTTGTATCCACAATCTCATTCATGACCCATCCTTTACGACCACAGGTGAGGTAAGGAACAAAGACTGACAGGTAGATCGAGAGCTTTGCCTCCTGGCTCAGCTCTCTTTTCGTCACAATGGTGTGGTAAAGCGAGCGCAAAACCGCTCCCGCTGCACCAATTCTCTGGCCAACCTCCCGCACCACATTACCTTCACTCCAGATCCCCAAAGTACATGTAGACTGGTTTGGCAAACTCCCAGGACCCTTCCAAGATTCTTGCACAAGTACATAATTGAATAAGTAATCAATAGTATTAACTAACTGAAAGACATGGAGTGCTCCTACGTCTGAAGTATAACTCTGTTGAAGGGAGTGTGCCTCATTAATTCTAGACACAGCTCAGGCTAGGTTTGTCTGAAAGTCCCTACTGCAGGTGAGGATAAGTATTCCATGACAAATAATCCAAAATGAACGGACAGATGGCAGACAAACACTGTCTCTCCAATCTGCCCAGAGTCCACTTAGAGCTAATAAATCAGGCAACATTCCCTGCAGACCTATATCTAAATAGTAAATGTCCACTGAGGTGCAATATTTTAGCCTGTGAGGTGGCAAATGTTAGTTTCATGGTACCAAAAAAAAAAGTTTCAGGCAAGTTACTTTATTTTTCTCAGAGCTGCATTATTCTGCTTGAGTCAAGGCAATGAATACACTGAATATTTCTCATACGACTGCATATCAGACACAAAGAACATGCAAAAGTTAAAAATGTGAAAGCATTAACTGATAGCTGAAGTCACCAACTCATAGTAATTAATAATATAATTTGATTATCATACTAGGTGTGGTCAAAAATGGTTCCTGGAGTCAAAAAACTGAACACTGCACAGTCATGTGTACATAGTAGGTGCAAGCATAACTTTCCTAAGGAGGTATGCCAAGTTTCATTCTTTGATCATCAGCAGCATCTGATGAAATGATGATGAAGATGATCTCCATCAACAGGCCCAGAATGATAAAAAAAATCATGTTGAAGATTATCACAGGTGACACAAGTTTTGCCTGCAGTTTCCAAGACCAAACAAGACATGTCAGGTCAAGAGCATGACCAAAAGCATTCAGATGGCATTCTTTGCTGCAGGTGTGCCCCATGAATTTGTCTCCCAGGTCAGATTGTTGAGACAAAGTACTACTGTGACCTTCTGAGGAATCTGAGGAAGAACATTTGGCAGAAACAACCTGAAGCAAGGCAAAATGGAAAGAGGGCTCTCCCATGTGACAACACACTTGCTCAGAGAGTGGTTGCACCCTGACCCACCCTTCTTGCCAGATCATAACTGCGCACATACCAGCGGTCACAAAAATGTGTGTAAATCAGGTGCTGATGATAATCAAATTCTTTGACTTGGATCACTTACTCACAAAAGCAATTGCTGCATCTGCTACATTCCCATTACTGTGCAGCGCTCCGTTCGTGCGGAGCAGGAGCAGTGTCTGAATTTTTGGAATTCACCTTGCATCACTGGAAGATATACAACCAGTTGAGCAAATTCCAAGCAGTTGGACAACCAGTTTGCGAAGACTGGTTGTTTTCCCTGTTTTTGCTCACCTGCACGTTGTTGAAATTTATGCTGAGGGCTGTGAATGGCTCTGTGAGAGGTTTATATCCCCCTGGCAGTCTGCTCAGTCTCTCTGTCGTGTAAGGCTCCATGGATTCATCCGGCTCAGAGCTGCAGCTCACTGGGCTGCGGAGCTCCCCGGCTGCAGCCATGGACAGACAGCCCACCTCTGACACACAAAGCCTGTGTCAAAAAAACACAGAAAACAAAACTGCACTCTCGTGATATGTCCTGACACTTTGTGCTGCCGCTTCAAATGATACCATCTTCTTTTTGTCTCAAATTTTTATTTGTTTTGTTGTTCTGATGAGTTACAAAAAAATATATATCAAATTTTATCTGACACCCACAGCCTTTTCACAGGAGTTCAGATGGACTCCAGGACCTACCTGTGATGCCTACGGATCTCGAGGCACTCTACAGCCATACCAAACACTGTGGCTCCGGCAGGGATGACTCTTCCTGTCGCAGACTGTTCCTGGAATTCATTCTCATCTCTCTTTAAGACAAGAAAAGTGTGTTTTCAATGGCACCACCTGTTAAACCTGTGATATGTCTCAACTGGTAACATAAACTCAGGTATCATGGAATCTTCCCATTGATATCAGCTCTTTGCTGGATGTTTAAAAAAGCAACTTCCTGGGTTTAAACTGGCTATTTTTGCTTTCAGACTTGACAAGAAGTGCCTTGAAGCTATCATTAGTTTTGTTCTGTGAGACTAAAACATTGTATTGCCTAGAGTCCTCCAAGCCCGCACTGTGAATGGTGACACAGCTCAGTGCTGAAAAGTTTTTTTCAGGTTTCTGAGGATTTTTTTTAAGGACACATAACTCTAAATGTCAGAGGCAAACAGCCATAAATTTTGGATACCAACAACTCATAGAAATGTTAATATTACATTGTGGCTACTGGTGATCAAATTTCTGATTCCGGTTAATGTTAAATAATTTAAGTTACCTGTGGAGGCAGCAGCAGGTGGTGCCAAGCATGTATGAGACTCTCTATGATGCCTTCTCCAAACAATCCAGCATCCACCGTCTCTGTCACCACCAAGGACACCCTGAGAACACAGAACATTGAATGGAAATTCACAAGAAATTGTTTTGTAAGTTTGTGCATACAGGATGAATGTGACAGTTTGGGTGTAAACTGCACCTGTGTGGGATGTCTTTGGGCACTTCCATCTCAACAGATTTCATATGGAGGATCTTGATGCTACCATCCATACCATTAGCGGTCACCACCTCACAGGCCAAGTCATACATTGTCTTGGAAAGTTCACAGGCGTACACCTCAGCAGCCCCTGCCTTCTTAGCACACATTCTTAACAGAGAGAACCAGGAAGTCAAAACACTGACAGACACGCATTACAACGCAGGTCCTACTTAAGCTGCAGCCAAAGAACACACAAAGCATGGATTTGGGTTAATAAGGATCAAGTTCTAACTTACAATTACAGATTGCACTACATTAACAAAAAATTAAAAACAAACAAAAAAAAACTTTCCAAATTCTCATGGAAAATGTCTCACCCAAGGATCCCAGTGCCAGTACCTATGTCAAGTACAGTGTTGCAGCCACTCTGAACAGCCTTCTGAATGGCTTGCTGGTACTTCTGGTTCCTCTCATGGTCGTTGAGCATTAAGAAGTGCCAGCGCTCCACCAGCCAGTTGGCCACACGGTAGAAGTTCTCCCTGGCTTCTGGATAGTCTGGTCTCAGCTTCAAGGCTTTATGGAAATGACCCGCAGCTTCGTCTCTAAAGCCCATTCTACATAAGAAAATGAAAGTCACAATATAGTTTAAAAAAAAAAGTGAATATTACATTACTTTCTGTAACTACAATAGTGGTAACACAGTGTCACAAGAAGAGGATCTTACCTGAAAAGGTGTTCACCCATGCTGTTCAGGATAACCTCATCAGCAGGAAACAGTTCCAGCGCCTGTTCGTAACAGTTAAAGAGGTCCTGAATTCGGCCGACAGAGTCAAGCTCCTCTGTCCATTTGAAGAGGGTGAACCTGAAGGACTCCTATAAGGGAGATGTCACAAAACATAGCTCTGAAATTAAACACCCTTCTATCCTGCAGCAGTAAAAACAGACTGCTGCGCGTGTGATTGTGGCCAGTTATGTGTGCACAATTTGTGAGAGTTAATGTATGCAAACAAGATTTCAGAGCAGCGTAAACAGTGATTACCCGTGCAAAGTCCTTAAACACAGGTGCAAGGTTGAGGACAAGAAGATAGTGCACAAATGCAGTGCCATAGTCTTGGTTGTACAGGCACTGCTGGGCACTTTCAAGGGAACTGGAGACCAGTTCGTTCCTGGCGGGATCCTCTCTGCGTCGCCTTCGAGCCCTCCTGCCATGCTTCGGCCGACCACTGGCATTAGGCATGCCTTGCAAAAAAAAAAAAAAAAAAAAAGAGTCCATCAGGGAATAATAAAACAATACAAAAGACTGATGCCACTTTTATTACAAGTATAGAGTCCCCCCTGTTTGACTCAGTACTGTACAGTTTATCTATAGGAAGCCATTTTCTAAAAGGAAAATACAAAAGCATTTTATATTGAAAGAGTTAGTCAATTAATATGAAATAACAGGTTCAAATTTTGATCTAGTAACTTGACAAAATGAGTCAAAATGATTAAGTCAAACTTTTTACTTACTTACAAAAACATTTGGCTTAAGAGATTTCATCCATATGGAATAATCTTTTTGGGCTAAATTGGCTTCCATTCACGTCAAAACAAATTACATTAATAAGTAAATGTAGATACAAATGGAGAGCAAGACATTAAGAACACAAAGCTCAGTTTCATTAACGTTAACTTCCTTTACAGGCATTACTGACACTTTGTGTTGACTTACTGTTAGTTGTTTTAGAGCTCAGGCTGTGGTGTGGGACGGAAAAGATCAATTCTGTTTCGTTAGTGTGTCGTCATTAGTTTTTTGCAAACACGCAAAATGACAACATTCGGGCTGACGTTATGTCTAAAAAAGTCGTTAGCATCGCTGTGAGCACTCCCTCCTAGCAGCAGCCCAGCGCGAGCTCGCATGATAAAACCTGCTCTAACAGTCGTTACGGCGGGTTAGCTGCATGTCAGAAAATTACCGTATCTGTTTAAATCGACGTTTAACAGCTAAGTGCTACTTAAAACTGTATTTTAACAAACCCGCCGGGGATCATGCTTCAGCTACCGTTTAATAAAATCCCTGTCCGCCGGCTAAATATGTCGGGGAAAAAAACATTTGTCGGAACAAGGTTCCACCAGCGCGATTGTACAAAGATTGTACGTGTTTGAAGATACGAGCGACACGTAGAATCGTAGAAAACATGGTAAATAATTACATGCGCGTTTATTTACAAATTACACCACCGTGAGTGTTATTGTCATATTTGTCTTTAATGGAACCAATGACAGACGAATCTTGAGACACAATCAAAGAGTACAAAAAATAGAGATGACTCCAAACTATTAAACCCCCGATTTTTTTGTTTTGTTTGTTTGTTTGTTTTAAATGTACATAAATATTTCATGGGTTTGTTCCTGCGTTGCATGTCTTGCATGCTTCATTCTACGAGGTTAAAACTTTATATACCATCTGCTCACAATGTGACTTCTTAAATTGTGGGTGCACGGTTTTATGCATGTACAGGGGGTGGCCAATGACAGGTTCAGCTTGTAGCCATTTATCCACTGTTTAAAATGATCTGACTACTTAAAGGCTAAGCAGGAGCTGAGGCACATAGTCCAACTTTGGCCCTTTTTGGCCACCTGTGATTGATGGTTCACCTTTTTTGTTGACCTTGTACGGAGCTACTGTATTCAGTTCAGATTCAGCTCTTCTGTTCTGCTGCCTGAAGTTGACTTGTGATTGTTGTTTGTGCTCCTCTGCTGTATTTCCCTTACCTTTTGTTATGGTCATCCAATTTGTCCTCTGCTGTAGCCTCCTTTTTGTTTCAGACAGTTTGTATTGCCTTGTTTTCTCATAATTCTCTTATGTAATTGCGTGTCATGCTCTTGCACATTTGCCCTTTTCTTGTGTTTCTACTTTTTGTATGCTGTAATTAACATGAATGTTTAGTCTTTTGTTTCCAGTGTCATTCTCACCATCCAGTTAGCCTCACATTTAGCCTCCCCTGTTATATTAGAGCCTAAAAACATTACACAGACTGTGTCAAAAACTGTGGCTGTTGAAGTTTCTATTGATTCGAACGCCTATGTTCTCCAGCATTTTCTGAAATTTAAATCTTGCTGAAGCACTAAATCATGTCACATCTAAAATCTGAAACATTCAGCTAAATTTGGTTTTACAAAGCTTTCTTTAAGTGGTGGCCTATCATGAACTAAGTACATTTACTCAATTACTGTACATAAATACAATTTTGAGGAACTTCTCTTGACTCTCTGTGTTCTCTACCACTTTATGCTTCTACTTCACCACATGTCAGAAGAAAAAAATACACTTGTTACTTCACTCCGTTTAGGCTATCTGACAGCCAAATTAATTACTTTGCTAATAAGGATTTCCAAACAAAACTTATGATGAGATTATATTTATATGTATTGGCTAAATAATCCAACAGTCTATAAAGTGGTTCAAATACAAGCCAAGTTCAAATAATAGCCATACTACAAGCTACAATGGTTAGGTGGTACACATTAATGCACCATTACAACAATCATCATACATCACAGACAGTAAAATAGCATTCTCGCTATCTTTGTTGTTGTTCTTGTTGTTGTTTTTGTTTTGTGTTGTTTATTTTGTTTTGTTTTGTTTCGTTCAAACCAATAGGCTACTTTATTACAACTTACTACTTGAGGAAAATTTTCTACTCATTACTCAGGAAGTTACTAAAAAAAATTACTCAGTTCTTTACATTTAGCCTTCTTGAGTGATTTAGCCTTCTTGAGTGATGAAATACACGATTTTTACATTTTAAGTGGGTATTTTTTCAGACTGTTAAGTACATAAAATATCTTAAAGCTCCTTTCCCCATTGTAAACATCCTTTAACCTGCAAATAATAACCCAATCAGTGCCCGCTGGCCAGCAAAGCGGAAGCGGAAGTAGATATGAGTGACCTATCTTACAAAAGCTGGCTAATCTTTGGTGGAAGTTTGCAACACGCACGCAGATGTCAGCAGAGTTTCCCAATCTGTCACTTTGCTAGGTGGAGTGCGTTTTACGGAGGAAGGAAAATCTGCGTCTGCCTTTATGGCTGTCTGACAACTCTTGTGAACCGACTTCCGATTAATACTTAACCCGATAGCATTTATTTTCACCTTTTAACCGACTTATTTGTTCGCTATAGTTTCGTTATTTGACAACTGTGGAGCAACACCCATGCGCGTGTCAAAAGTTAACATGCTAGCCACCGTTAGCCGCTGCCACTGGACGTAGCTATGTTTTCTCTGGTAACGTTAGACTTGAGACCACCTGCGTAAACAGCGTTTTTTTGACTGTATCTGCTAGGTTTTGGCTGCAAAGTAGGCGTCATCTTGACGGCAAAACTAAGCTATTAATCTTGTCACAGAAATGGGACTACACCCGCTGGAATTTAGTGAATGCTATCTGGACAGCCCCAACTTCAGGGAGAAAATAAAGGCACACGAAGCTGAGCTGGACAAAACTAACAGGTTTATCAAAGAACTGTACAAAGATGGGAAGAACCTCATCAATGCAACAAAGCGTGAGTTGATTTGAATGTTTTTAAACTCAGCAGCTCAACAGTTTGGGCTGTAAGAAATGTGTTGAGCTCAGCCACAAATGCATGCACTTGCCTCGGGAGGAGGTGTTGATGTAACATCTTCATTTTTCAAGGGTTTGTCTTTTTCATAAAGGCTTAGGAAAAGAGCTTGCTAACTTATTGTCAAATAATAAGATGCCATCCTGAAAACCAGACCAAGATGTTCGGTTTCTGATCAGTTTAATTCTCGCTGTCCTTCACTGGATTTTATTTGGAAAAAAGTAAAGCCACGATTTTCTTTTTGTGTTTGCTCTCAGTCACACACCTCAGCAGGGTTGAAATTATTAGATTGTTATCTGTTTGAACTCTAGTCTTGTGGGCTGGGCTTGCCTGGAGGCGCCAGGTGCTTACAGGCAGACTCCAACACGGTCATCAAAAACGGACTGCTGTCAACATGGCGTGTTTGCAAACCCCTTGGCCTCTGTGTAGAGTGTTTTTAAATTGTATTGAATCAAAATGCAATGGAATTTTGACTCTTGTTGAAAGGTGCAATGCAGAACTTGAATCTAACATTATTTTGGAAATCTTTTCAAAGTATATTTTTGGACACACCTAACTATTAATGTCAAAGAATGAGATCCAATATGAGTGAATTTTCTTTTATGCTAATGTTTCTTCTTGAATATGTCATCACTAATCTTGCAGCGTCAGTGCTTCAGCTAGAATTACCTCAGTATGTGTGTCTCATTGTTAGTTTGAGGTTCTAAGGTTTTATTCCATTTTGTCTTAAGGACAGTCTAAATTCTGCAAAAGGCAGACTCAGGAAGTTGCTCTCAAGCTTGCACAGGTTGTCCATATTATTGATTTTGAGCAAACTCACTTGAGCAAAGTTTTAAAAAAAATCGTTTGCTTAGTTTACAAGTTTAGCCAGATGTAATGCAGAGCAGCAAGATGCATTTAATTGTACAATGCACTGGTGGTTTCACAGTAATTCTCCTCCAGAGGTGTAGCAGTTCATATGCGCTGCAGCTTCGCCCTGAAGTTGCTTTTTGTTGCACTAAGCTGTGAGGACATTGCCAGTTTTAGGGTGAATTGAAATTACTGCCAGATCTTAAAAATGTCTTAATGCAGCCGGTGTGTAAGTCATTAAGTGAGGTTGTCATGTAAAGCAGCGATGACATTTGGGTGTCTCGGAAGCTTCTGCATCGCACCAGCACCAGATTGAAGATGTTTAAATCACAAGGAAAGAGAGAAGATTCTTCCTCCTTTTCAGTCACATTTTCTGGCTAACATGAGAGGAACCCAACATGGCTGCATTGTGTTGTAGCTCCGTATGCTTCACACTGCTCTCCTGCAATGGACTGTTGTGCTAAGCTGTTATTTGCAAGCTGATCATCTATTGTAGCTGCTAGCTTCACTGAGTTTTGCCATTCTTGCCATTCTTTTGCCATTCCTCATC
The DNA here is from genome assembly GCA_029783665.1 of Naso thynnoides. Lineage (NCBI taxonomy): Eukaryota > Metazoa > Chordata > Actinopteri > Acanthuriformes > Acanthuridae > Naso > Naso thynnoides. The sequence continues at coordinate 4,261,689 of JAQLOL010000019.1, forward strand.
ATCATTCCCCCCAAACTTTGTCATATATGGCTTGAGCTCGAGATCCATTAAATGTGTATAAAGACGTCAAGTAAACAACAGTTGAGCAGTCTGAGCTTTTCCTCATGCTTTCTAGTAATGTTTTATTTGCCTGCTGTAAATAAACACTACTTTCTGCACCCTCAGTTCTGGCAGCCACATGGAGTTTTTAGGTGAACTTCCAGTAAGGCCTTTGAACTGTGGTATTTCAGTGTCGCTCACAGATGAATTTGTATTGATGCTCTGCTGTGTTGTCGTAAACACAGTGTCCTGTTTCAGGTGGACATATCAAGTCTTGTATTTCATGCCTATAATGACTGTGGCTAAACTATGAGATGCTTCTTTTTTTCTTATGTCGGTGAAGTCAAATATCACGTCTGTTAGCTCTCATTAGGTTTGCGTTAGCCTTTTGCTTGTGTGCATATCTCAAGGCAGCCCTGGCCAAATGCTCTTACTGTGATGAATGCAAAATCAATGGATGTGTCAGGAAGTAAGGCTCATGTTCTTTTGTATTGACATTATTCAAGTGCTCTCAGAGTATTTTGCTCGACCTGTGCTTTAGCCCTTGAAGACTGTTTTTAAACATGTGACCGGCCCCTTCTCCCAATGTCAAATGACTGTTTTTGATAGTCTTTGATAACTGTAATCATGAGGTGTTTACTCTCCCCGCTGAAAACAGAAGTCGAGAAACTTGAAAATTATTCATCTTCCACAGCGATGACTGTTTTTCTTTTTAAACGGAAGCAAACATACACTATTTTGTACAAAGGGTGTGACCTACCTTGATGTTTAGGTAAATTAATCTAAACTGGGCTGAGTAGCTATCAACTTTTTATGGCTTAAAATTAATGCACTCATGATACAGGATGTAGGGCCCGACCAATATAACAGTTTACCGATATTGTTGGCAGATATGTCAGTATCGACATATTTGCTCTCCAATAAGTGCCGATATTAAAACTGTTTTTTGAGGTTGAAAAAAAAAATACTTGGACTAGTGATTTAAAAAGGTGTAGTCACATAATTTGTCCAGCAAAGGGCGGTCCCTAATTTGATTGGTGATAAATGAAGTGTTTACTGTTTGGTGCAATTATGTTTGGAATAAACGTTTTTTAGATATCTTGCCTCCATTACATATCTTTGTCGCATGTATTTGATAACCACATTTAAAATATTATACCTAGAATATCGCCCAATAAATTTGATATTGGAATTTTCTTAGTCCCTGATATTGTTATCAGCATCGGCCCCAAAAATCCCATATCGTCGGGCCCTAACAGGTAGAGCTGAAACAATGAGTTGATAGAAATTTGATCTGAGTCAGAGGACTCAAATGCCCCAAATTTGCAGGTTCTAGCCTCTTGAAGTGAACATTTCCTACTTTTTTGTAGCACCTTCCACGCATGCACTGCTACCCTGATATTGTTCAGACATTATGTGGAGGAGGTGAAGGCTAAGTGAGCTAGCAATTATCAAAATCAGTTGGCCTGGACGTTAAGCTGACTTTACACTGTCAGCCTTGTAGTACAGAGTTCATATTGTCTGACTGAGCCCATGTGTGTGTAGAGCAGGCCATTTTCAGAGGAAAATGCCCACAGTGAGCAAATGGGCATGTTGATACTGTTGTGAAGCTGAGTGTAGCTGCTTTGTACCGGCGTATTATATTATCTCTCCACCCTTGTTGATGTTGCCGAAACATCTGAAGACATGTATCTGTAATATTGATATAAATGCAAAATAAAATTATAAAATGGAAGTGAAGCATTTTATTTTTCAATAACTGATGGAGAAGGGATGGATTTAGTAAGTTTTTGCTTCCTCCCACTCCTTTTTGGATATGTTTGTATGTTTGTGTATAACTCCATTGTATCCTTATTTTTATTTCATTCTATTTTAAAAAACAAACAAACAACCATATTCAAACTAAACAAAAACGGTCTCATTGCAGATAAGTCCCCCTCCCATGTATTCTACCTCTCCTCACCAAAACCAAACATACTGTTTCTACTTGATAAGAACACATCAGACACAAATAACCTTCTTTTGTGTGTTACATGTATGAAAGGGCAACTCACTTTGGATCAGGACATCATGAAGAAGTTATCATTGACTCTTGAGAGAAGTGACCAACCAATTTCCAGACAAAATATTCAGCAGAGTAACCAATGATGAAAATAATCACTGGATCCGACTGTAGTTACGTTATTGTTATTGTTATGTAGTTATGAAGTATGTGGTCTCATATGTTGTGCTCCCAGTGACCAGAACAAACAAAATCTTGCGCATTTCCCCTTTTTTAGCTACAATTTATCTAGCTTTGATTTTAGTTGCCGGACTTACCTGATGATTTACTAGCTGTTAGCTGTCTATTAGCTGACAAGCGCAAAGAAATGCCAGCAGACCGCCTGTGGATTGAGGCTCTACAGTCGCATGAGCAAGTTGACCAGTTGTGCAGCTCTGCCACTTGCGCTGAAGAGCTGAGAATAATCATAATTATATGTGATGAATACAGGTAAATAATTATACACAAGTCCAAAAACTACCAGAAAAATGCAATGAGCCGTATTTCCTATCTATATTTTTCACTCACAACTTCACTTCATTCCTATGATTGTATGGCGAGACATCTTTCAGCCTGCTCTCAGAGTAGTTTTAGCTGCAGCTCATGTATAGACAAGTTATAAAGTAACAGTGTTGTTAACTTGCACTCTCTGTGCTGGGTTCAGGTCCACCCGAGCTCTTCTTACTTGGGCAGTACTGCATGTGAATGTGACCCTGAATCTTCTCGTCATAGAGATCCTGCAAAGTAGTCCTGCAAAGTTTTTTTTTCTTCTATATTTGCTTTGTTTGCCATTGCAGCTTTGGAGCAGATAGAGTAGCCTCGCTAGATGAACTTGTGAGCTCAGACGGTTGTTTGTTGATGAGTGGAGCTGATTGTGGGAGGCTAAGCTGTATAATCCTGCCTGTATGTAGTGGTCACCACCAGTTTCACCATTAGATTAACAATCAGCGGTGAAGTAAAATGGTTAATCTTGCATTTTGTTGCAAATATCGACAGATTTGCTCTTTTTTTAATGTGTACTAAATGCTGTGGATTTAAGAGCTGTGTGATAAATTGCTTTACATTATGTTTGACCTCAGAATGATCTGTTGTTTAGACAGTCCAAAAGACAATTGTCGATCTCCAATTCCCAGGCCCTTGTCAGCCTTTTGGTGACTCCCTCAACTACGGAAAGACCTTGGTTCTGAGAGGAAACTTTATAGTGGGGCGCTGGGCCAGAGAGCCATGACATGGAAGTGCCCGCCAGAGGAGCAACATGCAGATGTGCTTCTGTTTCAGAGGTTTTCCTCCACAGGAACTGTGTCCTGTCTGTACCCTCTCAACCACCCCTCACTGTTGTCCTTAGCAAAAACATAGATTTCTTGTTGTTTCCGAAAATACAAACTCTTTATTTAAGATGAGCTTGTTTTCTGTTCATCATCTTGCCAATTCCCATTACCCAGCTTTATTAGATTCATGTTTTTTCTCACATATCCAGTTATTGCTGCAATAGTCTAGTGGGGTCAATCATTGTCACTTCTGCAGCTGGACTTCCTCTGGTGAATTGACCTATTGGCAAATAAATCAACATTGTTATTTTTTTCTTCACTTTCAGTTCTGCTATGTGAAGGTTTTTTTCCTACTGGCGGTCAGGATTAAGAGTAGCCTGCCATGGTGTGTCTTGGCTCACTGCTGCTCACTTTAATCACATTACTGATTCTGCCCAAGACCCACATCACAATCTTTCATTAAAATAGCATTAGCACAAGACGTGAAGTCATGTGGGAGGAACGCTTTTTCATCTCTAGAAAGAACAAGGCCTACTATAAAAGTCATAGTGTAATGCTTGGTGGCATTACTATGCTTTTGGAGCTCCATTTTTGGTACAAGCAGGAAATATGGAGAAGTGTTTGAAGGCTTGTTGGGATGACTTATTGGATATAACAGACTCTTCAGATACTACTGATGTGTCTTTGATTCAGCCAGTTCATCATTATTGACAGGATTCTTCAGTGCCACCTCACCCTACAGACCTGTTTTGAGGATCAGGAAGCCATAAATTAAGTAACGCATGCTTTACAGGCAGGGAGCTTGGGGACAGAGAGACTGTGGGAGGGGATGGGTGGGCAGGCTCTGTCGAGGGCAAAGGTCGGAGGGGCGTGTGGAGCAGGGATTCAGACTGGAAAAGATGGGAGAGTGGAACAGGAAGGAGTGTGGAAAGGCGCAGCATGTGAAAGTTGGCTGCTCTTTGAGCGCCCAGACCAGGCGAGCTCTGACCTAAGTGGCACATCTGATGAGACCATAGAAATCATAACAAACAAGACTCCAACAGGCGCCAATTAATACACTGTGGACATCTTCAGCAGCTGAACCTTGACATATACATACTTTTCCTGGTTTGTTTTGTGGAAAACTTTTGTTGCAGCAGCCAGAACATACAGTGTTAAGTTTCCTGCTTTAAGATATACGTAATAAGTATAAAAGAGGTTCAGATATTTGATGTTAATTATCTTAGCCACACTTCACAATTACGGAAATACACTGCTGGTGATGTTTTGCAGCATGACTGTAACCAAGGAAACATTGCAGCAATGTTTGAGACAGACAAAAAATATTATATATAATCATAAAGCCCAGCGTAGCAGCAGCCTCGGGATGTAAGCATAGAAAAGGAAAATTCACCTTATGAGGACTCTCAGTTAAAAAACAAACTGCTACCGTATACTGGATCTTCATTTTAGAAAGAGTCAAAAGACATGGAAAGAGTGCCAGCCAATCTCTGCTGGAAAACTTGTTTCCTTTGGTTATTCAGATAAACTACTTCAGTTAGGCTACAGTCGAGTCGAACATTTATTTTGGAACCTGCAGTTATGTACTGAGTTTAATATTGTGTGTATTTTAACCAGTTGGAGACTTCTGTGCATTCCTGTGAACCTTAAAGCTACAGTAAGTAACTGTGTGGTAAACATCAATAACTTTTTGTATTCTACTTGAAAGAAATGTCATAATACTCATAGACAGCTATCAGTAAGTGACATGGTCTAAGAGTATCGCGAAATCTCTGTGTTTTCTCATGCCTCTGTATTCAGGTTT
>JAQLOL010000019.1:4266940-4277790 GCA_029783665.1 Naso thynnoides
TACTCATAGACAGCTATCAGTAAGTGACATGGTCTAAGAGTATCGCGAAATCTATGTGTTTTCTCATGCCTCTGTATTCAGGTTTGGTAAAAATCCTGTCACTCCGGCTCTATTTGCCCTGTCAGTGCCCATGCACTCTCTGTACTGTCTGTAGTGATTGGCCGGTCTACGCTGTGTTTCTTTGCGACAGGTGAAGCAGGTACGAGCTGGTTATCTGTTCGTACCTTACGCTCTGACTCGCCTCTATTCTATATGAACCAGAGGCCTGTGATCCTGTACCCTCACCGTTGCGTTGTTTTTGTTTTTCTTCCCACCTCTCCTGTACAAGGGCACCGATGTTTTATGTCACGGAGCTAAGCATTTTCATATTTTTCCTGTTATAAAACAGCTTGGCCTGTTATATCAGATAGATGTAAGGTGGGGTCTGTATGACTCATACGCTGAAGCCAGTAGACTGGGGTCTCTCGCTCTCTGCAGAGAAACTAGCCAAGTTTGACAGTTCCCAGGTTTGCTCTGAAATGCCTTTCTTTAAAAGGCAAAAAGCAGGAGAAGCCTTTGCCTTGGACTCTTGTGTGCCCTTATGTGTGTGAGGTATTTCTATCTGGTAATGGTTCTTTCCTTGAGGACAGCAGCCATCCTTTCAATCTGTTTCACAGACCTCTCATCTGACACTTTTGTTTATTGCCGCACTGATTGTAATCAGTTGATCTATGCTGTTTTAACTTCAATTGACAGTGCACAGGGACAGAAACGCTGTTGCTATTTTTTTCCTCTCTGAATGTGTTCTGATGTCGATTTAATGCCAGAGTTTCACGTAACCGGATAGCGTTTATTCTTCATGTTTTATATAATGAACTCCATACAGCTTGACATCATATATTCTTACACTAACTGTCCACCCTGCAGTGAGTTAAACATGCATGCATGCAGCCTGTGTAATCAGACTGTGGATGTGTGTCATTTGTACACTGTGCTCACATATGGCTCTAATAAGAGCCTGCAAATCTATCCATTGACATCACTGTACTTGGAGCACACTCTTAGTGTCCACAGTGCCCTGGGCCTTGATACTGTCTTTGCTGAGTTAAACGGTATCCTTGATAATCTAATAAAGGGGAATAGTAGAATGTCCTATACAAGACCCAGATATACAAAGTATTTATGTGCATAATAAAAAGATAAACTCAAAATAAAGTTTCTGTTGGTATGTAAATTATGAAAGAGATGGCAAAGCAATGATCAGCCACTGGCGACATTTTTCAGCCCTGTTAATTCCCTAAATTTGTGCAATAGAGCCGTAAAAGTTGGAAGATATGTTTCACACCTTAAACAATGCTTAAGTGCTCTAATTTTTTACTATCATAATATCACCAGATCATCATTTTGCCAAACAGTTACGCTGCATACTTGACCTAACGTCAGACACAAAGCTTTGTTAAGGTGTGTCAGTGTAATGTTGTCAAAACATGTGTTTCACTATCTGGGGGGGGGGGGCAGCTGAAGTTTCCATTCTACAGTCGTGTGTGTTTTGGGATAATGTGAACACTGCAGTTCACCAATAAGGGTCACTGATGACCTGTCAGGCACAGAGGGTGAGACTTTGCTCACTACTTAATCTCATAAATTACCACACCAACAGATTATAACATGTGCTTTTCATTTCCAGCATAAATATATTTTGGTTGAGGCCTCTTTCTTGTCTGGTATGCAGGTGGAAAATATGAAAAGTGAAAAAAAATCTAGTAATGAAACTAAACAAAGGCAGAGCTGAGAGCACCTAAAAAGGGCATAATTTGTGGAGAGTAGACAAAGTGTTATCATAAAATACAACAATATGCAACCTCTATAACTGCTTTTTTATAGAAGGTTCAAAGCACTGATTTAAAAGACGACACGCTCATTGTTTCTCTGGCAGACTGCTTTAAAGCTGAGAGACTACAGGACCATTTGGAGGGCAAACAGACAGTTGAGTTACAGCAATTACAGTAAATGCCATATTTTCAAAATGACGTGACTAAGTCGAAGTTTAGTGATGGATGATGGTAATTGAAAGGCACCTAGGGCAGAGGCAGAAACATTGACAGTCCCAACAAAAAATGGTCCTAGAGATATTAGTTAAAGCAGTCGTAATTGATTTTTTTTCAGCCTCTAGGGCTGAGAAACAACCTGTAAACGCAGGCTTTTGAAGCCTTCCTTTGCTGAGCACAGCTGCATGCTGCAACAGGAACCAACACTGTTGAGAGCAGAGAGACTTAACCAAAGTGGTTACACCAAAATAACATGCTGAAAGATGCTAAATTGGATGTGGTTCGTGTTCATAGATAGATTTGTGCCAATACCAGTATCGAAAAATGCCTCCGATGCCACAGAAAATGTTGGTATCGCTATCTGCAAGTACCCCAGTCTGGCACAGATCTAACACCATGAGATTTAGTATTTGCTAAATGGTACCCAGCCACTTCTCAGTTAGCTTAGTTAGTGCAGTGTAAAGAATTAGATTTTCCTTGAGTTTATTTTTTTAGATGCTGTTGCACTACTGTTTTATGGTGTTCTATTTAAATCGTTCTGTTTAAATTAATTTTTATCACGCATCACATTTAGAAGGATTTTTTGTAGGCTGGTATCAGATCAGTTCTCAGTATCTGCTGTGACTCAAATTTGGGTGTCAGAATCGGTATCGGAACATGTCTGTTGATAGACTGCTAGCAGCTGAGGCAACTTTTGTGTACTTTTCTCCACTTATATAACTGAATTCAAGTACGGAAAGTGATTGAAAATCAGCACAGTGTTAAACAACAGAAAATATAAATATCTGTCAAACGGAACAAATTCTCAGTCCCAACACAATACTGCCAATACTCTTAAAAGTATGTGTAGTGTGTATTGTAATGTAGTATCATGAAGCTCAACTGAGAATGCTGTTATCAAAAGAGCCTCTTACTAATGCCATGTGGTGGGCCTTCAGATGAGGTTTATACAGGATTACGGTCAAAGTTATACTTTGTACTGTAATGGTGACATTGTGATGGCCACAGCTACACATATTTCCACCAGCTAAAATGGTAATCATGCACTTTCACTATTATTTTGTCAGGCACTCTTTTGTTTGCAGCCAGCCACACCCCAGACAAGTCATTTCCACATTAAAGATCACAACACAGTGTATTTTAATATGCAATCTATTTTATTTTAGTTTAGCCTCACTGTTTAAATTGAGTGCATACATTTTTACATTAAAGGATTAAAGAAACTATTTTCTGTTATATTAATCATTGTTTACTTTCTTTTGAGTTAATTTAGTGGTGGGGAGGTCCCTTCCTCTGAAGCAAAGACATGGCCAAGGGTGGAGGACTGTTAAATACTGGGGCCTGCACACTAGGCTGTATTATGTGCTGCCAAGTTAGAGGGGGGGTTCAGCTCTGGTTAGGATTTTTCTTTGTATTAGTTGTAGATCATGTAGTTGTTTGTGTTCCCCCTTGTATCTCATCACGTAAGGTCAGTTTTCTCCAGTTAACACCTTGTTCCATCACCAGTATTTTGAGTATAATTCTGTTTTGTTGACCTCTTTTATAGGCCTAGACATTAAGTTTGTGGTTGATATTGTTTTGCATATTTTGGGTAAATAAAAACCCTGTTTTTTTTTCCCCAACAAACTCCTGTTATCCTCTTTGCCTCACTGCTTGGTCTCTTACAGTCATCCTATAAAGAAGTTTCCATGCTGATAAAGCTAAGCTTTTTTTCATGCCAATGCTAATGGATAATAATAAAAAAAACACTTGCTTTGACAAAAAAGAAAAAGCTAGAAAAACAAATGGAAAACATAAAAGTAAAAAGGCAAGTTCACAGTGGAACAGGTCTTTATGTTGATGAGCGGACTGGAGTGGTTTAGGGTTAGATTCACACCACTCAAAGGCTTTTTACCTTATAGTAGCTTTTTCACACTGTGCTTGACAAGGAGACAATGAACCAGTGGTGAAACTGAAAAAGATGATGCTGTGAGCACCAGAGATCTGACAGCAGGAGGTCTGTCCATAGATCATGAAGCCTTTTAGTTTAAATGAGTAGGGTTAAAAGATGCTAAATCCATTGACTCTATGCTTTGTATGCCTTGTCCTCATCCTGCTCACTGGACTGAGAAGATCATAAAGTTTGTTACAGTGAAGACCATCCCAGTATTGCATTGTTTATGTTGTCTGCAGTCATTCTGTGTTCTGCAAATCAAGGATTTTTGCCAAGAAGTGAGTGACTACACCTTTTATGGATGCGCACACTCAATGCACACACTTAACAGTCACTTCAAAGAAAATTGCTATGTTCAGTGTTTACTCCCAAAATAATGACCTAGTGGGCTTATATTTGCTATACCTTTATTCTGAAAATAATGCCTGTACTTAAACACTCCCACATAGCAGTTTTTAGGTCGTGTTCTTGCCAGATAGAAATCACCTCTGTGATCAAAACATTTCGGCAAAAATGTGAAAAGCTTTTAGTGAATCAGTAGTTTATGAGCAGAATCAGCTCCAAATTTATTTGGTGTCACTGAAGCCAGTGTATATAATAAATTTTCCACTCGAAATTATTGGGAAATTAATTTTTCAGCAAATCACTTCTGATTATAATCAGACAGTAATAAGGAATCCCATAATATGCTCGTAATCCTCCCTCCCATTCCTTTTTACCTCACTGAAATACTGTATTTAAAGAGATGCCTGAGCCAGAGAATTTGGCACCACTGCTGTTGTTTGTTAGAGTCTTGTAATGTTGCTTGGGCAGTGCCCTTTTTTTTTGTTTACCATTTCTATGCGGTATCTAGGGAAGAGACAAACGTAGACTCTCTCCAGGCTTAATTAATGATCCAAAGTAAGGCCTGTGTAGTGTCTGGCAGAAGTTCGTGAGCCAAGTTATGAGCTAATATGGGCCATAAACAAATCCTTTTGTTTTACTTACTGAATATATTTACTATATTTGCTGTGTCGGGCATAAAAGCTGTTTCTGATTTGTGTTTGTATCAGTGAGTCAGTTTGCTTTTTATTTGTTCTCATGCTCACATTTTTGAACTTGTACGTTTTTACAGACAGCACTCCTCACCTCAGTCATGAGAAAAGAAAAGAACATTTCCTCCAAGTGCTATATAAAGAACCACTCAAAGAACACACAATTGTAAACACTCTGATACACAAGCTGCCCCATTGTCTTGTTTGCATCCCTTTGCTTCCTGTAGTTCAGTGACAAATTAGCCAAATGAACGGACCACAGGTGTTTGCCTTGCCCAGATTTCTAGGCAAGATTTTAGATTGAGCTGAGTTGTAACTAGTTGTAAGTAATTTCAAACAGTTTGAAATTAACAACATGGCAGAAGCTATGCCTTTTGTGCCATGCTTAGGCAGACATTGTCCGACCAGCACCTCTCACATGTTTGAGCATTGAGCCCTGCTGCAGGCTTAATCTATAGCATGTGTACACACACTGCTTAGTGAACCTGGAGTACATAAGCTGTAGAAAAGGTGGATAGAAATGACCAAGACTTAACAATCAGCTCAAATAATAAACCGATGTGTGGATTGTTATCCTCCTGATATTGTATTTGTGATTTTACTTGTATTTGCAAAGGTATAGTCATTGCTAAGTTTAGTCTCTGACCATCCAAAAGTTGTTTTTGGGGTCATGAATGGCCTTTTTGACTAAGATATACCACAATATTGCAACAACCCCACTTTAAATCCAGTTTTGTGCCACTGTTGCACACTAAGGCAGCATGGACAAGGCTGAAAACACAATGGGAATAACAGAATTCTACTAATAAGAACAGAATCAACTGTAAAATGCTGAATATTATGGAATTTACCAAAATATGAGTGCTATTTATGAAAATCAGAGTGCCCATCATTATAAGCATTTTTACAGCAGCTTTTTTTTTTTTTTTTTAACAGAAAAAACTATGCTTCAGTGTTGTGGTGTCTCTCTCTCTCTCTCACACACACACACACACACACACACACACACACACCAGCTAATAGAGAGGCAGCGTGTTAGCAAGAGAACTGATAATAGGTCATTGTGTTGAAGCCATTGTTAGTCACACCTTTACTTTTACAGTATTGTTTCAAGATGTATGTTGGGAAAACATTACTCACAAGATACTGTGCACTGATAAAATTGCAGCCTAAGCTAGAAGTAAATAAATCTTACAGCTCTCTTTACATGCGCATGCAGTTCAGCTTTTCGACTGATTTTGCAGAGAGTTTGAAGTTAATAAATTTCGCGGTAGTAATCCTATTAGAAATTAAAAATTGCAAGTCAGCACTATCTGAGAAAATGGTCAACATCAGCCTCTCTCTCTCTACCATGCTTGAATACAACATCCCTCTTCTTCATCGTGCAGTAAGAAAGGCAGCCTCCCCTCATGTTGCATGCGTTACCTCATGGACCAACTTGGGTGAGCCCGTGGGAAGGAGAAAGTGAATGACTGCATGAAGGCGTTTTCTCAGACAGCGGTCTTTCAATTTGCATTTACCTTAAACAGAAATACCCCCCCAAAAAAGTTGATACCTCAGACTTTATTTACAGTCACTTAAAGTACTGAAATACACTTGCTTGTAACAACACTGAGTCCCTAATCTCCTTCTATCTTGGCCCACAGACCTTTAACAGTCACCCCTCAAAGCTAATATAAAATGCGTGTTAGAGTCAGCTTGTTATCATGTTAACAAAGTAGTTCTACTTTTCACTGTAGCTGTTGAAGATGCTCGGCAGTATTCAGTTGCGTTGCTCAGTTGATTATTCTCCGTTATCTGCCAAAACCAGTGACACTGCTCCTCAGAATACTGCTCATAACTCCAGTCTTAAAATACCCCGGCTGCATTCTGTCATGATCCCCAGGAGACTGTTATGGGTCATAGATCCCATCGCAGTGATTCTCTATATTGTTTTGAAGAAGATTTGGTTTTCTGAGTTTACTAATATGCAGGGGTAAATTGGAGGATGGACAGCATCTGAAATTGTTTCATGTGCAGATTCAGGAACATTTATGCAGGATTACATAGGGTTTGTATTTGTCAGTGCCCTTCTCAGAGCGAAGTCACCCATGTTATTGCTCACCTGAGATAAGGCTAGCTGGAGATTAGGCAGGGCCTTTACATCCATATAGTTCACCCTGTATTATAGAAGTCAACTGCAACAAGATTACAGGGATGTTAAAGGATTTTTGGCAAATTAATCAAGTAGGTGTGTGTTGTTTTGAAAATCAGCCAAGCTCATAACTACTTCTACAGCAGCACAAGAGCTTTTGGAGAGAGACCTACCGGTAATATTATTCAGGGTTTAATTTAATGAGTAACTTCTGCTGGTTTTGGAGTATTGGGGCTAAGACATAAATTGTAATATGAGATCTACTGACACTGAGTTTACAATGCTTTTGCATGTTGTATGTTATCAGTGATGTGGATTTACATTTAGTCTGTGTACATTGCATACTATACTGACAATGCAAAGAAATTTCTGGCATTAACCAAATAAGAACAGACCTCCAGAACTCCAGAAAAAGCCCAAGCTTATTACTTTTTGTAAAGGTTGTAGCTTTCCTCAATAAGCAGATATTTGAATAAGTTTGACATTGCATTACACTTCTTTTCATTTCTGTTGCTTCAGCTGAAAAAAATAAATACTGTAATATCCTGAAAGATAAAATGTTTTAATTTTTTTTTTGCCTAGATTTAACAACTAAAGGGTATATAGTCGGTTTATTTCTGGGGCTCTCCATCCTTAGTTTAATTTGATAGCATCATATTGTTTGTATTTCTTTGTGTAAGCTGTGAATTGCACACAGAACACTAAGGAGGGCTTGCTCTGCTTGTGTTAACCTGTGGTACCTGCCCTCCTGGTACGCCAGGGTTAGATGTGCAACAGGATGTAGCAGACTGTAGACAAGCAGGATGTTTGCAAAGCGGTTACCTCTGTGTCATGCATCGCACCTACTTGTCATGATGGCTTTTGTTGTGTTGCTTTTTTGTGAATAATTTTTTTTGGGCAAGAATGTACATAATGAAGGTGACAAATTTTGTGTGTGTGTGTGTGTGTGTGTGTGTGTGTGTGTGTGAGTGTGTGTGTGTGATGACCTCAAAGTAAAAAAAATTCTCACCTAACTAATAGAAATAAACAAAAAAAAAATGAATTTCCCCTTCTGGGGTTAAAGTGCAAGCTGAAAACTTGCTCTCAAATAGTGCACTCTGTAGTTTCAGGTGAGGGGATTTTTTTACATTTGCACTGACGCCTGCAGTAATTTGACAAAACATACGAATATGTTATTATTCCTTCCATTATAAATCAAAAACACGGAATTTTGAGGCTCCTGGAACCAAAACACAAGCCTAGAAAGAGAAAATCAACTTTTATTTTAAAAAAATCTTACTAAACCATAAATTCAAATTAGGCTAATACCTAAAATAGATTATTGCTCAGCTCTAGTGTGTGTAGTCAAAATGTTCTTATTCAATAAAACTGGTAGATCTTGACAACATACAATATAATAACAATACTAAGTGCTTACTTCTTGTAATGGTTTGTATGTTTGAATTTTTCTTTTAGAGCTTGGTATGGCACAGCGAAAGTTTGCCCAGTGCCTGGGAGAATTTCAGTTTGAGTACATTGGAGACGCAAAGACAGATGATGAGAAATGCATTGGTAAGTGCAGGTTTGCCTTCTCACGTGATGGAAACTAACCACTAGTTTTTTACCACCCTGCAGACATGCAGTGTAAATGTCTGTTTACAGTTTTTCCACTACCAGCAGGTTAAGAGCAGGTTCTGGTGTCCACCTGTGGTGAAACAACTGATAATCATGATGTGTTTTAGACTGCATGTGCACAACAGTGAGGCAGACTGATTCCTTTTTTTCTTTCTTTCTTTTTTTTATGTCTTTCATTTTTTTCTTTAGATGAGTCTTTGCAAGAGTTCTCCTCATTCCTCAAGAACCTGGAAGACCAAAGAGAGCTGATGGTGAGAATAACCAGTCAAAACCTGCTAAGAAAATGCCTGATGGTCTGTCTGTCTGTCTGTCTGTCTGTCTGTCTGTCTGTCTGTCTGTCTGTCTGTCTGTGTGGTGTATTGCACCCTGTATGCCTGTACTGTGTGCAAATCTAACCAGCCTATGCCTATTACTGCCCGTATTTGGTACTTGCATCAATTAATGTCTGACTCTGTTGTCTGCCAGAGATCCAGACAGGCACTTGTAATTGTCTCCAACATACAGTACAGACAGTTTCCAGTTGGCAGAGAAAAAAAATCCCCTGAGGGGGAATAAGTATTGATAGTGTTCCAACAGTCCTTCCTGTTGTGCCTGTCTAAGGGTCATTGTCACAGCATCTGCCTGGGAGTGGCTGCAGAGAGGCCACAAGTGCATGTCAACATTATTACAATCAGGCTTTAAGCACTGAGACAGATTCTTTTAAGCTACTACCGCAAACAAGGTCCACATAATAATGTAGCCCATCGCAACACACAACCGTAAAAGTGGCGTCTGAATCAGGTAGTGTTGGTAAAGTTACTAACTGTGTGATTGATATATATGTTGAAGCTCCTCATTTGACTTATTTTGATTTAAGCAGTAGGCTTGATGGCCAGTGATAGTTTGTGGAAAATGCTTTCCAAAAGAAATATATCTAAAACATTCCTTTTCTTTGGGCAGGGATGCAAGTTTAAATTCTTGCGATTTTTTTTTTTTCTTCAATAAACAGTCATTCTCTTGTAATGTCTGTCTGTAGTGTCTGAGGTTAGGGAGTGAGCCCATCATCAGTAGCTGACTGAGATGACTGTTTAAGCACCAGGCGCAGACCATAATGGTAAACACGCCGCTCAGCTCAGCAGTGCTCAGCCAAGTGGGATGACATCACAGTTCAAAGGAAGGAAAAGTAGGATGGGCATGCAAGCACAGACATGTCCTGCAGCCGGTGGAGCAGAAGCTCTGGAAGAAAGAGTAAAGTTACATTGGCTTAAATAATACATTATTGGAAGAGAGAAGCACTATTAGGATAATAGTTATGCAATTTTAGTTATGTAACTTAGTTAATCAAGGCCAGTAGGGCATTAATCACAAGGCAAGAAACTTTAAACAGCTGTTTTTCTTCACTGTAGGCAGCAAACATTTGAGATCGGAAAATGTTGTGTCATATAAAATATTATACAACACTTAGTTCCAACCAAGTAATTTGATTGTACAGGAGGCATTAAATCAATGATGATGTAGAATACAACAGGACCAACAGGACTGAAATCTTTAACTTGACTTGTATCCCTCTGCTTTACATGCATCCTAATAGCCATTCATGAACAAGTGGCCATTACCTGTCTTTGACTGTAATAAAATTTTCACCACAAAGATGCATATCTTTTCTAGAAATAATTTAGGTAGTTATGAATTGTTTTTAAAAAAGGGGAAAAAAAGGAAGAAAAGAACCCTGGTTGCTTCAGCTCAAACCTCAAGGTGTGCACATGTGACATCAGCTGAGCTAAACAAATAAGAGAGCAGCAACAATGAAGGTAACACTGCAAGGCAAACAACATGGGCTTTGAACTGAAGACTTGGCTAAGTCTCAAAAACTAAACATCAACATGCATTCTTTCAAGGAGACTGGGCTGAGCACAATTTTAAGGCAGATTTAGGGCTGCAGCTGACAGTTGTTGTCATTATCAATTTATCAGGAGCAGGAACTGATGGAGCAACATACTGTCTGATCAAGCTGTTTCTTATCATACTCGCACGTGCCATCAAATTGACTTGTCAACAGATTGTTTCTCTTGTTGTACAATAAATAGAATCATTATGTATGTCATGCAAAGTAGCGTGAATGCGCAATT
>JAQLOL010000019.1:4290577-4303011 GCA_029783665.1 Naso thynnoides
ATTAAAAGACTATTTGATTGAACTTGTACATTTTGAATAACGTGACCCTGACCATATTTTCAGATGTAGGATAAGTTTCATAATTGTCTGTCCTTGTATTGATGCTTTAAACAGAGAACTAGTCCAGACTAGACACCTGTGCTTTGTTCATGATTGATCATTTTGATTCCCCTTACGAGCCACAAAACTGTATTGTATGTTCCATAATTTACTATTGCATTATTTCATATACCTTCTGTTCACTTGAATATGAAACACTTCAAACATGGTTGACTCTTTTTAAAAATCACTACAGAGTTAATTATGCTATGTACTGTAACTTTGTATAATTAACTCATTGCAAGGTCACTTTGCTTACTGCCTATTCAAATTCACCAACTCCTTTCAGCTACACAGACAGAGTGGGTGAAGTTCAGAGGAAAAAAAAAAGTGTGGTGTAGTTGCAAGAAGCTGAGGCCGTTTCTCTTAAATGCCAATTTTTTTTAAATGTGCAGTTAGAAGCAAATTGAGTTGGCTTTTCTTATTTAAATTAAAGCAAAGTTGTGGTTTTGAAGTTTGGAATAATGCCTGTTTTACTCTACAAACCCAGAGAAAATACTCTCACACTTTTTTCATTTAAAGAAATTCACATTTTTAGTCTGTGATTGGTCTAGATTGTCATGTACTACAAAAACAATTTGTTGAACAATTTCTTTTTTTTAATTTCTCTGCTCTTTATCATGGACATTTAATGATGATAGTTAATTTTCATTTTGGGTGGGATGTGATTATTGAAAAAACAATTAGATTTAAATGTCAAATTGACAAAGCACAATATTAATTATGATCAGAATACTGTTAGTAATTGGTAGCAGTTCATAAACAAAACGTTGGATAAAGAGGAATAATATCAAAGCGACTGATGTGTTATAAAATGTTTCTCTATTTTCCCTTCTGTAACCTCAATATTCATTGTTGTTCACATGAAATAACTGTTTTTTTGTTTGTTTTTTATGTAATTTTAATTAGCCTCTGTTTTTGGAGTATAAGCTGGACTCACACGTAGACATGGAATAATGATCTATGGCTGTCTGTTTATAGTTAGATTGTCATCCATCAACATTTATTCTGATAAGTCTGTTAATGACAAGTCAAGAGGGTTGTGGTTTTTTTGCAATGGGCTGATTGTAAGCTTGGACTATTTCAAAGAAAGAGTTTGATGTAATGAGCTGTGGGTTGTGGGACTCTGACACACTCACAGTTTCAAGGACCAAAGTAAGCAGAGCTTTACTGTATTTAGTCAGGGAGTGCTTACCGCAACATTTAGTAAATTTTAAACACAGTTTAGGATAACATAGTGAATTCATGTTGTCTGGTATATTAAACTGTTCTTGGTGTTGCTCTGACTTGTCTTGTGCTTTGTGTCTGGCTTGCTGGAATAAAGCAGGGTCAATCTCCTCAGTTTCCTCTGAGGCTAAGTACCTTTGGCCACTAGCCAGCTGCAGTGTGAAAGTACCTTCAGATGAACTTGGTTATCTCAATGCCTGCGCCATCTAATTCCATCCCCTGGCCTGGCCACATTAATCATTGCTGTGTGCAGACCCTATAAAACAGTGTGCAGGCTATTTCTGTCCCCCCTTGCTCACTTCAACTCTCACTTCTCCATCCACCCCCACACCCCTCTTCTCTCTTTCTCTCTCCATCTCACTGAAGGAGCCTTCCTGAGCCGTTGATGACCTATGGACTTTACAAAGAGTTTATTAGCCCTGCGAGTAAGTTTGACCTCCTCTTACACTACCACTTAATTTGAATACAGACCAGAAGCAAACAACAGGGTCTGAAACGGACATTTAATCAGTTTAAGCATCAGACTCCTGTGGTTTCTTCTACTTCATTGAGTTATTGAAACCATGCAGTCAGGTGAACAATATTTAGAATACTTTTTTAAAACTTTTTACCAATTCTTTTAAGTTGGAAAGTCAGTTCATCAACCCTCTATAGTAAAGGATTCATTAGGGCGCACTCACTCTAGACTCTGTGCTGTGCCCTGGCACGGTTGGAAGAGGCGTGGTATGGATGCACATGCACAAGCACATGCAGACAACAGCATACACAGTCTGGATAAGGAGCAGTGGTAAAATCTGCAGCTGTCTTTTGACTATAGAACAACTGAACAATGTCAATACAAGATGAAAAAAATGACAGTTCAATATATGAAAATGCGGGTTGCACTCCATAGATCAAGTAGCTTTCGGCCTGGATTGAAGTGATGTGAGTAAAGGGCCAGGGGGAAGGGGGAACAATCGTGCTTTGGCATGATACGGGGCAGCTGGGTCAAGTGTGAGTGCGTCCTGAAATCCATGTTTTGTCTTGAATGCTAATTAGGATGTTTCCACAGTTTTTCTCATTTACATATTTTCCTTCACAGGGGTCTCTAAAACATATAATGTTTAATGCTGTGTCTTTATATATTCTCACTTAGTTTTACACATGTATTCACCATGCAATCGTGTGTGTTTGTGTTTGTGTTTGTGTTTGTGTTCGTGTTCGTGTTTGTGTTTGTAAATCCCACCATCTGAGGACACTATTGTTTATATATCTGATATATGTGATATTTTTCACTTCCAATCAATACAGCTGACCCACTCTGGTTAAGCTGAGAGGCATAAAATTGCTGAAAAATAGAGCCTGCGTGGAAGTGCAAAAACCACAGTGCCACGAATGGCCACTTGACACTGACTTTAAATTAAAATGCAAAAAGAAAACCCTTAACCTTACAGCAGAAAAAAACATGTTTACAATGTGGTACAAAGCACAGATTTAGTCTTCATAGCTAGTTTCCCTGTGAGTAAAAGCTGTAAAGGTCATGTAATTTTACACATAACTTGCTCATTTAAATTTTATTAAGGCTTAAAGTTATGCATAATTAAGGGCGTGGCCACTTTGAGTGACTGTAGTCACTAGCTACCTGTCAGGCATCACACAGTCATTGGTAGTGATGCTTATCTAAAAGTGGTCACTTCTGGCTTCACAAAAACAAGATGACATTGGCCATAGTATCAGTGGTGACACCACAGTGGCTCTGTCCACTGTTTATTATACAGTATGTGGATTAAGCTGACTTTTTCAGAGACATACATTCTGGACACTTCAGACTGTTTTACACCAGTGTTTACTAATCCTCAACTATTCATGTAGCCAAATAACCTAACAAAATGATAAATAAGTTTTAATTTGTCTTCCTTCAAATGGTCCACTAAGTGACCTTGAACAGCAAAAAGAAGTGTTTTTTTTCCACCCACATAACATCATTTATGTATTAAATGTTTTTGAAGCAAGCCAAACTTGAATCTTATTACAACAAGTGCTGTAATTGGATCAGGTTGACATTTTTATCAGGCGCTTGCAATGCCCCTCTAACGAGGGGGAAAAAATGGATTAGCAATGAATATTTTTTTTTTGATGGATGACAGCATCCATAAGACGCTTTTTCCATGTTTAAATCCTTGTCGTTCCCATAGTAATGATATTTTGTGTGTCTGTGTGTGTGTTTGTGTTTGTGTGTGTGGGCGGTCAGATGCCCATGTGTGAGGAAATGTTTAAGAGATGATCTTGGGGGTTTTAACACAACCCTTTTATACGGTAGCGACAGCACCGTAAAGCTATCTCCTTCGCCAGCATAGTGGTCCCTGCTGCCAAATTCTGGGAGGCTTCAGACCATATATCTCTATCACACCTCTCCCTCTCTTACTTAAACTGAAATGCATCATCCTCTAACCCTATACTTAGTTAAGGGTGATAGCCCGTGATTATTGTGTCCTTAAAGGTCCACTAACTTTTGCTCAATTTCTGATTGCCCAGAATGTTTTGAGGTAATAGAGCGTTCAATTCTTTCACTAAATTACTTTTAATTTGCCGTTCCTGTCGCTTAAACTCCAGATTGTCCACTGCTGAAATGAACAGTGTATGTAGTATTTCATCATCTTTTTAATTTCAATGTTTTGCAAATGTTGAACAGTATTTGTTTGCAGCTGCTTTGGCACTTTGCCACCTTGGGAGCACAGAGAAATCCTTGTAGTCTAATGTGAGTGCATGGGCTGCTTCTGCATTTGAACAGAGGGCGGAAGTCCAGAGTCTCGCATCCAAGCCGTCCACTGCCTGGTCCACAAACTACCGGAGAGGAATCGACAAGTCCTCGGGCTGCTTATGAAGCATCTGGCCAAGTGAGTGCTCATAGTTCCTTGGTCATAGTTCACCCAATCTCCACCCCCTCTCTCTCTCTCAGTTCTCTCTTTCTGCTCTTCCTGTCTGTCTCCTCATTCTCACTCCACATGCTTTTTCTCTCCATCTCCCTCACTCCCACTCTTTTCACTCCCCCTTCCCTGCTGTCACTCCAGTTCCTCTCTGTCTACTCAGTGGCTGCTGGGTAAGAAAATTGATGCTGCTAGCATATCATTTTAATGCCTTTTCTTTGGTCATTTTGGCGTACATTTGAAGTTGTTTAAGAGGGATTGTGTAGCCTACCGTACCTGTTCAGCATGCTGTTGTGAAGCGAAATGAAATGGACCTCTCAAATTAAGCCCTCTCTTGAGATTACTCCATACACTCCCGGATGGACCACCATTGTGCATCACTCCATTTGTGAGATTAGATAGGAAGACAGATTTAAGAAATAATGTTAGCTAACATTACAAGGTTTTACCTCAGCAAGCTTTTTATAAAGTAAATATGAGCAAATTGAAGATAAGTAAATAATCCCCCTTCCCTGAGGCAGTGAAAGTCTGGTGGATCTTATTTCATAGAAACCCACTGCAGAATCAGGCTGGTAAAAAGGCAGCGCTATTGAAATTGAATTTGGATTATCCAGCGTGAAATTCTCCAGACTGGAGAGACTCGAATATTTTTCTGAAGTTGGCGTGTGTGCATGTCCTGCAGGGGAAGGAAGCAAAGCCAGAATTTCACACTAGTATCTGAAATGGTTTCAGAGATGTTATAAATGTGAGTTGTCACCAATGTTTTTGTCTTCAAAGGCATCCTTTGAAGCTATTTAAACTGTCTCTCTGCAGCTGCACTGCATATCACCATGTTTTAAGTGTGAAATCTCTTCACCTGACTGTATAACTTTCTTTTTTTTTTAAATAAAGTTTTGTTCTCCACTTTTTTGACCTCCTAAGGTAAAGTTTCGTCTAAAGTTATCTGATTTCATAGTTGATCTCAATGACATTTAGTAAAGTGCATCATTCCTTATGGTGAAATGTTATTGTGTTGCTAATATAATACAACAGACAGCAGAAAAATGAATACCTTAAAAGCTGTTGTTGGAATTGATCAGGATAGATTTTCCAGTGGCATGTGTGCGACTTTTTAAAAAAGGTCTAATTTTTGATTCTGATTGTTGCACGCAGTGTAGGGAACTGTAGGCCAAACTACATGCAGAGCAAGATAATGTCTGAATTTAAGAGTACTGGATAGGATTTGCCTCAGCCTGCTGTTGTTGGCAGCAATCTAAAATGTCAGAAGATGTGCTAAAATCCCCTGTTTTTGTTTGTGGTTTTATCTTGAAATACAGTGACTGCTCTATATATTCACACTTTCAGTGATGGGGAAAAAGCAATTACAAGAGTGTTCAAGAGTGTAAATGCAAAAAAACTACAAGTAATATACAGAAAGGAAAAAAAAGCTGAAGAGATGGTTCAAAGTTATCCATTGAGTGAGCAACATCTCAATCTAGCACTTGAGCCATTCTGGACATTTGACATGCTTGCTTATTGTGAATTGATTTATTAAAGGATAAAAGGGTTTCCTGCGGTGCAGAGGTGGGCTGCCTTGCCTAAAGCCACTGCTTCACTATTACCATCATAAAAACAATCAGTTTTTTAGGAAATGAAACATTAACCTCCAGAGGAAAAGGGCAGTGGAGCAATTTACACAACAAATGTCCTATAGTTAATGAGTGCAGCTTTTGTTTAAGCTATTATCTATTTACTGAAATGCTTACAAGATGAGATGTATAAAACTTGACTACCACCTCAATTTGCTTGGGCAAAACCTTGGCCATGTGATGAGTGTTTTTCAGATGGGAGCAATGATAGGAAAAAAAATTCTCTTTTCTATTCTTCAGTGGCTCTTTGTTAAATCTTAACAAGAACATCAAAGCTTAGGTTATATTTAACATCAGTGAGGTTGTGTTGGACTAAGTCATGTATAATGTGAATTGTTATGTTCCTCAGTGTGGCGGCTCACAGTAAAGTCAATCTGATGACCGTGGCCAACCTCGGCGTGGTGTTTGGTCCCACATTAATGAGGCCGCAGGAGGAGACTGTTGCTGCCATCATGGATCTTAAATTCCAGAACATTGTGGTGGAGATCCTCATCGAACACCATGAAAAGGTAATGCTCCAAACTGGGATTTGCTACACATGTGTTGCAGGACCGACTGTGCACTCAAAAAGCAATACACTTGTGAGCACTCCATGAAATTTCAAAGCCACTCAGCACTGTATCTTCCAGCAGAAGCAATTAGTACTACATCTTTTAGAATAGAGAAAAAGTCTTTTTATTGCATTATGTTCCGTTTCTCATTGAATGTTGTTGTTTATTCACATCTCTGCTGCTCAGATTGTAGTTGGCTGAGTCATTCAGTTCAGTCACTGCAATGTTTAGTGTTTGATTGTGTTTCCACTTGCCATCCAGAACTATATTTACTAAAAGCTAGGAATGCTAGGCAACACAAAGTAGAATGATAGCACTAAGTGAAATTTGAATCAGGTCACGTGACTACAGGCAAGCTACAGGCAGCACCGCTGTGTTTACCAGCCTGGATGGCTTGTAATTACTTACTATAGGGTAATAAATGTGCAAGTGCAGCAAAAAGATGTTTGTAAGTCCTGGTTTCTTGGCATTGAGCGCTTTCTTGCTGTAGTTTTGAAATTTTCCCCTTTGCTCTTAAGTTTTGATTTTGCAGTTTCTGTTGGCACATACTGTGCCGTACCTGACACATGAATTTCATTTAGGCAGAGTTGGAATCTTAATCACCAAAAGGCAGCTTCTTTGTGCAGATGTGGCAGAGACAGTGCGTTATCTTAAGTTACATTTATGTGTATTGTATTTATTGCTTGAATTACAAAATAATGAGCAGGAAGGAAGTCCTCAGATAATGAAACATGATTAACTTAAACCATTTATCCAGTTGTTTAAGTTCAGAGGTGTTGGACTGCAGTTTAATATCCAGTTTATTTTTCATCTGGCCAATAGGGGGAGCCCCAAGTGCTCATACCAGAGTTAAATTTCTGGTATTATCTTCATTTGATTATTGATTATTCAGTAGAATATTATACGCATTTTATTTTATTTGGGAGGTTCTTTGCCTGCTTAAATACATTAGTTTTGGTTATGAGTTGTTTCATAACCTGTAGTTTATGGGATCATGTAATCTGCCCAGAATGTCAGTAACCAGTTTCAATCCTCAAAGGGGGATAATTGTGTGTAAAAAGAGAAAAATGTTTGAGATTAGTTTTCTAATCTGCATGGAATAGCATGGCACTCTGGGTAGAATCAGATAAAACCAGGAGCTTGTAGTGACTTTATTTTTTCTCCAGCTTCATTAAATGGAAGATGATGTGTGCTGTGACTAATGTCTCCACCCAAGCTCACAAATCTAAAACGGGGTGTAAGAGAATCCAGAGGGGTGTAAAAGTGTGCTAAAACAACACCAGAAGTACAGCGTCTACTGTTGAGACTACCCAGAGGTACCGAGCAAGCACCGTCCAGGTGATAAAGGATGTAGTTTTAGAATGCAGCAGGAGCATTTTTGGAAAGTACAGCATGTTAAAGCTGGGGAAAAGTTGAGCAGACAGACAGACAGGCATTAACTTTCTCACAGCTTAGTCCCACTCTAGACTGTTGATACCCCCAGATACCAACAGTAGACTCTGTTTTACATTCACCTCCATCTGCAGAGAGAGGCGAGAGGGAGGCAGCAGAAACTCTCAGCCATATCAGATTTCT
The DNA here is from genome assembly GCA_029783665.1 of Naso thynnoides. Lineage (NCBI taxonomy): Eukaryota > Metazoa > Chordata > Actinopteri > Acanthuriformes > Acanthuridae > Naso > Naso thynnoides. Next base: position 4,298,564 of record JAQLOL010000019.1, read on the forward strand.
CACTTTTTCTATCTGCCTTTCTCCTACAAACTTTCTCTCTTATGCCCCCTCCTCTGTGTCTGCCTCTCCCGTTCACACTCTAGCTCACTTTTTCTGCCACTTTCTCTCTGTCTCACTCTCTCTACTCCCTTCCCTACCTCCCTCCTTTCCTCGTCTGTGATCCTTTTCAGAGGCTCTGCTGAGACTTCCTCTCCTCTGCAGAGCCCTATTCTCTTTTAACTCCACATCTGAAGTTTATATGTAAACATGGGCCGGTGTAAACAGGCTGCGCCAGTTGGCCAGCCCTTTTCGAGTCCAAACCCTGCTTATTTTACCATGGACTCCTTCACAGAGTGGGTCAGTTTCTTTGAGGAGAAATGTCACCTTAGCTTAGACACAGATTTCTGGACAGGATGTGATTACGTTACATGTGGAACTGGTCCTGTTTATTTTGGCACAAAGAAAATCTTCTCGCATGCAGTTTTTAGGGTCCAATCAATGAGCTGCTCAGCTTTCTCGAAGAGCACATGCCGTGGCTGCAAATGGCCTCTTCCATTCATCTCCAACTATATAAAGCCTTTCAAAACCCGTTCATTGAGTGAGGTCAGTTCAGGACATGCTGCTGTTGCCGCTGCTGCTCAACACTCTGCGAGTGTCTGCACTGTGACTTTTAGTCTTAGTAGAGACTCATTCACATTGTGTATTCAGATCTTTGCAGATGCTCCCGAGTCATGCCCTCTTTCACCTGCTGCCCCAGTATTCTCTGCTCCCACAAGGCAGTCTAAGAAGATGAGTCGACAGAATCGGCCCTTAGCTGTCTACAATCCACAAGCCCTAGACATTCAGAATGGTAAGAGACATACACATACAGTATGCACCTGTGTATTTGATTATAAATGCTCATAAAGAAATACAGTAATATTAGGACTGCGCCAAATGTCTTTTTTTTGTCATTAGGAGCATTTAAAGGTTTTTGAACGCAGTTTGGAATATGTGTTGTCATGTTCTATGATGTCATCCCCCTAGCCTTCGCCCAAAAAAGGTTGATATTTAACATGTGTTACACACAGGAGTTTGACAGCTGGATCATTTAAAGGTTGAAGTGTATGTAAGGATATTTTTTAATCCAAAAGTTTAAAAAATAAACTCTGTGCTCTGCTTTGCCAGTTAGCTGCTCCAGCTAGAGCAAAATTGTGTAACTACAGTCATTTACAGAGCCTAAAAGGTGTCAGCGATGCATTTTTTCAAGAATTTCAGCAATGTATTGGTTATTACTCACATTATTACTTGATTACACCGAGTAATAATGTGTGTGAAATATTAGTGTTCACAAGTAACCAGGACAGACACAATCTTTTACTCTGTATAATGTCTTTAAGAAGTAAAAAGAACAGTTATTTATATGTGTAATAGCCTCATTATCAGCATAAATTGACTTATAAGTAGTTTACTGTGCTGGTGTTTTGGTTTAAATTAGTGTTTAGCAAGTGGCATATTCACTCCATAGATGCTACTTTCGATAGATGTGGACGATTCCATAGAAATTGCTAGGATCGAGAAGCATAACTTTTCACACGAAGATTAAAGAAATGTATGGAATGAAGAATTTTATTTACGTTAGTTCAGTTATTATGTCAGTCCAACATCAAAATACTGCTATAACATTCTGTTATGTACTGTATTAAAGCTAGTCTGCACATTAAATTATTCATGACCAACCAGACACTTAGTGTTTATTTTATATAGTGTGTATTATTTGCTGCTTGCCAAAGTGTCTTTTTGTGATACTACCAATGGGGGGTGCCAGAGTCTGACATTTTAAAATTCCACAAATCATAGAAGTCTACTACTATATTTATACAACAAATTTAAGGGTATTAAAGCTGATGTAGGCCGCTTATTTTTGGTATCATCAGGCAAAAATTCCATCATAAAACTTTCAGTATATTGTAATTCAGGTGGTCTGAAAGAACACTAGACATCTGCACCTCTCCTTGGCTCTGAATCGGCCAATCACGGATCATTTCAGAAAGCTTGTGTCTCCAGTGGCTGCTCAACGGTGCGCTTCTCAGCAATCGGTGACATCGCTACGAGCTGATTGGCTGTTGAAACAAGTGATGTGCCTTCAGTTCTAAAACTGGCCTCAGGTGACTTGACAAGCTCAGTTACAGGCGACACCGTCAGCCTGCTTGAATCGAGCTGAGATGGACCAGTTTACACCGATGTATCTTTCCCTGCAACTGTTCCGTCCCATTGTGAGTCTTTGGTGCAAACTGACCTTAAAAGAGAGTGACAACAAACAAAATAAAATGCGAGCTGGAGCAAAAACAGGGAGGGGAGGGTGCAGCGGAGTTGCTTCCTTAGTAGTCTCATGCTAGGGCTAGCTTTTTCCAGACATTTCCAGGCATTGCCTAACCCCAGCTTTAAGGCGTTTATTTTGCATCACAAATAAGAAACATTTGTGCGTTGATTATCATTATATACTCAGTTCAGTTCAGTTTATCAAGAACACCTAATTGACATCAAAGACAATAGGCTAAATAAAAAACAGCTCTCTATATAGACAAAGTGTGTCCTAGATAATTGTCATATAGTTAAAACAAAAACTGAGCATCATAACCTTCATGAAGGTTGTTTTGTTGTATTCGACAGCATTACTGTAGTTTTTGCTTCAGTAGGTGTAACTAATGTAGAGCAAACAGAGCGAATTTAACCATGATCCCTTCTGACTCTGAATTCATTCATTCACTAACTTTCTCTATCACGGTTAGTTTGTCTGTTCCCCGGTAATCACAAAGAACCACAGCTGCTGTCTACAGATGACACACTGAACTCAGTCACCTCCTCTCTGTTCACACTGTGTGGAGCAATCGGCCTCTATTGCTTTGTGTGTGCCCTTGTTTACTTTTAAATGCTTAAAATTCACTTCAGCTTTCCCCGATTGTTGAAGAAATAAAAGCCAGCGATAGGGGCCCTCTGCTGTACATCAGGTGAGCTGATCACCTGACCTGGTGACCCAACCAACCTAGCCTCAGAAATTCAGATCCAAGGCCAGCCAAATCCTCTTCCATCCATAATACAATAGGAATCCAAATCTGCTTACCAGATTGTCTCTCTTTACCTCCCTCGCGCCAGCTTTTACCATGGGGTATTTTAATATCATGGCTGAAAAGCGTAATCCATCTTTAACCTTTGTGTCTGTAATATGGGTCCCACATAATGGTTTTAAAGTAAGTTGTCTCAGTATTTCGTGGTTAAAAGCAAATTTAATAACAATGAAGAAGGTAAGAGAGAGTAGTGGTTATGTACGCATGAGAGTCTAATATACCTGACGTGACAGCCTGTATGGGAAAGTGGATTAATCAGTTTTTCCTCCAGGAAGCCTGTGAACAGTGCAGACGCATCATGTATGATCAGAATATGATTTTAGATCAGTCGTACATTTGTGATTTGATTTAATTAATCACGGAAGAACTGATAACTTTTATGCCTCTGGTAGGATGTTTTTGAGCTGTCTGTCCCATTCTCGCAGTCATGATATCTCAGGACTATCTTAAGGGAGTTTCTTCCAATTTGGCACAAATAATAAGTTGGATTCATGAATTATCTGACTAGGCTTTGGTGGTTAAAGGTCAAAGGTCAGGGTTGCTGTGACCTCACATCCGTCCCACTCTGGTGAGTGTGATCGAAGAATTTCATTACATCTGGCACAAGCATCCACTCAGACTCAAAGATGAATTGATTAGAATTTGGTTGTCAGGTCAGGGTCACTGTGACCTCACAAAATGCATTTCTGGCTTTAAGTCAAGAATTCATATCAGGACTCCAGATGAACTTTTTCCATTAGTAGCACTGGTGCTCATTTCTGAAAACTTCAGGAGCGTGAGCACAAACATGAAAAGTACCACTTAAATCAACATGCAACACCACACGGTTGTGTTTTTTTTCTTTTAACTGTCAGTCAAAAAGAATAGACTAAACAAAACAGCAATTCCTTTTTTATTTTTAATAAAGCCACAGTCTTAATCAAATATGGACTTCATGTCTAAGTGCTGTTTTCTCATGAAAAGAGAAGAAATGCTCCAAACAAACTCTGGTGGATGTCTCTAGTGTTTCTCACTAGTGTGTCAGGTTCCTTTCTATGTCTTCAAAAATGTATTGTAAGCAATACAAACTGGGTTCTAATCTTGTATGTTTTGACAGCAGTTTGCGTTATAAATTCTCTTGTTGATGCATCATTTCTTTATGTATTGATAAATAATTCAGCTGTTTTATCAGACAGACTATCATCAGTTCGCTGAAATGGGTGAATTCTTCACAATAGCGTAAAATTAAGGAAATAATGTAATTATTCATAACATACACACCTTTTTTTTTCATGTAAGTGTCAGCAGTGGGTGATAGTTCCATCCTGACAACAGATGAGACATCAATGGGCAGCAATGAGTCTGTGTCGTCCCAGTCATCGT
>JAQLOL010000019.1:4310495-4323695 GCA_029783665.1 Naso thynnoides
TGCTTGTCATCAATCATGTAATCACTTCTGCTAACATATCATGTCATCTGTTTATCACCAATCATGTAATCACTTCTGCTAACATATCATGTCATCTGTTTATCACCAATCATGTAATCACTTCTTTATACTCAGATAAAAAAAACAACTGTACATTAAGTACATGAAGTGCATTAAGTGTTTGCCAAAAATCACAGAATGAATCTCCCCCTGCAGGTTATCTATTTTTGATTTACAATATATATATATATATATATATACACATCAACATAAAGAACAAACATGGTGGGCATATGAACTGCCACTTGTAACTCAAACTCCAAGGCTATAGAACGAAGCTGCGTTTACCGGGCAACGGCCCTAACTGACATTAACCGCTAGCATTAGTTTATATATTTAGGGTAACACAATACATTAGTCTTAAAAACTTACACACATACCCGCCCACAACACTGTACCCTTTCACACCCACACACGTCTACACATCACCGCATGACCGTACAAATGCCGAGGAGCCAAAAGAAATAAAGAAAAGGATCGAAAATAACCGTTTCACTTTAGCATCGGCCGTCAGTTTAGCTAATCCGCTCGTCACGTATCGTGTCATTTAATATGTTTAATACTTAAACGGCCCGCTTACTTTTTAAACACACATCCCTTAATACTTAAATGGCTTATACACATCTGGAGACAACATAAATGTTCCAAACTAACCTGGAGACACAGGGAAACAGAGATCACACGGAGCCACTTCTCTCATCAGTCCACGTCCATTGGATTGTGAGTTACGCTCCCGTTGTGTGCAAAGTCTCAGTTACGATGGTGAGTGCTGCCACCCAGTGTCCACCTCCCGCAACTGCACTGATTCATCTGCATTCTCCCTTTCCACTCCAGCAGTCCGACATAAAAAAAACATACAACCATGACATGACAACAAACAAACCAAATGCCTCTAGATGAAACGAAACAAAAACTCAAAAAAACATACATATACATATTTCTGTGAGTATCACATCACACCTTGACTGCTTTTTATTTTTTTCAGGAGGTGCCCATTGAAATCTTTGAACATAAAGGCTGAGTGAGATCACAAAGGACCCCAGTGCACAATACTTTTGCTTAAATGCAGAAGTGAATGAACATTGAATGTCATGTGTTCTTTCCCATACAGCGACTGCACACCTACAACAAAGTACACTAATGACCCATGTGCGTGACTTATCAGTTCAGCAATTTAATTCAGAACCCAACAAAATGCATATGCCCTCAATCAGTAATGCCCAATGACAGTGATACTTCTGTTGAAGTACGCCTTTCAGAACTGGCAAGGTATAGCACAAAAGCCAGTGTTGCCACTTATGGGCTTCCCAGAATTTGTGTTCTGTTAGAGATCTTGGAACTCTAGTAACAACACCTGGAGGTTTTACAGACAAAAAGGTGTCCGTCCTTGATTGCTGTTTGTGCACCAATATACCATGGCTCAGAAATTACCGAAACACTAGTACACCATCACAATTGAATGTAAGGGATAGGAAATCATATTCACTGTTTGATTTTAAGGTCTGATATAAAGTGCCATCACATATGTCCTTAATTACTTGCCTACTACTGTCATAAGCATGAAAACAGAGATCATGCATACCCTGGTTCTCAAGAATATCTTTCAGTTGATCCTTTAATAGAATACTAATAAAGAAATGTCCCCCTTGTAAACTGGCTTTTACTGTTGTTGATGAAGAACATGACACACAGTTAAGTGTTTCTTCCTGAGATTGTGAAGAACCAATGTACTCAGTACAAGCTCTGCAGTAATGATGCCTTTCAAACTGATCAGTAATACCAGCTAATGGCCTTTCCAAAAAATACTTGCTTGTTGGAGCTGCACTAGTCCTAGCAGAATATAACTTGAGCAGTTTCAAGGGGTTCCATCAATACAGTAATGTAAAGTTTTGCTTATACGTTACAAACTGTAAATTTCCCTCCTCTACTGTCTTGTAGATTAGATTTTCTAACATCACTTTTTTCAGGGTTATTGGACAACTGGATTAAGCTTTTAAAATTACACAACATTAATGCAGCAGAAATATTAGGAAGTCTAGCCTAACCTGGGATTTCCCTCTTATAACCACACTAAATTTACAATTAATTATTTACATGGCATATATACATCACATTCTATGTTGTATACTGTGTCACTACAAATCTTTTCCATCAAAACATAATGCAACCTACATATGGCGAAGGTGTTCATGGCCCCATTCTGCACAAGTGTACAAAGTTTTATGCTTCTCTGAAAAAGTGAACATTTTAGCTCACATTTGGCTTCAGTTATCATAATATGGCGGGTTATTATAGTTTGCTTTGTGTCCTACACTAACTATTACAATGTGAACTGATACAGCAGAGAGGACAAGAATTTGGTTGCACTTACATGTTGTTGCGTTGTGTGCTCTCCAATGTCAGTCAAAGTTATGTTGATTTTCCTAATGAAACAATGAACAGTAACCAGTTATCAGTTACCGTTAGTCTCTCTAAACATACTCTACATACCAGAAGTCAGACGGTGAATGCAGCTGATGAGTTCCAAGATTGCTGTAACATTAATGTTACCTTAGGACGCATTTTACGCATACCTTTTTCACCATCTTGTTAGAGTATGTGTAGGAACGTTTTTTCTCAACCAATCTCGTTCTGTTGTGTCAATGCGTTTTTCTCTTTTGCATTGCTGTCTTGTCTATAATCCATTCATATTTTGAAATGCCAATTCGTTCAATTCGAAAAAGAATTGACATAGCCCAGGATGATAAAAGGTTTTTTTTTAGCTGTCTGAGCAATGATTGGCTAAGATTAGGTGTAAAATCAGAATAACCCAATCAGAGGCAAAGTGGGGCAGGTCATGCCGCATCCCTCCTAGCAACAAATTCTCAACGTGAGATCTTGCAAGGTAACGTATGGTAACATTTTGAATCAAAACAAGCAGTAAGTTGGGCCAAGATGACAGCAGATTCTGCCCTCTCCCAATGGATACCATGCAATTAAGTGAATTTAAATTCTTTTGCTTCCATTTTCGCTTGTTTTTTCTCTTGTCTTACTAGTCATATTACTATTTACACAATCAAGTGACACTACTGCAGCCAACATATTCTGATAGTCCAGCTTGTCCTGAAAAAAATTAAGTAGATTTTATGATCATGCATTACAGGGTTGAGGTTTTACATGCATTTTTGCACAAAAAGTCCAGGTGCTCTAAAAACAGGAAAAAATAGCATAGAATCCTAAATTTAACTTGCCTAAATCTGCAGATAGCCTATATAATAGAACAGGTTTTGTGTCAGAAAAAATTATAGTTCGTATTTGTAACATTATCTATCTATTAGTCAATCGGTCATTTTTTGATTGCAAAGCCAAGCGATTATTTGATTTATCGTATCATTTCAGAATACATGGAGAGGAAGTTTGCTGTGGTGCAATGGAGTGAAGAGGAGGATTCTGGGAAGCTCAGCGAAGTAAAAACTGGTACCATAAGGGGGTATGATGATTCAAAGATGGACCAGCATGGGAATCCCATTTCATCCTACTCAGCCGTTATCGAATGGCGCCATGGGAAGAAACAACGAGGAGGATGGCCACATTACAGAGGCACTGTCGTTTTTGTTAGTGGTAAGTTAGTGTTGCTGTGGTTTTAAGTGAAGATTGTCCTTTTTACAGTACTTAAAAATAAGTTTTTAGTGTCAAAACATAAACAGGGCAAGAGTCAGCCTGTTTTAATTTATGTGCTTTCATTGCCTGCTGGCTAAAGACTTTCCCACACTTGTTGTGCAGTATATATGATGATTAATTAGTTTGCTGTATTATTGGTTGAATGTGTTCATGGAAATAAAATCGTTTAAGTAGAATGAGCCCTGTTTAAACAAGTCAACTCTTGATTGAAAATATTGCACATGTAAATGGAGATCATACTTTTATTCATTTCGTCATGTGTACTGCCCTACAAAATGCTATAAAATTGCTAGCTGGTAGTTAAATTGTGTTTCACTAACAGTCACTCATCTGCGCAAGTTCACTTGGCTCTAAGTGAATGTACAAGCAACACTTAGACATTATAAATCAAATAGTCTTTCCCATAGTACACTACATCAGTGGTCCTGATGCTTTTCCACATCAAGGACCCCTAAACTGACCACAGACCCCCTCTGATAACATTTTTGCTTTTAGATATTTTATTACACTAGGTGTATGACACCCACGACCAAAATAGTTATCTATTCTGTTATTGTCTTCATATGGATGGAAATATAGTAAAAATAATCTTCAATAATCATCAATGCCCCCCTGGCCCTGCCTCCTTGCCCCCCCACTGGCTGTAGGAGGGGTAAGGAGTCTTTTTCGCCTGAAATTATTTAGACTAGTCATAACTTGTTTTGTGAGTCAAATTGTATTAATCCATATTCAGTTATTCAGCAAAATTTAAAATACAAAAAAATATTTTAATTTAATTTAATTCGTTACCGCAGATGCGTCTCGGCTTGTGTCACGTGACATGTGCGTGCTGCTGCAAGTGACATGCTGACATTAGTGTGTATTTACATTCACATTTTCTACTGTCAGTGATTGAGAGGAGACGTGTAATTAAAAATGGAACTCACTATGGATATAAGGAAATTTTTCCAACCACAGCGACCTAAAACTGCCTCCAGCAGGGCAGAGCAACAAGCGACAGCAGAGCAGGACTCCTGCAAAAGAGCACATTTTAACCTTCCTGAAAAGCATATTTAGTGAAGCTGGCATCACATGGCCGCCATTGGCCAGAAACTATTGGTAAAGGCGGGGCTTATCAGGAAATTGGCCATAACTCCATGACTGTTCGTCAAATTGTCATGAAATGTGATAGATAGCTTCAGGTCGTGTTACAGAAGAAGTCTGTTAAAGCATTTTGAGCAGAACCAATAGGGGGCGCCAAAAATGCCATAAATGTGTTCCTCAAAAGCCATTGATCAGAATTTCTTTAAATTTGGTGTGCATACTCTGGGGGCAAGTACAAACCAAAATCTGAAGTGCCATATTGATTGATGCGAGTGGGCGTGGCCTATAACATATTTGCTCATAACTCAAAATCCTTATAAGCAATCATGACGAAACTCACTGGAGACCTCCCTTTCTATGTCCTGAACATACACACCAAATTTCATTGATATCTGATAAGGAGGTATGAATGGCTGAAGTTTTACTGCACAATCATTAAAGCACCACAGGCATTGTGATGACGGCACAAGTGTGCAAGTCTCCTTTAAAGAGGCTTAAACTAGCTGAAGTGACTTCACTTAACTTTGTGAAACCAGAAACCTGCCAGTGGCCGCAGTCAACTTCGATTTTGGCAGATTGAGCTTCTTTTGGTTGAACGCGAAGAGGGTTTGAACCCAGCGATTGCCGCTTGCAGCTATATTTTAATTTTTTCTTTTACTTGATATGAATGTCGCAGAAGTGACAAGACACTTGGAGCCAGCTAGTTAAAAACTATAGTTTGCACCTGGTGTTGATAAAGAATTAACTCCCACCATCCTAAGGCTCTGGGTTAGTGTAGGAGTTTATTCTCACCTTGTCTCTGTATCAACAGGTGTGGCAGTTAAGCTTTTGCCACCATTTACAGTTGCCGTCTACAGGGAAAATATATCAAGTCTTTCTAGTCAGTAGACACCATAGGATCTCTGGGGACTAAGGAGTGTGTTTATATCTGCAGGGCCCCCACAGCAGGAGCTTCCTGGGCCTCATCTGGAGCTCTAGGAGAGAGCCAACCTGCCGCCACCACAGCTGCTTCTGAAAAAGAAAAGCCAGAGGAAAGGTAAAACAGGGTTCTATCTCTTTTGGATTTTTTGCGGGTTGTCCTCCCAACTAGATTTTATTATTGCAGTCGACTGCTTTTTCTGTGTCTCAGTTTCAGTTTGTGAAGTCATTTTCACACTCACATCCTGGCAAAAAGACACACTCTGACATTCTTTACACTCTCTCAGTTTTCACTCACTTGCTCCATCACTCGCTTGCTCCACTTATCTCGCATGTTCACTCAACAGAATCGCTCGTTCCCCGAACATTTACTTGCAGTCCGTCACCTTATTATTTTCCCTGACTTTCTCATGTATTCACCCACCCTTATTTTGGTTTACCTTTGAGGGATCTTAATGGAACACAAGTACCACAGATATACAAACAGGTATCTGAGTGAACCGGATGGGACCGTGTACAATCAACCAATTCATGTTCAGTGCTTCCAGATGCTACAGAGGAAATTGCAAACAGCTCACTTCTTCTATGGGCAGTTCATTAATGTTATTATCGTATAAATACAAATCCTCGTTTTTTCTAAATGTGGTTCTGCAAGAGTGCATTCTTCCAAAATTCAGAATTCAGGAACTCAGCTGAACACTGTTGTATTGACAACTCTGTGACCACAAACTTTTTTTTTCAGTTTGTGTATCTTCTTTCTCCTCTCTCATCCTACATTGTTGCTGCTCTGCAGAGAGAATATGAAATATTTATCAGGGCATCGTGTGTTGAAGGCACAACTTCTACATGGTAATGTTGCTGGTGTTCAAGATAACGGTTTGCAATGGTGAGCAAAACAACCTTTCTGTGGAAACGGTTTTTATGTCTTTGGAAAGGCAATGGCATAAATACGGCTTTTTACTAACCTTTGCAGAGCGATAAATATGGTTTCTTTGATGGCGCTCTTTTACATCAAACTGATTTAAAATGCAGCTTCTTAGCTCACAAATGTGAATCTGAAAGCTGAAGCACAGCAGAGAGAGATTTCTATTCTACCTCTGTTTGTGTGCAAACCTACTTCAGAATCCCCCCGCCACCTTTTAATTATCTCACCATAGATGGTTAACTGCTGTGCAGACCTGATGTGTGCCAGCCTTTTCGGCTGCACAAACCCTGCTACAAACAGCGCTGCATCTCATTGTGTTTGTTCACACACACGGGTGCATGTTGGTGTGTTTTGACTCGCTCGCTCTCTCTTTCTGTCTAGACGAGAGATAGGGCAAGGCAAGAGTGTGTAGTGGTCCAGCTCCTCTCTTGGTACTTTTGCTTATTTTCCTGCCTGGCCCATTTCTGCTGTTTCAGGCTAGTGAGTGAATGAACAAGCAGGCCTCGGGCCCAGATTGAACTGTGCGGTAATCCTCCCCAAAGCTCCGCCAGCTCACTGATTGCCTTCATTTTTCAGTGTCACCAGCAGGAAAGCCAAGGCAGTGTACCCATGTGAGGCTGAGCACGACTCTGAGCTCTCCTTCCAGGTCGGCGCAATATTCAACGACGGTAAGTGTTATCGCCTACACCAGTCGCTCACTCCGAACCAGGCCTGGCATATTGGATTTGGAGGAAAACCGAACACCCAATCTGATCTTCAATCGAACAGAGAGATGAGACGAGGAGGGGGAGAGCGGGGAGGGGAGCAGGAGACACAGATTTGCTCTTCAGTGTGTCTGGAAGAGGCTCGACTGAGCTTTAATCACTCTCAGAGGAAATGAGGATTTTGTAGTTCCTAGTTTTTGTCAAACCCTCTTTTTTTGGGACACCGTAGAGATACTTAAGTCTTTACAAATAAACGTGACGGTGTCTTTGATAAGACACCAGACTGCAATGCAGTTTATTGGTTGTTATAGTCCTTTTTTTTTTCTTCTTCTTCTTGAAAGGTGACATTTTTCTTTCAGCTGCCTCTGCTGTCCTGCAGATTGAAGTAAACTGTCTCCCATCAAAGACAGAAATATCTAAGGTTAGGATCTAAATGTCAAAATCTGACAGCTGCCGTTAATATATATAACTTAGACTGAAACCTTATCTAAATCATATTTTTTATTTACTATATGCACAATATTCCCTGTTTTGAAGCCTGAACATTAAAGTCATCTGTGCTTCATTGTTGGTTAAATTCATAAATATGAACTAACATTATCTGAATATTAAAAAAACACAAAATGAACTGTGTCACAATTTTATCCTCTAAATGAGATTATTTTCAAGACAGGTTTTAAACCTGAAATTTCTTCTGGAGCCGAACTGTTTTGTTCAGTGAAAGCATTGCTGAGTGATGATGTGAGTTTCTTTTGGATCTCAAATTAAAGTTGCAGCAGGTAACGTCTGCTAACAAGCTAACAGGCTAACATTCGCTGTAGCATGAGACTCCTTGGAAAGCAACTCTGCTGCAGCTGTTTGTGCTGGCTCACGTTTTATTTTAAGTCTGGTTTGAACTGAGACGAAACGGTTGCAGGGAAAACTGCAGCAGAATAAATTGGTCCGTCTCAGCTCGAGCTTGAGCCGACTATCAGTGTCGCTTGCAGTCACTCTGTTGTCGGCACAGGTGAGTCAGAGCGTCAGGCACAGCTAATCAGCTCATACTGACATCACCTGTCGCTGAGACGTGCAGTGTAGACCAGCAAATTAGGACAGAGAGTACAGAGAGTGTCACTGATTGGGCAATCTCAGAACCTATCGGCTGCATTTGCTGTCTGACTTCTGGTAGACAGTGATACAGCCTCTGGGGGAAAACCCCATTATTCTTAGGCTACCACTGGAGGAGGCGAATTTCCGTTTTCGACTCCCTTCTCCATGTGCCGTTCGTCGTTTACAGTCCGACTGTTTACAGTCCGACAGGAGAATGGAGTTGGAGTTGAGAGACCACATCTACCAGCAGATCTTTTCACAAGTAGCCAGTTTACACGCCCTTAACAGTCCGCCGTTAATTACGTGGACTACAAAAGACTACAACGGGAAACCAGGGCTTTCCGGTACCAAGATTGCCCGACCTTGCCTACAGACTCTACATCCAGTGAATGTACAGTCTGTTCATAGAGACTACTGATGGGCAAATAGAAGGGGAGAAATACAATTTTTATCAATCCTGAATACAAAGGCATGGGAAAATGGAGAGATCTCTCTGCGATACCCACAGACTATGTCACTTACTAATAGCTGTCTGTGGGTAGTATGACAATTTTTACAAATATAATACAAACAGTTATTGATATTTACCCCAAAGCTACCACCTGCAGCTTTAAATCTCCAGTCACCTCCTTACAGAGTTTGGAGACTTTCATTCTGTCTGTCCTTCCACACTTAATCAGACTTAAATTAAGTGATTGACATGTAATGTAAATCCTAAAAGATGAGGTTTTCATTTACTGAACTTCTACAGTATCTTGGAAACCCTTGAAATGTTGCATATTTTGCAGTACTATTGAATTGTTTCTAAATATGTTTGTGGCTTTTTTTGGCGGAGCTATATACATAAATATGCAAAAGGTCAAAAGGTCTGAATACTTGACCAAACCACTGTACACGTTGTCTAAAGACAAAATTCAGCATGTTGATTTTTCATCACCCTTAAAACTGAAAGGATAACTTCGCCTGGCTTATTTGTTTTCCTTAAGAGAAATTTAGAAAGTTTTTAGTCTGAATCCAATTTTTGCATATTTTCTTGTCTAAACCATTAGCAAATATGTTTTGTAATTTCCTTGAAACTGGAAGCAACCATTGACTGTATAAAGATGGATCGACAAAACAGCTACTCAAAAGTTAAGCCCACGTACCTTAATGGCCCCCTGGTGTTTGGCTGCAGTATTGGTCCTAATTCCTGCCCCTTGATTTTACCAAATGGGATTCAAACTAAAAAATCAGAGTACACTGCTTTCTGTCATTTTAGGTAATTCTTATCATACTAGTGTATGTTTAAGTGTTAATTTTTCTGGTTAGTTATTTAAGTTATTTAATTTTTTGTACAGTTGAGCCAAGTATGGACGCGCCATTCATCTTCACTTGCTGACATTTTACGCAACATAATAAATGAGGGCAACTGTACCTGTCAAAGTGCATCCGTTGAAAGTGGTTGTTTTTTGCCACTGACAGGCTCACATTGTTATTTCAAGTGTCTGATTATGAAAAGCATCCCTACAGAGCTCATCCTTTTTGTTGAAGAACAACAGCCGTTGTATCGCTCTCCCCAAAGCCACCAGACACCACTGACTAAACAGAAGTTTTATTTTTCAGAACGCAGGAGTTGCTGGTCTGCCGCTGCCTCATTTGGTTTGTTGTTATTGTGAGACTTTGGTGTTTTAACACCTAAGTTCAAAGCTGAAGTAACCCCTTTAAAACACAGTAAAGTTGCAGCCTTGCCGTCCTTATTGTGGGTGCTGGCTGACTTGCTTTACTGGACCAAATCTGTCATTACAAATCTGTAAACTCTGAAAAGGAAAGTAAATGTAATCTCATAGCAGAAAGATATAAAATCACAGGTACTCTGTGCATGTGCAGATCTGGGTGGGTGATTTTAATGTAAAGTTTTTTTATTTATGATTATAACTTAAAGCAACACAATGCTGATGTATCTAAGTTTTCTTCTTACAAGGGCAAACTGATGAAAACGCACCGTTTAACAACATGAGAAAACATGAATAATGCAGGATGAGCTGTAATTTTGTCACAGCCCTTCTATTACAAGACCTGTCAGGTTCAAATCCTGTGCTTTGAATTTTGGTGGTGGGTCAACTCTTTTGTTTGCACCTGTATGAAAGAGTGGACTTGTACAGTTCTTGCCCATTGTGTGTTCAATAGACACACAAGAGCACTGCCGGACTTGTAAACACATTGGTTTCCCTGTGGCTTGTTAAAAGAGAAAATTATGACACATTGAATTAATTTAGATCTCCACTGTAACCTTGAAAGTTCTAACCGATAATTTCCACTCAATTATTGACTCGCAAATGCACTCGAAAATTTTAAACTGGCTTCCTTTGTAGACCAAAATCCTAGGAGGATTGTAAGAAGGCATGCCACAGAAATGTTCAGTACCACAACACATCTGCAAACTAAACATTTTGTGAAAGCCCCTGAGACTTAGCTCATGGGGAAAATCTAGAAGAACTGGATCCAAAATCAGAGTTAAGATGAACAGTAAAGACAAAATGAGTCAAAGTACATTTTAGTGACGTTACTGTATCGTCCTCAGACCTGCTCACTCTGATCAGTGCGTATACTTGCTGGAGACTCTGCGTCCTCTGTCTGTCTCCCCTCCTCACTCTCCCTGAGGTGCTGTCCCCCCCATTGACGCTATGTCTTCTCCTGCAGTGACCCAGTCAAGAGAGCCGGGCTGGCTGGAGGGCGAGCTAGAGGGAAAGAGAGGCCTCATCCCTGAAAACTATGTGGAGATGCTGTAGCCCCAAACGGAAATCTGTATGGACATGTTATCACCTCCACCAGGGACAATCTGCGGAGATGCATGTGCTTCAACTCTGACATTCACAGTAAAGCCTTGTTTATTCAAAATCCTGAATTCTCTCAAGAAAGTGACAATATGTTTTTATTGGTGGACTTTTCTTGATACACAAATGATCTTGATATATAAATGTATGCATTTTTAGTTGGCAAGTAGACTTTTGTGATGCATGTGCAGTTGCATTTTTTAGTTTTAATTTAATTAAGTCAAGAATCCACAAAGTTTCAGCAATGTAATAACAAAATGGGCTTGCACTTAATATACTCTGCTGTACACAAAGATACTGTAGCCTTGAATCATCCAGGTAGTTGTGTTAGCAGCACCAGAGAATGAGCATCTCTCTGTAAAGGCCTCACTCTCTCCCCAACTTATACATGGTATCCATGAGCTCTCAAGTCAAAGAATGATGTTTAGAAACTTTAAGGACTGAGGAATGTCAGAACTCAAATCACTGTAATCATTTTTAAGATGTTTTACACCAGATCCATTAGCTGTAAAACCTCCTGACAATGTTTGTTTTCAACCTTTGGAAAGATAGGAGACAATGTACCCACTGTGCCTTAACCATCAAAACGCCCACTGTAAATGTACGTACGGGTATGTATGAAAAATGAATTGGATTGTTACTGATTAAGCTATAAGAATATTTGGATATTCAAAATGAGGCACATCACTATTGTGATTTTATTTTTTTTAATTGTCACATTAATTGCATGACTTTGAGTTTTAAAAGCACTCTGTACTGTTTCGCTCTTGGTGCACTCCTTCACAGAAACACAGCAAAATGCCTCTTTGTTGCCTAATGGACCTCTTGTGTGAAACACTAGCATCAGGCAGATTCGGCAGAGGTACATTTAAATGGTAATGATCGAAACCAAGTGTTTTTCCTGTCAAATGATCCGTTTTGTGTGTTTTTAAAGCTTATTTTGAACGCTGCTCGGGTTCTTCTGAGCAGAGAAATAACACACTCCCACTGTTGAAGTTTTTGTTAACCACTATTGTATGTTCAACTTCAGTGGAAGAAGTAACTAGAAATTACAGTTTTATTAAGATAAGACAACAAATTGCAGTATATCCAAGTTTTACATCCATTCAATGTATATTCAAAGAGTCTGCCAAGTATGTTTCCAATGCCTCCGTTAAGGCTTTTTAAGTTTTTTGTTTTGTTTGGTTTTAGCATGTTCACATGTCTTATTACAATTCATCCCTCGGCTGTTCAACAAGACACTTCAATTTGTCTGAGAGCTTTGGTTCTGCGGACTGTTTTCAATTGCAGTAATTTAAGGCATTGATTTATGGTGTTTGTAAAGGGCCTTGACTTTTTCTTTTTGTACGTTTGGGTATCCTCTTGATCAATGTTAAACAAATAAGGTTTGTTTTGTGCTTTACTGTATTATGTATTCTTGCCGTAAAATAAATGTGATAAATCATCATTTGAATTTAACAGATTAGAATCTTGTCGAAGGATGGTTTTTTTTGTTTTTAAATGATGAAAAAAAAAATCTCCCAAAACATTATTACATGTCATACTGATGTCATGGTTTCCTCAGACTTCTTAAGCCGGTAAGAAATTTTTTTTCCAAAGTCACCGCGCAACAAACAAGTGAAAGATCAATTCACTCCTGTTTCGATAAGGGGTTATAGAAAAAGATGTGATTGCTGGCCTGCAAGATCCAGATCCTACTGACATTACACCAGGGGGCATTGTTGAGATGTGGATCTGACTAATTTATGCCAGAAACTTGGGCAGAGGAAGAAAGAATGAATTTCGGTTCGCGTTAGAAAAGAATGCCATACTGCAAGACATCTTTGAAGAGGAGAGCCCGGTAAACCTTTTTGTCTCATGCACCACCACAAACTGTTATTGTTCATAATTTAAAACTGAACAACAACATTGAAAAGCGGGCTGCAAAACCACCTCAATGGAAAGTGGG
>JAQLOL010000019.1:4352422-4379784 GCA_029783665.1 Naso thynnoides
TGTGTGTGTGTGTGTGTGTTTTGTAATTTCAGTAACTCTACTCAACTGAAAATCTATCAAGAGTGCTTTTAGTCTTGTTTATGCCACTTCAAGCCTGAATTGGAATAAGCCAAGGACAATATATGAGTACACCAACCAACGTTTCCTCGTAATACAACTACGTAAGCTGTCTGCAGGCTTTGAGGCTGGCATTGTACTGTATAGAGTACTGTAGATTTACACCTTCAGAGGATGTATTATGCATATTGTGCTCAGATATACTATATGCATGCACATACACACAAACATCCTATGACTCAGCGTCCTTGGGGCTCCTATGACTACAGCCAGACCTACTTTCCCACATCTATGACTTCTAATGAGCAGAGCTAAGCTGACTCAAATGTTACATCTGAGACACGTGACAGGGCAAATCTGTAATGAGGGTGTGACTCCCCACCTCCTAGGTTCATCCCGGCCTGGAGACACGTCCGCACACGGCATGCCGTACAGTTTTTCCTTCGGATCTTGTCAATGATACAGTCATTTCTCCCGGCACACAGGTAGTTGTGCTGACCTACAAAAAAGACAAAACACAGCGTCAGTACTATGGTGAACTGCACATGCAGCTTGATGCAGAACATCAGTGATATTTATAAGTGATGTGCAGCCAAGAGATGAGACAGGGCAATCAAGAGTAAGACAAAGGGGCTAATTTATGCAATACCGAATAATATTTGCATACATTTGTTTACATGATAAGAAGTAAGTGTTTGATTCTTCTTTGGGATCTCTGTTGGTGACTGTTTGCAATGTAGGTCAACACAGAAACCCGTGAAATGTCTAGTAGGATCAGAGATCTACATTTCCCTATTATCACTGTGAAAACGATAGAAATTGTGATTATTCCGCTCTCACATTTTACAATGCATGACTAATGGTGTATTTTACAGTATATGGCATGAGGGTATTAATATTTGCTGGAACCAGGACACTGGCTGAAGCTAGACAATTCCTGACAGTGATGCTAACGTGGCGAGAATCCCTCCTGCCTCCTGCCTAGCCCTTAGCTAAACCCGATGATCTCCCATTTCAGAGCGCTTCCTTCCGCTCCACTAGTTTTTCACTGTACAGCTCCTCTCCTCCTCCACGCTTCATCTTCTCTACGCCTGCGTCTCCATCCCTCTTTTTTTCCCTTTTTCCACACGTCCGCCAGCCTCAGAGCGCCATACGCCCACACACAAGCAGGCTCATGCTCGTGCACACGTACAGTCATTCACTGTCTCACTTCCATACACACACACACACACACACACACACACACACACACGGCCAAAGCTGCTCCATTTGGCAATATAAAAAAAAAAAAACTGCAAATGTTGTATCTGCTTTGACAAACAACTACACACACACATGGAAATCACAAAACAACACAGATGGAGTGGTATAGTGTGGCGTAGTGACCCCAATGACTCCAGTGCAAGCTTAGTTCTACTGGAGTTGATGTTAAAATTGTATATACATCTCAGATTGTGTATATGGTTGTTTGCATGGGCATGTTTGCATGTCAGTGCATATATTTTCGCATGTTTGTCTAGTTTTGTTTATTCCTTCAGAAGTATCTGAGATTTCTGCCATGGACTTCAGCATTTAAACATGAAAGCTTGCGTGTTGTTTACATGCAGTATCCTCAAACATGTACACTCTGTGCATTGCCTTTGTTGTATCTACAGTACAGTATTTGTATTTGTGTGTAGGACTGAGCAGAAGTTGTTTTCTGAGCTAGCAGGAGTAGTGCGCAGTGTGTCTGTCTGGCTGCTGCCAAAAGCCAAGGAACCGAGCTGCAGGAGGAGAGGCAGCAGCTGTAGCCCCACCACTATTTCTGGCTAAATCACATGACCGTTACATAAGCCCATTTTTCTTGCTCTAAAAAACAGTAAACTGCGACACAGGAAACACAACACAGCCATCCCCTTACCCACCCCCTTGTGCACACACACACACACACACACACACACGCACACACACACACACACACACATGCGCACAAGCACACACTCTCGCTTGGATAGGCTGGACCAAATGGCAATTCTGAAAACTCTGGAGCTTTCCTGTCAACTGTTTTGCTCTTTCACATGAATAATGTTAATTGTTTGAGTGAAATGCACTTCATGAGACAGGCAAAGTCGTCACCCAATGGTGGCTATTTTTGCGCGTGACAGTGTGTGTCTGAAAGAGAGAGAGGTTATTTATGCACAGTGTGTGCATGCACTCACATGCCCTCGCACAGCATGTTTACCTCTGAATACAGTATGTGCATTTGATATCAACCCTGCAAGTAGCGGGCTTACTTGTGAATGATAGCTTTTTTCACTCTTATCATGGAAAACATCTTATGATATTGAAAAAAAAAAATCCATTTGAAAACGATTGATTTCTGAAGTCATATAAATCAGTATTTCTACAACTTACCCAAAAATCTATGCATAACTTCTGAGTTTTAAGTTCAAACATTCAGTTTTGCCAAATCTGATAAAGACTTGAAAATTTTCATTAAAGAGAAAGATTCTTCAGATGCTGTATTAAATTTGACTTTATTATGATATCTACTGTCAGTTGTCAGCATTCTTCCTTAATGTAGTGCACTCACACCTACTTTTAGCTAATGATCTTGCAATCTGGCATCAACCAGCTGAGTAGTCTGTGTTGTCTGTCATCTCCAGTATACATCAGATGTGAGGAGAGTCTTCTGAAAGGAATATACTCTTTCCTATGGGGACCCTACTTTAAAAAGAGTAATATACCCAGCAGCCTTCCTGCCCTTAGTACTGTTTATCTGCTTTCCAAACAAAGACCGACACATTTCAGGCCTTTGCTAAAATACAGCCTTTAACCTGACATTTTCAAATAGCCACTAGATTGGGAAAACAGCCTCTCACATACAAACGCTTACCCACATCAATGCTACCACTGGGACTCTTTGAGTGCCACTTAGCAGTGGCTGCAGGTTAAGTTAGTTGCAAGCTTGTATGACAGAAGCAAGATGTCATATGACTAAAGGATGTGCTGAAATCTATGTCAGTCTCAAAGATTAATTATCTGCTCACTAAGCTGCGATTGTCATTTATGGGTTTTATGCAACCTAATAGCCAAAAAAAGAAAAAAGAAGAAAAAAAAAAGGAAACAACAACCAACCAAAAAACAGACTTCCCAAAAGCGTATTAGTTGTGACCACTGAGCCAGTGGTATTCAAATCACTGCCTTGCAAAAGCTCTGCTACTCCTTGGACAATACACAAACAGCTGTGTTGGATTTGGCTCTACACAATTAACTTCCTGTCTGGATCATTATAAAAGAGGGTGCAGAAAAAAAAGTAGGATGTAAATAGAAGCTGTTATTTTGTTTACTATGTCTCCACTTCTATAATAATGTGCTATATCTCAGTTGTTCTATGCATCTCCTTCGCACAAAGATTTTCCCATCTGTTGCCTTTACACATAATGCATGAAGTCATTATTTAGACCTCAATATGGTATTTGGAAGCGTCAAATGGACAAAAGCAGCCAGTTATTGTAGTATTTATGAAAAAGTACTTGGAATTTAAAATCTATTTTACAGTACTTTCTTTTGCAATGCATTCACAGCAGCAGCACTACAAGTTATTTGTCAAGAACTTCTGATGTTCAGTGGTGATACAAATTAAAGGCATATGTTTGGTCGTGCAACCAGAGGTTACAAAAAACATTTATGTGCTTCCAAATGAAATAAATCAAAGTCGTTCTCACTGCTAACATTTTTCAGAATATAGGGTTACAACAAAAATATGCACACTTGGCTGTACCTTCTTTTTCATCAAAGCTGTTTAAAAGTATTGCTTAAATGCCCATCCAAAATGTAAAACTGTCATTCAAAAGGTGCCAATGTGGAGTAATTTCACTTGATATCAGTATTTTTTTGACTTCTACTTTAAATCTGATTTTTACACATGAAGCAACTGCATGTGACACACACTTTACAGCATGCAATACAAGTGTTTGAAAAGGCCAATACTGGCATCAAACAGTACTGCCGCAACACTCTGCACTACTGTATCTTTAATGAAACAATAATCAGTTAAGACAGTGATAAAGCCCATCAGATTTCCACTGCTTATTTGTTTGAGCACAATAGGTGTAACCCACTGACTGCACTGTATCTTTTTTGCATTGATGTCAAACAACAAAGGCATCACCAGGGAGCAGGAAGAGATGAAGGTCAGATTATATCCACTGGAGAGCCATCAGGCCTGCAGGTCAGCGCAAGCCAGGTGAACTGAGGACATGGAGGAAGTATTGCGTGCATATACTGTACGTGTGTGCTATATATACAGACACAAGCAGTTAAACATGCAGAACACCTGTTACTGTAGTTAGAGATTTCATAGGTAGGCAAAAGAAAAGAAAAAAAGAGAGAGAATTGCTGCATTTCTCTGTTTCATATCATTGTAAATTAAAAACATTTGTGCTGTAGACTGTTGGCCAGATTAAACAAGCACTTTGGAAATGTGAACTTAGCTTCAAGAAAAGTGTGCGGGTCATTTTTAAAAATATTTCCTACTTTTTTTTTTACAGGGTAAAAACACAACTGGTGTGTTTCGTTATAAATGATATAATGTGTTGTTATAAAAAAACAAATATATTAGTTGCAGCCTTAATATAGTGCATGCTCTTGTGTCTACTTCTAAAGTAGTAATGGTGTAAAATACACACACATACTGTAACTGAAAATTTATCTAGGCTGCATTCGAGAGACCCTTCCTCAGGCTGCATTCTCCGACCTAAATGCCTATTAGCAATGTGGGTCACACACACATACTTACAGTAAGCTTATAAGATTAAATTTCTACCTAATGCTGTTTACCTGAATTCCTCTACTACACTGTGTGCCTGTGCCTGCGTGTCTGTACTTGCCTTTGTATGTATGGTGTGTGCCGTTTCTGATCAAAGAAACTCTGATGTGAGTCATGAGTTGGGGAGCACAACAGTCCTAAATGGCTCCATTCCAACCATTGTTACATAAGCCTCTCACACACAACCTGAGGCATTCACTCCGGCACCGGAGCGAGGCCTTCATTCCCCTAGCTGAAGCTGAAAAAGACGGGATTGGACGACAGAGCTGCCAGTCAAGGTGATTCATTGTAAGACGTGTCCTCAGATGACCTCTCCCACAGAGGCGGTACCAGAGAGTGGGGTTTCAGATTGACACCAGTGCCGCTTAAAGCACGACCCAGCCACATTGCAGAATACAGTGAGGCCATAACAAGGTTTGACTTATGCCTTCGTAAAACCTCTCAGTTTAATAAGAGAAGAGCAAAAACAGCGAGGGAGCTAAAAGCAGATCCTAGTATTATTACAAAGAGCAGACATGCCAAGCCACTGATGACATGTGAATAAAAAGCGAGTGTTCAACCCTTCAAATGCGCTCCACATGGAGCCGTTTATTGAGTGCAGCTGTCTTGTATCAACAAACTAGTCTTTAGTGGAGTGCAGGAGAGAAGCACAAACGCGTTCAGCTATTTCCACATTTCATTACTGATGATAACACATACTGTATTTACAAACTGTTTTGTGTTAGAAGGCATTCTTCCCATGGCGCGGGATAAACGTTTATGTGACGAATGTGGCCTCTAAATTGGCTGCAAGTTTGCTTCTGACAGTTGAGTCAACAGTAGCAATACAGCTGCAAAATTTGTAAGCTTCAAATAAGTTAGTATCCAACTTCTTTTTGTTTACTATACAAGAACATTAAAAATGTGACTGAATAAGATGTGTGTGTACAAGAGCAGCAATACTGTAAACTAAGATAATGGGGGGGGAGTAGTGAATAGGAGAGCCGGTGGATGAATGTTTCTTTTATGAAGTGAGTACGTGAGCACATAAGTGCTTAAAGACTGAATTGAGGACATTTGAGAAGCTCACAGCCACAGAATGGTTGGTGCACGATTAAGTATTTCTATATGCTGCCTGGGACCATGGTTGTGAATTTTATCATTCACAGTTCTGATAGATATGACAAAAAATTAAGTTGAATGAATATTCCCTCCCTTTAGGGAGACAGTAAGTGCACAGATTTGGACAGTATAATGCAGATGTGGTCAAAAGATATTTTAAACACATGGGCAAAATGTAAGCCTACAACATAGACTTCAAAGAAAATCTGTGCAAAACTCAGGTAATATAGAATAAAGTTATGTATCGATGACTAATCTGACAGTTGGACAATTTCATCTGATCTGTTGATGACTTCAGAATGCTAACTAGCTCTGTGGTGAAGGGCTGTGAGCCTGTTAGTCGTCCAATGAGCTACAGCTGACCGAGAAAGTTGGTTCCCCCGAGGCAGGCAGTGCCAAAAGAAATTAAGCATGGGCTGGATTATTCCCCTTACACAGATGCCCGTTCTCTATAGTTTTCTTTTATATCTCGCATGCCAAGTCGAAGTTTTTCACTTTGAGAGAAAAGAGGAGGAGAAGAAGGCGGAAATATCGGGAGAAGGGTGGAGTGGAACGTCTCCTCACGTCCTAACTTACACCTCTCCGCCGTTCACTGCTGACACATCACTTTCCATCCCTCGCCCTGTTTCTTACTCGCTCTCTCAGCTCCTCCTCTCTTTATCTCTCTGTCTGCGTCTGACTTTTTCTTTGTCCTTCCTCCACCCCTCCCTCACTGTATCTGTTTCACTGTCCTCTATCTCTCTTCACTTTGCAAAATCCTTCTCTCAGTATTTTCATCCCATGTCTCCCACCACCGTACCTCTCTATTTCCACCACAGCAGCAGCAACAGCAGCAGCAGCTGTGGAGGGGTCGAGTGAGGTAACAGCTCGCTTTGCACATCACAAGGGCATACATCTCACACGCAACCTTGATGACATCACACCAATGTATGGGTTGCCCTTATTACGCTTTCATAGTTTGAACCGTTGGAGTTGTTTGGCAGTGCAGAATCAATAAGGAATCAAACACGGAGGGATACTCAGAAAGATAAAAAGTGCTGCATTATATTTGAAGGGCATCACAAAATCACTGAATCAATTTCGGTATAATTACATATCATATATGACAAATAAGGTTTTATAGTGTAATCAAAGTCCCTTCAGAGATCTGATCTCTTCAAAGTCTCTCCTGACTGGCACCTTCACTCAAAGTCAGATCTTTAGCGTCTGCCCCTCTCTCTTAAATGACAACACTTGGAGCAAGAGCAAAGGCATTTCTGATTTGATAACCCAAGTCACCAAATATGGTTTCAGGTGTCCGTAATAACGGTATGTAAATATCAGTATCATCAGATTTAGGCACCATTTGATTGGGAATGAGTGCATTTCCTCCAACGGTAAGGCAAACTCCCACAGGCTTGTTTGCTTTTTTTTCTTTCTGCTCTGGATCTGAAAGGGTGTGTTTGCATTCAAACACTTCTTAATGACTTAGGCCAAGGCCTCAGGCAACAGGCACAAAATGAAAAGCACATTATGGCTGCGGCTGATTTTCCCAAAGCTAAATATAACATAAAAGGCAGCTGTAGGAGAATTACCTTCTGAATGTGTTTTTCCCAATGTGTCACTCAGCTTGGTCACAGTCTAAAAATGTAATGTAGCGTCTTCTGTCATTTTTAATGATCATTTAGAAAAAATAAAAATGTAGCAAGACTACTTAGATTAAACAGCAGTGTGTTTGATTGAACAGCGTAGTGCAAATAGAACCAGCGTTGACTATTGGTTAATAATTGCTGCAAAAAGTATCAGAAAAAACATGCTGCCTAAATGAAATAAACAAGCTGCTTCGGTGCTTTCCACTATGTGTTTTCTGATTGAGCCTTTCAAACTTGCCCCTATCAGGAAAAGGGTTATTATCTGAAAAGGTGGAAATTACTGAAAGCAGTTATTGTATTTTAACACATTTTCTCAATAACATTTCCCAGCTGGAAAAGCTGTAGGTGTGTACCACAAATTTAAATTTCCATAAGTTACTCAAGTGTTTATAAATTGAGCCGAACGTCTGCCAAAACTCTTGAGGCCACAGTTGTCAGTTAAGGTAGTATTGTTTAAATTAACGGATACTGACTGAAACAACTGTAAGAACCAGTTTTGGCTTAATGCAATATAAATGAAGCTTGCTGAATAACAACATTATACTGGCACAGTGGCTTTCCCCTCAGTTTTTCAAGTATTATTTTTAGGATTAGACTTTAAACAATGTATGTCACTCTTCTCTAAACAATGAAGCACAAGATGGGTTTTCTTTTTTAAATGTTCAGTATAAGAAAACAACCCTAACCCTGCAACAAAAGATAACATGTGGGCAAATTAAAAAAAAATAAAATAAAAACCTTCACTATTTCAATAACACATCGTTTTGTGTTCATAAAAACACTGCATATAAAACAACCACATCAAAAAACACACTCACAAATTTGAAAACACACAAAACAATGTGTTGAAAATATAAAAAAACAAGTACAAGGCTGCAGATTTGACCCAACAGAAAAACACATGAATATAAAAATGACTGATTCATTTGTTGTAAGTTTAACACTCACATTCTGCAAAGAGCAACAATATACAGTAGCACGATGGTTCCCAAAGTGGGGGTCGGGACTCCCCAGGGAGTTGCAAGATGCATTCCAAAAAAACAAAAACAATTTTTTAAAACAATTTAAAATTGCATATTTAACCCATTTGTTGCATAAATTTTGGTTAGATTCTTGCTTATAATCATTCTTAAATTTCTTTAAAATAATATTATGGTTGTTAGGCTGCTGCTCTTTTGTGTTGTACTGATGCCTATGTTTGCATAGGCCTAACAGTGCATGTGCAAAGTGGTGCACAACGTTACACGCCACATCTGGGGTTGATGGCGGTCCCTAGTCCCTGGCACTGTTATTTTAGGGGTCGCTAACCGAAAAGTTTGGGAACTCCCACAGTAGCAGTAGCTGCGTGTGATGCATGAAATAGTTGGCCAGTGGAACAGCAGTCTACATCTGGTTGAGTAAGAATAACCAGGCTTGTAAACTTGCTAATGATAAGCTGGTGTTACAGAGCAGGTTGGCTATGTCCATTTGTGGCAAAATTGCCAGCAAGCCAAATTTGCTGAGGCTTGAAGGCAGTCTTTTTTAAAGGAAGAAGTTTTTTAGTGTGCAGTAGCAAATGAATGAGCCCAGGTTCTAGGCTAACACTGGCTGGCTATATATCCTATTGTAGCTACTGTCAGTTTGCTTTAAGTGGAAAACACGAGGCGGGGCTTTACAATTAACATGAAGTGAACCGCTTTATCATTTTTTTTCCTACTGTTCAAGTGAAACACGTGGGGAATGAACTGAGTTGGTTTTTCAGACCCGTTCAGCTCCTCAATGTGTCTAAACATGTTGTGTTGCTGCTGTTACAGTTACATTTATAGTCCACAAGTTTCTCAGTTCATGTATTTGGACAAGAAACTTGAAAAAGATCTGAACATAGATTGCAATTACTAAGTAGTCAAACTAGAATTTGTTGTTTCCAGGATCACAAAGTAATTAATCTTAGAGATATATTCAACTGATAGGTAAAGAGGAAAAACATTTTCGACCAAAAGTAACAACTACAAGTGAACTACAATGTAAAACCATTGTTGCTGACTACAACTAGACTGTAAGTATGAAGGATAAAGTAACTAAAATGTGACTGAAACTAGACAGTAAACTGAAAATAGCTGCCAAAATGAACACTGGTTGCAATGTGGTCAGGTCTCTCAGCCACCCGAGAGAAGAACTAAGAGGTGACATCTTGTTTAAACGTAAGTTAATGACATACCTTCTACTGCTCTTTTGAAGAAGACTTTGCAGCTTCCACATGTCACAACACCGTAGTGGCATCCAGACGCTTCATCTCCACAGACCAGGCACACTTTAGCCGTTGATGATGGTTGTCTAAGTGGCGAGCTGCAAGGACACACAAAAACACGTATACACATTTTAAGACCAGACATAAATCAAAAAGACTTTTCAAAAGTCAACAACAAAGCCAGGGCAGGCTGTCCCCTTCCTGACAGTGCTTCTGCCTTCAAAACCTTGTAATACAGTCTTGAGCTCATAGTGGCAGCACAGTGTGACTTTCCATAAAGATGTCTGCCAACCAAGAGATGAGGGCTTTGCAGTCAACTGATTTAAAGCTTCCCAAGACTTACAAAGATGGCAATGACAGAGTTAGGGGGAGATTGCTTGAATTCAATGAGGAGTGAGACACAGAGCAGAATGTAGAATTTTGAGATCTTCCCCAGACATGTTTTAAACATGGAAAAATGTTACTATGATTAAGACTTTGTTTAACATTGGTATCCTACTTTGAAAGAAAAAAGCAAATAGGATGGAGAGACATCAACTCTTTCTTCCTCAGTGAGAAATTCAAGACCTTTCAGTGACACGCCTCGTGCCCTGAACACCAACACTGGTTGCAGTAGGTTGACCAGATAAAGAGCAGTGTGCATCAAGACAGCTAACGTTAGCATACAGAAATGTTTGAGCCTCAGATTAAGGCTCTAACATGTAAAGGATGCACATGAAACTCAGATTTTAGAGAGCACACAGACGTCCCCCTTTTATCAGAGGAACATGAAAACACCTTCGTAGTAAGAAACTTTGCACCAATGTAAGTCTATAGTAGGTCTGGGCCATATGGCTTAAAATAAAATCCCTGATTTTAATGATAATGAATAAAGTGAAAACTTAGCTTTAACCAAACTAAACCTTTAAAAAAAAAAAGGTTTGATCAAACATTGACGAATCCCCCAATTTAGGATTAATAAAGTGCCAGCCTAACTTTCACTAAACTTCACTTACAAAAAATAAGAGCCCAGAGCTGAGAGAGCCGAAGGCTACCGTATTAACCATAGTTACAGAAAAAAACAATTTTCACGATTTTCATTTTTTCACATTGTCCAAACAAATTAATTTGAATTTTGATCTAAAATCAATTTATCATCCAGCCCTAGTCTATAGGTCAGAATGGTCAAAGTCAGACATTTTAGGGGAGACTCTGGACAAAAATAAAACAAACCAAAGAGAGAATAATCTTTACTGCCTAATTGTGTAGTCTATACAACTAGTTCAGCATAAAAAAATCAAAAGTGAGAATCAGTACTGATGTGTGCTGTACTATAAGTTGATGGCATGCTGTCATTATTTACTCTAAGCAACAGCCAACAGGCAACAGAACTGATGACAGTCTGCCACAGTTCTGCCTAATCCAAAGCATTGTTTACTTTGGCATCATGTTTTGCTTTCACTACTGACTTCTTCCTACAATTACATGATCATGAAAGCTCAGAATGTACAGTATGTTTTCAGGGATGCAATTCTTAATGGGAGAGTTGGTTAAGAGTCGCAGTGGGTGTCAAAGGTAGTGGATATTGATTTCTGTCTGTAGTCAGTCCAGGTACAAAAGAGACGTGCTCGAAACAGTTTACTACAGTGTTTAACTGAAAAGGACACACAGTGCGAACAAAGTAGGGCTGTGTCACATTACCTAAATGTGTATTTACTTAATTCTTCAGATTTATCTCGGTAATTATAAATGTATTAATAAATTCCTTTCTTTTTGTCATAAATGCATTAAATTTCTGTTTTATATGGGCTTACTTCTGTGATGTTTGCCTAATTTCAATTAATTTAATCACAATATGACTGTAGAACTGTCAGTACATTTATTCTAAGGCTACAGAAGCACATTTACTATAGGTTGTTAGGAAATTCACATCATTAATTTGGTAAGTTTTGTTAATTGTCAGAGCAGTTATTATACATATACATAGACAAACAAATAAATAAACAAGTATTAGATTAAAACAGATTCTCTTTATTAGTATAAACATATATGTTTGCCAGAAAGTTACATGAAGCTGTAGCACAGGAATTATCAAAAATGCTTTAGACGTCATTCAGAAAACACTGTGGCCATGACATCGTATAAAAGAGCACCAACAAGTCTATTTGTGAACCGGACACATTTCTTGGTCATAATGTGCTTTGAAATCCTAACTCCTTTTCAAAATTATCGTCACTTTATTTGTTTTGGTATTTTAATCGACAAATGCAGATTCTTTTCAGCATTGATGCTTGCTTGAAAAATCCAGTTTCAACATACCTCGAGTCAATATACTGTATGCAGAACTGATGCTAAGCTATGAACTAACCTTTTGAAGAATTTATGTCCAAAGCATACCCAAGGACATTATATCTATTTCTCAAACCAAGGTCTGCTAAATGGAGATGTAAAACAAAAGATAAATGGAGGGTGAAAGGTAGATACAGTGTGGTATGAAACGTGACATGGTTTCATCAGTTCGTAGAGCAAGAATGCCCTACGGACAAAGCTTTGTGCATGCATGGAGCATACAGCTAAATGGTGTGAGTAAAATTTGAAAAGGCCCATTATATTAGGGTATGCTAACTATTTATGCTGCTTATTAATAGATTTATATTGAATGAGTTGGCTTTTACATATAATAAAAAATTAACATACATTTGCCGTCTGGGTATATTAAAAGCTTCGTGCATTTCAGGTTAGCTTCACACATGGAAGAATTAGCATAATTTTTAATAAAACATTTCCCTTCATGTGTATACACATACACGCACACACACACACAACACATACACACAAAGAACACAACATGTAGATGGGTACAAAGAGAGAACACCTTGTATCAAAACATTCAAAGTGGCCTCAGCTTCCCCTTCTTTTCTGTGCTAATTACCTCTCTCCCATCTCAATCAATAACATGCAAGGTGATTGTCTGGTTAACATTCTCCTTACATCCTTCATCAAACCAGCTGCCAAGCACTCTCTCTCTCCTCCCCTCTCTCTCTTTCTACCTCGCTCACTCTCTCTCATGCACACACGTTTCCTCCAGGGGACTAGCTGGAAAGGGGTACAGCAATAGCACACTCAGATACGATCAGGACCACTGATCTAATTCCCTCTTGTCCATCTACACACACATTCAATTTGTTAGGACGCTTAGAGGAGTCTCTGGCGAGGTGTTTGTCTGTCTAGATCTTGCTGGCACAGGGCCCCATGGTTTCAGCTAATATGAGTGTGAGTGTGTGGATGTGTGCACGCACAGATCCAATCCATGTCAGGCGGTGTTTCTCAGCATGTTAATCTACTGAATATTCCACCATACATTGGCCTTTTTCACACTATTACAATGCAGCGTTAACAGGAAGAATCTGCGGCAAGAAAAACAGGCCTGGAACGTCTACGAGCCAAGAACAACACAAGCAGCTTAAGAGAGGATGCTGCTAATGTCCAGTCAGTGGTCTACCCTTTAAAAGTGCTGTACATTAAAACCTTGTTGCTGCATGCCAGCCTGCCTGCCTGCTGGTCCACCAACAAGGTGACTTCCCCTCCCTCAGAGAAGTATATAGGTCATTCAGTCTCTCTGCTTATGAAACCAGAGCAGACAGGCCAGGCTGCAGTGACTGTGCACCAACGGCTGCCAGTAGCCCAAAACTAAACAAAAGCTACCAGACATTCCCAATTCAGGTTGTCACAGCAGAGATGTTAGCCCACAGTTTGTCAGCATGCAGGATGTGCGAGAATAATAATAGAAATAGGTTTTAATTAGCTCAAGAGGAAAAGGAAATCACATGTCAAAATGAGCTTCAGTCAGAATTGGATGTGGGAAATTGTGGTTAAATGTTGTGGGTCTTTCAACGTCACTTTCCCCAAGAGGTCACGCCAAATGAAATCCTTTTTCATGTGACTTCTTGTTCAGAGCTTAAAATATTCTAAGGTTGCAGTTTGTGTCTGTTTCAATGACAGCTTAAAAGCAGATGTACTACTGGAAGTAGCAGCAATTCACACCGTTATTTCCTGCATGTAAATTCTTTTGTCATCCTTTATTTCCAACTGTAAACACAAAGCAAAACCAGAGAGAGGGAAATTTGTATTTGTAATGTTAAGCATGTTCATTTTAGGAAACTGCAATGTACAGTATAACTCAAAAATACCTCCAAAAAGTTGTGCAGTTTCGTGCATTCTACTTCTATGAACTTGGACGGTGACTTTTTTTTCTCGACCCCTGTCTTCTCTATTTCTGGGTACCGTCTCAGACACACTCAATGGGACTGACTGCACAGATCAAAGGTCTCATTCTTCGCTCCAGTTGTTGCTTTTTCCCATCCTACAGAAACCCCAGGGCAGCGGTTTCATTGTTTCCAGTGTCCTTTCATCTTTAAAGATAACACACAGAGCTAACAACTGATTTAGTTGCTGTTTATTTCCCATGAGGATACAGATGAGTGCAAGTACACAATGCCTGTTTCTTCTCACAGAAAATGTACAAGCAGCAATGTGTACCCCTTGCTAACTCTAAGCTGCTTCTCAGACCATCATGATGTGCAGGGAAGATATCAATGAAATTCCAAACAGAAAAGAAATGTGAGAGCTGGAAGCTGGACCATGCCCACTGTGCCCAATAAAATGTGTGAGGACCGAACCGCACGACAGATGTTTGGGCTCAAATTGGCCTCATGCTTTCTCAGAGTAATTCGGATGTCACACTGGGAGCATTCTACAGATCGTTCAAATATCTCCACCCTCTCTCAGCTGTGGATGGAATGCTAAATCAGCTAAGACCAGAAAGGAGTGCCAAATATTTATCATAATCCAGAAATATTGCACTTGATGATCACAATTGGGGTTTGAGTGCTGGAATCTACAATCTACATTGACTGTAAACAGGCTGAAGTGGGTTGAAACACAGGTCAGAAGTCATACAAGCAAGAAATAACTAGGACACTTACTTGCCATCAACAGAGCATGAAGTCAAAGAAATCTAACATATTATAGATACAAAGGAAGTTAATGGCAGCTATAGCCATTCAGAGGTTATCAAGATAACATCATTATGGGTGAATAATGGGCCATGAGGCAGCTGTATAGGAGAGGACAGCAGGGCCCACATGGTAAGAATGAACCCAGTAACCTGCATAAGTACATTATCATGACAGAGTCAGTAAACAAGCAGCTGAACCACAGGCACAGTTCTGCTGAATAGAAAAACAGTGTCCAAATCATGCATGTTACAGTAGCTGCCTTTACATGGACTCTAATTTTCCACTAAAAATCTAAATGATACCAATCAAAAATAAGAACAGCCAAATTAGAAGCATTTTTCAGTAGCGTTGAGAGGTGTAAACCTTTTATAATCGGATGAATGAGGAAACATTGTTGCCTAATAGCCCCAGTTGCGATAATTATATTTTTCCTCAAGTGGTTCCTTCATGTGGGTGTGACATTAGCTGATGTGATAAAGTTTATGGAAGAGACAAAAATCTAGATAACATATAAAGTAAAAACCACTACAGTAAGACTTTTTCCAATGGCTTGAAGTACATATTAGTCATACATAATTAACTGTCACTCCCATAAAAAAATTAGAAATTAAGACAATAAAATACCAGATTTTTAAAAGAGTCTTTGTGTTGTTGTCATGACCAGCTTCATCAAATAGTTATTACTTGGTGTTTGGCTTTAACTAGTGAAGCAAGTTTAAAAGATGAAATTTCGTTCAAATAACTGAAGTTTGGCAAAAGGGCAAAATGTCAAATTAACAAGAAATTCATGCTACATTCAAAATCATGGTGTTTTACAAACCGTTTAATGTGCTTATTTACTGATAAGCAAAGGAATATAAAATTGTGAGCAGAACCACTCTGGGCATGTCAAAGAGTAATATTCTGATTATACGCATTTATAAATGTATCAGATAATTTTTTTTTTTTTTATCATCCGTGTTAATAGTTGGAATGTCGAATTCAAATGATTTCAATCTGCTGAAGAAACACTGTCCATGAAACTGCAGCTGCTGTCTGGCGCACACACACACTTGTGTACTTTACTGTATTTACACTGCTGTTGAGCCATCCGCCCACTGCAAAGATAAATTTGTGTGTATGTGTGTTTTTGAGCAGACACACTGGCTCGTTCATTCTAGAGGCTGTTATCACTGGGATAGTTCAGACAAGTACCACAGCCTCCCTGACCTGGCCCTCATGAACGAGAAGCATCCTTGACTCTGCAAAAAGAAAAAAAACACAGCTTCCATGGTACAGTAGCTCTCTACAGTCTGGCCTACAGTGTTTATGTAATACACACCTTGGCATGCTCAAAAACCTTAAGCTAGATCATTTCAAAGAATATTTATGTAACACACACAACTTGGCATTTTGGAAAGGTAAAGGTAGATGAGTTTAAACAAGCTGAGGGAGATGTAGAGGAAGAGAAAGAGGACAAAATGGCTTATATAACCATGCGCAGACAGTATAAACATTAGGTTGACACCCACTCACCGCCTCTCAAAGGGAGAGAGGTCTTATGGGTAGTGCTAGAGAGCCACCAGGGATTTATTTTTCCTGGTGAAGGTGACCCTGGCATTGGGCAGAGTACCTGAGCATACAGAAATATGAGATTTCCGCCTTTGCCAGGCTTGTGTTACACTTGTGTTAAGGTTATGATATAATCTACTCTGTATGGCAGCCAAAAAAATGGTAACCTTTAAGTGTTGTGCATGTGTCATGTGTTTTAGTCAGGAGGAGTAGTCATTTTTTTCGTGTTCAAAGTTGACAACTTTGTCTGTATTTTCTGGTAAAATACACTGGATAAAGACTGAAAATGTTTGGCAAATGAGGCGATCTCACCATCAAACAAACTGTAGTTCCCTGCAAAAAAAAAAAAAAAAAGGCAAATTTGCTGTCTGATGGAATCTGGTATCCCGGCTGTGATTGCATCCCTTGTTTTAAATTCCAAGCTGTTGTGTTGTCTCCCATCCAAGGCTTATGCCTGCAAACTTTAAGTGACCTTCCCCATAACAGCAAATCATGATTATCTTTCTCCTATAAATCCAATGTTTTGAATGTAAACAAAGAAATTAGACAAGTCGGAGAAATGCATGCAAGCAAACACACACACACACACACACACACTGGGCAGTTGATAGAGGCTCGACTACAGTATCACCGTGATCTACACACAAACACACACACAGGAATCAGTTTGTACTCAACATGTCTGAAGCTGTACCTGCCTTTGACTTTAAATTACACCAAGAGATTTGACAGACAATCTTTGCTGAACTTCGACCTTTTTGTCAGTGTGCGGCTGCAGCTGAATGACCTGGGGGGGTCACACAGAGACAGTGAATGGCTTAAAGACAGTGGGATTGACGCTCAGCTGCTTTTAATTATCTGGACCTGTTTGACCATTTTACCTTCTAGATCTCTGTCACACAAAGTGAATAAAATTAATCACCTGAGATATTGTGGCTAAGTGGCAAAGCACACAAGCATGAATCACAGGGAGATGTAGCAGGATGTTATTATCATGTCAGAGGATTGTCGTAGCTGGAAACTCCCATAATTCATGCTTGTCAAGGACAGCTAGGGACTGATCACATCCATACAGTATAAAATTAGATGCTAGATGCCACTGCATTCCCAAAGCTTCGTTCCTAGTTTTTGTGTAAGTACACAAACTTTAACTCGGTGTGAACACTGCTCATATGCTGGTAATGAACGATGGTTTGCATAGTTTTTGTACTTTTCAAACTGCACAAAAACTTAACAAACTTAAGTGCTGCCGTATTAAAATTCTGCTCTGTGCATAATGCCAAAACGGGAAAAATAAACAATTCCTATACAGTGTATGGGGTCAACACACCCACTCATTCATTTCTGATCATATGCAGTCCACACACTCATTTACACACAGAGCACGAACCAGGCCAAAGATCTTCATTGCTGCAAGGAACTCAATTTAGATGAATCTTGCATCTAAGCTTTGGAAATCATGCATCCATACAAGGCTGAGAAGAAGGTTTATGTTGTGCCAGCACATTTGCTCGCTGACCTCAAAAATTTTCTTCATTTAAAGAGACATTTTTCAGAGCTAGAGGTGGACAGAGCAGTTGTATAACTTATTTCCGGCAAAACAACAACCTGCAAAAACCTGCACCTGTGACATAAACACATTTTCTTACAAAACACAGCAATGGCCTTTACTACTCTCAGTTCATCCCAATGAAAACAGTCCTGCTATTCATCGTAATTCATAGAAGCATCAGCAAATCTCTTCATGTTCTACACCACTATTTTTGTTTGGTGACAAAAAAGTCTTTACTGCCCGAAAGGAGTTAGGTTCTCATGTGGCCCTCACACTGGTCTCTCACTGATCACCACGGTTTCTGTTTTTAGCACCAAGTTTTCCAAAATACTTTGCTGAAAACAGACACAGCCACAAAACAGCTGGAAACACAAATCAGCTGACTCTGTGAGAAATACACTGTTGGCCACTGAGTTGATTTCCAGGCATGGGAAATCAAGAAACAATGCAAACAAGCAGCCGGTGATAAAAACTCCGTTCAACACATGAAGGAACATGAAATACCAGTTCTGTGACTTAAATCATATTTCCCTCCTCAACATAAACCTACATGATAACAATAAAAATAAGCACAGTAGATGGCCTAAATCTAACAAAATACACATGAAGGAGCCTGTTTTCACCACCTTTGTGAAACATGGCTCAATACGCTCTCTAATCTAACTAACTGCCACGAATATAAACAGAAACAGACCACTTCAAAGCTTTGCTGCTAGACTGGTTTTGTTATAGACACAAATCCTTTGATTTTAGTGGCATGGATGAACTCTAGACCTGGCCTCCCCGGGTGTTCCCATTTCAACTCTCTTAACAGCTTACTTTGCTCTCTCCCACCCACTCCATGCAATACCTGGCTCCTTACCAATGTGTCCACTGCCAGGTTCAGGCCCTGTAGCCTGTGCAGCAGGTGACCTCCAGACTCAGCTTAGAGGCCCTGGGACAAATGAGAAAAACAAATCCCTAGAGAGGGAGATTATCTTTAAGGGATCAGCCCTGACCTGAGCCACCTCCATGCCACATACTCCTTACCTCTGTTCTTCACTTTTGAGTAACAGTTAACCTCAGTTTACCTTCCCCTTGTTAAGCGGTCTGATCAATGAGCTTACCACGAGTTAAATGTTGAGCTTTAAATTCTTAAACCTTAAAAAACAAGTTAAAATAGCCTGTTTCCAGAAAAAATAAATGTGTTAAAAAATATCTTATTCAAAAAATGACCTTTTCCTTTCCCATGTAATTCAAAAAGGCTTCACTCTGAATGTAGGTTAATGTACACTGGCGCTGACACATGTTGCCAACAACTCTACACATTAGCTGTCACATGCGATCATCCTCAACACCCACCAGTCATTTGCAATTCTGCTGGGACAAACATGGAGGAAGAGCAGGCAGGCGGTCCAGCGCGTGCAGAGAGGAAACGCTGTGCACACAAAACATAATACATCAACGTACAGTACATACTGTGGGAATAAAGTTGTGTATGCGGCTGCCAAGTGTTTCCGCCTGCAGTGTTTATTATATGTATAGTTGTATAATCTAGTGGCTCACCAAAGTTGCAGGGTACAAAACCACAACCTCAAGAAGTGGGCTGTGCATGGTAGCCAGAGTGAAGTTTCTGGTTGGCTCAGATCCAGGTGGTTAGCACCACGGCAGCACATTCTGCATGTTCACTCAAGGACTGCTGAGAGCTGCTCTCCAGTCGGCTTCTCTATAGCATTTGACAGGTTCAGCACCAGAAGAGCAGCGGTATACCTAGCTAGCGCTCAGCCACCTAGCTTAAACTACTGCTGACAGCATCTATCAGGAGCCAATCAGGTAATTACAACAAATATGTAGTGATAAAAAAAATTCCACAGTAACAAAATATGGACTTTTAGAGGCTTGTTGCCTACAAAGTTATTATCATTATACTGTTTTTGACTGTTTATTGTTTGAATAGCATATCTGCACTTACGTCCTAAGCACAAAGGAAGATTGGTTAAAGCTTTACTTTTAAATTTTAATGTTTTACAGTATAAAATACAAAATAAATCAAATGTATACCATTCTGCTGTATTCTTCTTAATGAGAGGTAAATGCACATAACCTCAGAGCCAATGAATATTACTACAGTTTGTCAAGCAGCATCAAACCTACTTATTGTAAAGCTCACATTATTTTTTACTGCAGGTCAACTTCTGACCTCAAAAGTACAAAAGGTCCCACGCATATGGAACAAAATGCAAAAGAAAAAGAAGGTTAGAGGGCAAAGACATACACACATACACACACACACACACACACACACACACACACACACACACACACATAACGTGGGGCC
Source organism: Naso thynnoides (assembly GCA_029783665.1). Lineage (NCBI taxonomy): Eukaryota > Metazoa > Chordata > Actinopteri > Acanthuriformes > Acanthuridae > Naso > Naso thynnoides. The sequence goes on from JAQLOL010000019.1 coordinate 4,372,666, forward strand.
AAACTAAATGTGTCTGTGCAATGACCTTTTTTCAAATTCAGTGTGTTCACCTCCAAAGGATTACAAGCCCAGATGGCCACTGGATGAACAATACAACACCTGCTGAGGGACACAGCGCAATTAGGTTCTCACAAAAAACTACTGCAAAAATTAAAAAAAAAACCCAGTCTGCACAACATGCTTCCAAAGGAACATGTAAGTACTCATATGTTTGAATCTAACACCTGACAGTAAAATACATCTGTGCACAACAGATATCAATACTCTTCTGAAGAGTCTTACTGTAAGCAGGGTAATACTGTACATTTCAATCTGAAAGACAAAGGCAGAATTTAAGTTCAAAGCGTGACTGAATTGTTTTTAGAATATACGCCTGAATCTTTAAGGCGCAATTTGTAACTTGTTGCACATTTATCCTTCACTTACTGCAAAGATTAAGATTTTGAGTTCTATTTGTGAAGCTGGTTTAACTCTGTTATTATGCAATTAAAATGCATCCAACCAAACAGGTTAGGTGAAATAATAGACTGTATATGATTTACTGACCAGATGAGGTTAGCCTGCGATGGTGTTGTCATCAGAATGGGAACAAACCTAATCAACATCTTTCTCATTTCAGACAAAAGTCATGCAACCATTGAAATTTGACTAGATTGGCTGTAACAAAGAGGAAACACAAAACTGCCTTCCTGAAAGAGGATACATGCAGGCAGCTGAATTGTTCCACAAACGTTCACAAGCACTACATCCTGGACGGCACGTCTACGTCTCCCACATGCCTGCCTCCTTCAAGCTCTACCAGAAGACATGTAGCACACCTTGGTCATTATCACACAATGTCCAGACTTGCCTTAAACCATAGTCTCTTATTCTGAGTATATATGTGTGTGTGTGTCTCGCAGACAGACACAGGCTTTGTGCAGACAGAATAAGCAAGGAGGGGGGAGTCAGGGAGAGAGACAGGAATTAAAAAACCAAGAGAAAGGGGCATGCTGTTATAATTAATTGTTGTCAACTCTCATTCATCCCTCACATCATCATTGTACTTATACAGTATGTAAAACACATTGTAGCCTGGAACACTATTCCCTGTCCAAAACAAGAGGTTAAAAATAGCATCAGTCAACGTAACCTTGGCTCAGGTGAGAGTTGCCTCACAGGTATGGCTGACTATTGATGCATATTTAATAAGGGAGAAAGATTTGCAGTGGTGCATGTGGCTGCCCTTTCAGAGCGGGCGCCCATGTCATCTTTCTGGGCTGGCCAATTCCAGGGATGTCAGCAATGGTAAGGCTGGGCTATGGCAGAGAACAGGGGGACGGAGGACCAAGTGAGACACAACTAGGTAGGAAGTGAGAGAAAATATTTAAATTACTGAATTCTCCTGGCTGATTCAGACAGTTTTCTGAGGATAACACAACAATGAATGAATGAATGAATTTATTTGATGATTGAGTAACACAGAAAACACTGCAGTGCAGTCCATACATGCATAAAAAATCATTGAGGATTAAAAACAAAATAAAGCCAAAGGCCTATTTCCATTGTGGTCCTCTTATACAACAGAATGGACATTTGTGAAAGTGAGTCAGTTTGAAAGAGGCACATGTTTGACGTTCATCTCTTGTATGTAGGGCTGACTAATGTGATTTAAATTCTTTTTTAAAAATTATTGTAAAATATGAAAAATGCATTAAAAAATAAGTGTTTCGAACTGACATTCGATTAAATGAACACAGTGTATTGCACGGCATCAGATAGAGCTGCTGATATAATTTGGACAGAATTCTGTAAAACAGTAAGACAAAATGTTCATATCAGTGCTCAAACTATTAGTCTTTTCAAAAATCAAATAAAACTTTTAAAATATTTAAAGGTCCAGCTTTCTCATTGTAAGGATTTGCAGCATTTCTCTGTATCTTATCACTTTAATCTGTACTGTACAGACAAAATGAGGAATTGAAGATGACACCTCAGGCTCTTTGAACTTGTAATGAACATCTGTCCTTATGTTCTTCTGGGTATTTTACAGATTAACTATTTGATGATATCCTTGATTATATTGTCACAATATTTAGACTATCCTTCTAGAGAAAGCTTAGATCCTTTGATACCAGCAAAAAGTCTCTTTGTGTTTTTGATCACAGAATCTTAGCTAGTGCCCTCTTTCATGCTGGACTCTGCTGGGTGCAAGTGGCGAGGGGGCAGAAGTCATCCCCGCAGATGATAAAAACAGGATCAATAAAATGATCTGAAAGGCTGGCTCAGCGATTGGCCTCACTTACTGTGGAAAAGAAAACATGGGCTAAACTAAAAAAGGGTTCCATCCATTACACACTGTTTTTAAACGGGCCCATAAGCTCATTCTGTGAGCGACTAGTGATGCCTCACTGTCGCACTAAATGCATTACAAGGTCTTTTGTTCCAGCTGCCGTCAGATTTTTAATGAACACTTTTAAAATTGGGCTAGACCAATCAGACATTTCAGTGGTTAATCATGTCTCAAACAGCTTTTGCCGGTGTTCATTATTTGTTGTGTACTGTGAATGCAATGCCGACATTAACTATTGTATGCATGAGTTTGGTTGTTGGCATTAAAGGGGTACCTCATTGATTAACAACCCTTGTATCATTTCAAAATTGGGAGTATATTACAATGAATGTTTATCTTTCTTCAATCTTCCATTCACCTGGCTCTCCCGCTATCGTCAGTGTCAAAATGTACACAAATGATGTCAAATGATGCATTTTAGGTCATTTGTGTAAATTTGGGCCTGCCAACTTGGAGGAGGTCAGTGTCAGCGAGCGCTATGTTTGTTTTGAGGGAATTTCGTGTTCTGGCGAACAAAAAACCTTGTTATTGAAAACTACGCATTATTTAATTAAAGGAATGTTCCAATTGGATGGAAAACAACCCAAGAGACCCGGCAAGTACTGTTTTTTGCACCTACTACACGTAGGTAGTACTGGGAATCTTAGTAGGAGTCTTTCTACCAATTTGTGCACTGTGGACCTGGGACTCACACCTTGGGTACAACACAACACAATACCTAAAAAACACTGGACAAACACTAGATAAAAGCACTAAAACTGACGATAATAGCTAATATCACAAAACAATATAACAATATCTGTGTGATTATTTTACAGCTTGTCAAAAAATAAACGTTATCAGTGTCACTCTTTTGTTTGTAGGCAGGCGATGCATTGCACAAGCTACGACCTGTGACAGGCTGTAGCCCCACTGTTAGCAGTTTAGCCCCAGACCTTCGGCTGAACTGCATGTAACATTGCTCTATAATAGCATGATGTTATTTCAAGTGAAAAATGTTTGTCTCTTTCCACAACACATGGTGGGTCAGAATTCAACAACATCTATGTGGTTATTTTACAGCCGTGTAACTCTTGTTTGTGCTACACTAATCTGTGTTTGCAACCGCTCAGGCACAATGCATCTTGGTACATGTAGGGACTGAAAGAACGGCTGTGTGAACGGGACGAACTCAGAAACCTCTGCTTTCTCTGTCAACATAGCACAAAGTGAGGAATTTCTTGTATTAATTGACTATAATTACCATCAACATTAATTGAATATCCATATGAAAGTGGTGGAGTTGTTCTTCAAGTTTCCACACCAGGGAGTAATAAAGCTGTTTAGTCAAACAAGATTTTACTGAAAGTTCATAAATGTTAATACTGAATCGCACTGAAACCTTAAGCTATTTCTATGTGTCAGGTGATCAGCACAATATGAATAACCAACTAGGCCAATAATCAATTAATCATTCATGTCTATGTTGAAGCACAATGCAAAATATTCACTTTTTTTCTGGTTTTCTGTTATGGTAAGATGAATGTCTTTGGGATTAACAGCACTGGTTGGAAGTAAAAACGAGACATTTGAAGACATTCTGTGGGGCTTTATAAGATACTGACTGTGAAACACCAAGTTTTTCTGTTTTCTGATTTTATAGACCAAAATATCAGCAGATTAACTGATAAAACCTACTGTTAGTTGCAGCCTTGAGACAGATTTTTTGTCCAACCCTACTTGTGTATATCCTTACTGACGTCAGCTCACTCTACACATTTATACAAGCAGTACATTTGAGGAAGAGCAGCAGCAGTATGCATGATGGAAATAAAATGGTATGTGATGCTCATCATCTGACTGCACTGTCCTTGCCCTCTTTCTTCAGGCTAGCAGTCACATGCGCACAAATCTCTTCACAAAATACAGTTGCAGGCACATTCGCAAACATATGTAACATTTCTCACCACATTGTAATTCCCTTCACACTGCACTTTTAATAAATCATAACATCAGGCTTTGCCACTAAGACGGCCTTTTCAAATAAAACATTAGCCCAACCAAACACTCCTGGGGCTCAAGATATCTTCCACATTTTCCATCTGAGGAAAATACTGTCGATTCAGAGGTTTCTCTCCTCTCTCTGCTGGTTTTCTCTTCTTCTGCTCACGCTAAATCTCATTGTTTGAGGTGTATGAAACTCTGAAGATTAGGGTAAATACATGACATCTTGAGCTTATCCTATTAATATTTAAGAATGGAAGACAGGTCTCAGGTGGAGAGGCGGGAGCAAAAATTTCTCATGCATGTTCACTTTCTTATTTGCAGGGTTTTTACAGGAGTGATGGGCTTTGTTATGAAGGGGAAAAATAAAGTAGTATTTCAGTCTTTCCGAGATTGATCTCGTTCTTAAAGAAGACTAGTTGTGATCTAATCTTAATGTTTTTGCAAAAATATTTTTAATTACTTTTTCTGTGAACAGTAGTTTAGTCTCAAGTGACGTACTGAGCTTTTAAATGGAAGGCCATGGGGATTTTCACAGTGAACAAAAGATTCCCTATTGAAACACAGCTTTGTGCAGCAGAAAAGCAGCTTGTGACTCTAAATTTTGTATCTAGTCACTGTTCTGCTTCATGTTGCGAAACCCCTCAGCGCTAATGGGCAGCTTTTTAAGAGGAAATAGAGCGTAATTGGTTTTTCTAAGTGATACAAAAACATGGGTGGAATTGTGAAAGACGTCTGTCAATCTGACATCCAGCATATACAGCACCTTCTACCACGACCTGACAGGCTCACTGCATCCAGATTTCTGACACTACGTACTGTGTAGCGCGCTGACGGGCCTCTCAATGTGCCACTGACTCCCCTTTATGTACTCTGCCCCCAGGGTCTGTCTGTCCACAGAGGCTTTATATGAGAAAGTCTGGCATAACAGCCATGTTAGAGTGCACGGCATTCCCATTTCACTAGGATCCCTGGCCAAAGGAAACAAACTCTGGTTACTGTAAATGCAGGAGAAGTGCCAGGCTGCTCTGAGCAGACCTGTCACCACCGCATCCCCTTGGGAAACAGAGGTCATAATTTCCATTTAACACCCACTGCTCCTACACACACGTTACGGTTTATTGCCTTGCTTGTGTAAAGCAGATTTAAAAGATACACATTTTTCTGTGTTTTATAGCATCAAATAATAATAATAAGCCTTATAAATCCAAAATGGCCCAAAACTGAGGCCTGGTGCTGCTGCTAAATAAATCAGCAACTGGCTAGCTCTGTCCAATGTACAAAGAAACCGATATTTGATTTTTATGTTTGTTTGTGTGTGTCCGGTTTTAATTGTTTACCTGTGTTTTCACTGTATCTACCTTAGGATACTCCTCAGCAAAAGCAAAAGCAAATTCTCTCATGCTCCAAAGTTGTGTTCTTTTCATCTAACAGCTGAGTTTATTTGCACAGTTGCAAGCTACAGCTACAGCTCATTTAGACCAAGGATGACATTGGTCTACATTGTTTACTTAGCATACAAGCAAGGAAGAATCGATTTATTGATAGATTTATATTAATTGATTTATATTTGACTTTGCTACAGTAGGTGGTTCTATGTCTCCTTACAGCTGCTTTTCTTTTGCCACTTTTTGGAATTGTCCACCTTTCCATGTTTCTCAACCATCCATGTATTTTAGGATATTTAGGTCCTTAGGCTGAGAAAGAATGAAGTCATTCTTCTCATCTGTCCAGAAATGTGCAGTTTTTGTGTGCTGCCTCCACTTTCAGGTTAAAGGCCGCGGTAGGACAGTTTTTAATCCACGGAACATACGCAGAATTTCTTACAGAAGTTATCATGCCCTAATAAATCCATGGCCAAACACACTAACTAGGTATGTTAGTCCAACTCCGAAGAATAACAATTTCAGTCAGCCGAACAAGTTTATATGTATTTTAAAAGTCCAGTTTTAGTTGAACTACAACAAAAAACCAGCTCAGTGGCCTTGTGGTTGGAGTAACTGCCAAGAGATTAGAAAGTCAGGGTTCGGTCCCAAGCCAAGTCATATAAACGACTATAAAAATGGTACCCAGTGCCTCCCTGTTTGGCACTCTGCATCAAGGGTTGAACAGGGGATAAGACACTGTGACATACTGGCATCATGTCCAAGTGTGTACTTGTACATCAAGCCACCTTACTCTACAGAAATAGGAGATAAGTTCCTGCCCTGTGGGGCTTCATGGCTCTCAAAGGTTAGCTACTTACTTACAACAAAAAAACAACCTTTTCTAACAATGTAAACACAGTGACTATTTCAGTGTCTCCTGACAGGTTTTTTTCTTACCTAAATTTAAGGTACAGAATATAATTTAATAGTAAATATTAAACACCTTCTCCTAGAAAATCTTAATGGTTGAGTACTTTTGCGTCTTTTACAGTCTCCTCTGATCTGATTCATCCTTTTTCCCTTGCCGCCATTTTATTTTGTGGAGGCTAACTTTAGCATGCAGCTGAGAGGTTCTACCCCAGCTGCTTTTCCACTGTGCGCCTGCAAACACTCCTGCTTTCTCAGACACCTTCTTCTTCTCCCTCATGTCTCCCCTCTTTTCACACTGCATGCATTGTCCCTGTAATCTTTAACTCCTGCTGACCAGTTTCTTCTAATTTATTTGGATCAAAGCTATTTGCTGCAGAAGGCAAAGTGTGCCATCATGGAGCAGAACATCAACACCGGCTTCATGCTGGAGACATATATATATATATATATATATATATATATATATATATATATATATATATATATATTTTTTTTTTTTTTTTTTTT